>ML664161.1:35162740-35546411 GCA_007570785.1 Antilocapra americana
TGATCTGTAGATAAAAACCTATCACAAAGAAAAGTAGAAGGTCAAAAGGCTTCACCTACTAAATGCTTAAAGAAATTAAACTTCTACAGAAACATTTCTCAAATTTTGAAGATGAGAGAATACCTTTCCATTTATTCTATGAGGCCAGTTTTTTTCGTGTTAGCAAAACCAGACCCCCCCACCCCCGCCCCAGCCAAATCACAAAAGAGGAAAACTACAAACCAATTTCCTGATGAATACAGGTACAATATCTTAAGAAAATTTTAGCAAATTGGATCTGAATATAAAACAGGATAATACAGGATGACTCAGTGGGGTTTATAACAGAAGCACCAGATTGATTTAACATTTGAAAAGCTATAATCATCTCAATAAATGCAGACAAAAAATGCAGACAAAGCATTTGACAGAATACAACTTCAGTTTCTGATAAAAACCGCTCATCAAACTGGGAATATAAGGGAATTTTCTCAACCTGGTAACATGGCATCAAATATAAACCCTAAGTTAATATCATATTTAAGTATTTAACTGTTCAGACTGCACTTTTCCTGGTAAGATCAAAATCAGGAACAAAGCAAGACTACCCATTCCTGCTACTTTCTTCTTTGAGGATATCTTTGCTAACCACAGAATTCTGCGTGTGCAGTTGTCCTCTGCTTTAGAAGGTGTCTTTAAGTTGCCTTCTGGCCTCCACAGTTTCTGTGAGGGGAGAGAGAGTCTAATGGTTTACATTCACATAGTCTAGTCTCCTCAAGGAGACTCCATGTCAATGTCTTTATTTCTGTTTTGCAAATAGGTTCATCTCTACCATTTTTTTAAATCCACATATAAAGTGTTAGTTGCTGCTCCTCTGTCCATGAAATTCTCCAGACAAGAATACTGGAGTGGGTTGCCATTTCCTTCTCCAGGAGATCTTCCCTACCCAGGGATTGAACCCAGGTCTCCTGCATTGCAGATTCTTTACCATCTGAACCACCAGGAAAGCTGCAATGTTATACAATATCTTTTTCTGACATACTTCACCTGTTATGATAATCTCTAGGTCCATCCACATCTCTACAAATGGCATTCTTTCATCCCATTTTATGGCCAAGTAATATTCTACTGTACATATACAGTAGAAAGAATAAAGAAGCTATTCTTTACCTGTTCCTCTGTCAATGGACATTTGCATTGTCTGCTGTGCTGCAATGAACACTGGAGTACATGTATCCTTTAGAAATACGGTTTTCTCTGGATATATGCCTGGGAATGGGATTGCTGGGTGATATGATAGCTCTTATTTTTAGTCTTAAGAAACCTCTATACTATTCTCCATAGTGGCTATACCAATTTACACTCTCATCAACAGTGTAGGAGGTTTCCCTTTTCAGCGTTTATAGTCTGTAGAATTTTTGATGATGGCCATGCTGACTGGTGTGAGGTGATACCTCATTATAGTTTTGATTTCCATTTCTCTAATAATATTGTTAAGCATCTTTTTATGTGTCTGATGGCCATCTATATGTCTTCTTTGAAGAAATGTCTATTTAGGTCTTCCACATTTTTTTTGATTGGGTTGTTCATTTTCTTTCTATATTGATCTGCATGAGGTGTTTGTATATTTTGGAGATTAATCCCTGCTGTTGCTTCATTGGCAAATATTTTCTTCCATTTGATGGTTGCCTTTTTGTTTTACGGCTTCCTTTGCTGTACAAAGCTTTAATTAGGTCCCATTTGTTTATTTTTGTCTTTCTTCCCATCACTCTAGGCAGTAGATCAAAAAATATCTTGCTTTGATTTATGTCAGAGAATGTTCTGTCTACATTTTCCTCTAAGAGTTTTATGGTATCCAGCATTTAGGTCTTTAATCCATTTTGAGTTCGTGTGTGCGTGTGTGCGTGTGTGTGTGTGTGTGTGTGTGTGTGTGTGTGTGTGTGGTGTTAGGGAGTGTTCTAATTTCATTCTTTTACATGCAGTTGTTCAGTTTTACCAGCATCATTTACTGAAGAGACTATCTTTTTTCCATTGTATATTCTTGCCTCCTTTTTCATACATTAGGTGGCCATAGGTGCATAGGTTTATCTCTGGCCTTTCTATCCTGTTACATTGATCTATATTTCTGTTTTTGTGCCACTACCATATTGCTTGGATTACTGCAAATCTGTAGTATAGTCGGAAGTCAGGGAGCATGATTCTTCCCGCTCTGTGAGTCTTTTTTGTTTCCATACAAATTGTAAAATTTTTTGTTTTAATTCCTTGAAAAATCCCCTTGAATAGGGACTGCATGAAATCTATAGATTGCTTTTGGATAGTATAGTCATTTTGACAATATTGATTCTTCCAATCCAAGAACACAGTATATCTTTCCGTCTATTTTTGTTATCTTGGGTTTCTTTCATCAGTATCTTATAGTTTTCTGAGTATAGGTCTTTTATTTCCTTAAATCAGTTTATTCCTAGGTATTTTATTCTTTTTGATGCAATGGTAAATGAAATTATTTCTTTAATCTCTCTTTCTGATCTTTCACTGTCAGTATATAGGAAAGCAAGATATTTCTGTTTATTAATTTTGTATCCTGCAACTTTACCAAATGCATTGATGAGCTCTAGTAGTTTTCTGGTAGCATCTTCAGGATTTTCCACGTTTGGAACTCAGCAGTGGCCACAGGACCAGCAAAGGTCAGTTTTCATTCCAATCACAAAGAAAGGCAATGCCAAAGAATGTTCAAATTACCATACAATAGCACTTCTTTCACATGCCAGCAAGATTATGCTCAAAAATCCTTCAAGTTAGGCTTCAGCAGTACATGAATGGAGAAGTTCCAGATGTACAAACTGGATTTAGAAAAGACAGAGGAACCAAGGATCAAATTGCCCACATCCACTGGATCATAGAAAAAGTAAGGGAATTTCAAAAAATATCCACTTCATTGACTGTGCTAAAGGCTTTGACTGTGTGGATCACAACAAACTGTGGAATATTCTTAAGGAGAATGGGAATACCAGACCACATTACCTGCCTCCTGAGAAAGCAGTATGAAGGACAAGAAGCAACAGTTAAAAATGGATATGGGACAACAGACTGTTTCGAAATTGGGAAAGGAATACATCAAGGCTGTATATTCTCACCCTGCTTATTTAACTTATATGCAGAGTAAGTCATGCGAAATGCCAGGCTGGATGAATCACAAGCTGGAATCAACATTGCTGGGAGAAATATCAATAACCTCAGATATGCAGATGATACAACTTTAATGGCAGAAAGCAAAGAGGAACTAAAGAGCCTCTTGATGGAAGTGAAAGAGGCGAGTGAAAAAGCTGGCTTAAAACTCAACATTTAAAAAACTAAGATCACAGCATCCAATCCTATCACTTCATGACAAATAGATGGGGAAAATGTGGAAACAGTGTCATTTTTCATTTTCTTGGGCTCCAAAATCAATGCAGATGGTGACTGCAGCCAAGAAATTAAAAGAAGCTTGCAGTCTTGTTCTGGATCTTAGAGGAAATGCTTTCAGCCTTTCACTATTGAGTATGATGCTAACTGTACATTTGTCATCAGTTGAGGTGCTCAGTTGGATCTGACTCTTTGCAACTCCATAGAACACAACACGCTAGGGCTCCCTGTCCACCAAAAACTCCCATAGTTTACTCAAACTCATGTCCATTGAGTTGGTGATGCCGTCTAACCATCTCATCCTTTGTTGTTCCCTTCTCCTCCCACCTTCATATCTTCCCCACCATCAGGGTCTTTTCGAATGAGCCAGTTCTTCTCATCAGGTGGCCAAAGTACTGGAGTTTCAGCTTCAGCACCAGTCCATCCAATGAATATGCAGGACTGATTTCCTTTAGGATGGACTGGTTGGATCTCCTTGCAGTCCAAGGGAATCTCAAGAGTCTTCTCCAACACCACAGTTCAAAAGCATCAATTCTTCAGCGCTCAGCTTTCTTTATAGTACAACTCTCACATCTATACGTGACTACTAGAAAAACCATAGCCTTGACTAGATGGACATTTGTTGGCAAAGTAATGTCTCTGTTTTTTAATATGCTGTCTAGGTTGGTCATAACTTTTCTCCCAAGGAGTAAGCATCTTTTAATTTCATGGAATCAGTCAGTCACCATCTGCAGTGATTTTGGAGACCCCAAAAATAGTCTGTCACTATTTCCACTGTTTCCCCATCTATTTGTCATGAAGTGATGGGAGCAGATGCCATGATCTTAGTTTTCTGAATGCTGAGTTTTAAGCCAACTTTTTACTCTCCTCTTTCACTTTTATCAAGAGGCTCTTTAGTTCCTCTACACTTTCTGCCATAAGGGTGGTGTCATCTTCATATCTGAGGTTATTGATATTTCTCCTGGCAATCTCAATTCCAGCTTGTGCTTCATCCAGCCCAGCGTTTCTCATGATGTACTCTGCAAATAAGTTAAATAAGCAGGGTGACAATATACAGCTTTGACATATTTCTTTCCCTGTTTGGAACCAGTCTGTTGTTCCATGTCCAGTTCAGACTGTTTCTTCTTGACCTGCATACAGATTTCTCAGGAAGCAGGTCAGGTGGTCTGGTATTCCCATCTCTTTCAGAATTTTCCACACTTTGTTGTGATCCACACAGTCAAAGGCTTTGGCGTAGTCAATAAAGCAGAAGTAGATGTTTTTCTGGAACTCTCTTGCTTTTATGATGATCCAACAGATGTTTGCAATTTGATCTCCGATTACTCTACCTTTTCTAAAACCAGCTTGAACATCTGGAAGTTCACAGTTATGTACTGTTGAAGCCTGGCTTGGAGAATTTTGAGCATTACTTTACCAGCGTGTGAGATGAGTGCAATTGTGCAGTAGTTTGAGAATTCTTTGGCACTGCCTTTCTTGGGATTGGAATGAAAACCGACCTTTTCCAGTCCTGTGGCCATTGCTGAGTTTTCCAAATTTGCTGGCATATTAAGTGTAGCACTTTTACAGCATCATCTTTTAGGATATGAAAGAGCTCAACTGGAATTCTATCACCTCCGCTAGCTTTGTTTGTAGTGATACTTCCTAAGGCTCACCTGACTTCACATTCCAGGATGTCTGGCTCTAGGTGAATGACCAAACCACCATGATTATCTGGTTCATGAAAATCTTTTTTGTATAGTTCTTCTGTGTATTTTTGCCATCTCTTCTTAATAGCTTCTGCTTCTGTTAGGTCTATACCATTTCTGTCCTTTATTGTGCCCATCTTTGCATGAATGAATGAAGAGATGGAGCCAAAGCAAAAACAACACCCAGTTGTGGATGTGACTGGTGATAGAAGCAAAGTCCAATGCTGTAAAAAGCAATATTGCATAAGAACCTGGAATGTTAGGTCCATGAATCAAGGCAAATTGGAAGTGGTCAAATGGGAGATGGCGAGAGTGAACATGGACATTGTAGGAATCAGTGAACTAAAATGGACGGGAATGGGTGAACTTAACTCAGATAACCATTTTATCTACTACTGTGGGCAAGAATCCCTTAGAAGAAATGGAGTAGCCATCATAGTCAACAAAACAGCCCAAAATGCATTACTTGGATGCAGTCTTAAAAATGACAGAATGATCTCTGTTCGTTTCCAAAGCAAACCATTCAATACCACAGTAATCCAAGTCTATGCCCTGACCAGTAATGCTGAAGAAGCTGAAGTTGAACGATTCTATGAATACCTACAAGACCTTCTAGAACTAACACCCAAAAAAGATGTCCTTTTCATTATACGGGACTGGAATGCAAAAGTAGGGAGTCAGCACCAGTAACCTGGAGTAACAGGCAAATTTGGCCTTAGAGTATAGAATGAAGCAGGGCAAAGGCTAACAGAGATTTGCCAAAAGAACACACTGGTCATAGCAAACACCCTCTTCCAACAACACAAGAGGTCTCATATATGGCTTTTGTTATGTTGAGGCAAGTTCCCTCTAAGCCCACTTTCTGGAGAGCTTTCATTACAAATGGTTGTTGAACTTTGTCAAAAGCTTTTTCCGCATCTATTGAGATTATATATATATAGCTTTATAATATTGCTTTAACTGACTTAGAAAAGAAGAAAATACATTTCATTGTCTAACTATCTTTACGATTGCTCTTTGCTTTTTTTCTTTCAGTATGGATTCAAATCATTGCCTGGGTCTTGCTTTCAAATATGAAGAATTTCCATCAGTATTTCTTTAAGGTGAGCCCACCAGCAACAAATTCTCTCATCTTCTGCTTATCTGCAAATATCTTTATTTCACCTTCATTTTTGAATGACAGCCTTGCTATATATAGGATTCTTGGTTGAGTTATTTTTTCCCTTTGAGTTTTTTGAGCATATCATCCCATCACCTTCTTGTCCCCACTGTTTCTGTTGAGAAGGCAGTTGTTAATTTTGTTGTGGTTAACCCTGCAAATTACAAGTTGTTTTTCTCTTGCTGTTCTAAAGATTTTTCCTTGTCTTTCAGCATTTTTAATGATTCATCTATTTGTGAATCTCTTGCATGTATCCTATTTGGAATTCCTTGAGCTTCCTGGAGGAGTAGATTAACATATTTGAATAAATGGAAACTTTTCAGCTCTTATTTTTTCAATGCTTCTTCTGCTCCCCTCTTTCTCCTTTCCTTCTGGTTCTCCCATCATGCATATGTTAGTGTGCTTAATAAGGCCCCATATTTTTCTGAAGTTCTGTTCATTTTTCTTCATTTTTCTCTCTGTTCTTTGGATTACATAATCTCTATTGATCTTTTTTCTGCCTGTTCAAATCTACTGTTGAGCCCAACTAGCAAGTTTTTTATTTCAGCTGTATTTGTCAATTCCAGAATTTCCATTTGGTTCCTTTAAATTTTCTATCTTTTATTAATACTGTCTGTTTGATGAGACATCACCATCATATTCTTTAATCATGGCTTCCTTTAGGTCTTTGAAGAAAATTATAATGGCTACTTTGAAGTCTTTGTCTGTTAAATATGACATTAGATCATTCTCACAGGCAGTTTCTTTTGCCTGCCTTCCCTACCATACCCCGTCCCCAATGTATGAATTATACTTTCCTTTTCTTTTGAATGTCTTATAATTGTTTTTATTGAAAACTAGGCATTTTACAAACTATATTTTAACAACTCTGGGTGTTGATCCACCTCCTCTACCCCAGGGTATGTTACTATTATTTGTTTGTTTACTTGTTTTCTGACTAGCTGGATTATTTTAGTGAAATCTGCTTCCCCTTTCTCCCATAATTTGTATTAATCAAACCAAACATGAAATGTTGTGTTCAGCCTTGAATGCCACATCAGAAGCATATAAAGAGGAAGCTTCCAGGATGAGGAGGGTTTCAAAATACAATAGACAAAAAGGGTAAGGAAACTGGGATATTTTACATGAAGTCAATCAGACTAACAGGATAAAAAGGACACAAAGCTGCTGATTTCAAAGTTGTGGTACAGCTGAAGCCAGAGAGGGAGAGGTCGCAGAACTCAGACAAATGCAGGCATTATAGGGAACAGATATTAGCTCAAAAATATAAGAAAGAATTTTTAAAATAAGCAATTCAACAGTGGTATATACTACCTTATAAAATAACAAAGGTTTTACTTTTAAGTAGAAATTTTTAACATGTCACAACTGTTGAGAATGGCACTCCTTGTTTGAGAGGGATATCTGAGTAGATGATCATATTTTCCGAGACAGTCAAGAATGCTGACCTCAAATGTAGTCATTTTTACACAATGCAAAGCACTTTATATGCCTATAGGTATATATTGCAAATAGACTACTATTCTTTTCAAGAAAAAATGTGTACAAGGAAACCTTCTTAAATGTTTCTCTAGCAAAGAGTTCCTTTGAGATTGCTGTTTAAAAGTATTTTTCTGATCAGTCACATATCAGAGATGACTATATAAAACATTGGGAGAAATTATTAATTACTTTGAGCTTCTACATTCTCTCATGTACTTGCTTTAAAATTTTAGAATAAATTAATTCATTTTTTAAGAGTCCCTCAGTTCTTAGAAAATACTTTTTTAATGAAGTAATTGAGATCCAGAACTCACCAGAAGAAATCTTACCAGCACCTTTATAGTCAACAGAAAATGCAGATGTGACTCCATTGGCTGACCCCAGCTCACCCATGGAAATTTGATAAGGGGGCCTCAGCTTGATTTCCATCTGCATGTCAGACAGATTTATCTTTGTTGAAAGAGATCTGGGATTATTATATCGTTGCTTGGTCCTCTGAATGAAGTTATCTATGTAAAATAAAAAATAAATTTCCTTGCAGTCATTTGTTAATTAAATCATTCGAAAGTGTGATGTTTATGGACAGTAAATTTGGTGATAAACAGTTTGTTATCTTAAATGTTCAACCTGTCATGGAATGCCCTAATATTATTTACATTTAATGGTTAATATATCATGGCATCATCAGTGTTTCTCACTAGAAACTATACTCTAGAAACTAGTAATTATAAATAAACTAAGGATTTAATATTACATGATTGTGAGAATACTTCTACAATTATATCCACTTCAAGGAATTACTCTGAACTTCTAAAAAAAAAAAAAAAACTGAAAACAGCTCCCTTTAAATTTAAACCAAAGTCTTAATTCATACAGGGATTCAGATCTCATAAAATACTGTCTATAAGCATTACCAGTTGTAGTTACATTAAAACATACACTGTAAATTGCATGTTCATATAAATCTGTTTTCTTATTTATTGCTTATACCATTAGAACATATCCTCTGAAAAACAAATTTAATGAAATCAATAAAAGAAATTTCCTAAATTTCTCCCAATTTTATTTCAACTATTTGCACCTTGAATTTACCCTTTTTCTCCCTTCTGCATCAGGAGTCAAGCAAACTAATATCCACAGGCCAAATCTAGCCTGTTGATTCTATTTGTAAATAAAATGCTACTAGAATATAGCTTTACTCATTGCCTATGGCTGTTTTCAAGCTATAATAGCAAGGGCTGAAATAGTGAGAAAATAATCCTTAAAGCCTAAAACTGTACTATCTGGTCCTTTCCAATAAATGTTTGCCAACTTCTGTTCTACATTAAGCAGCCTAAAAATACTATCACATAAACACAAAGCTCTGAATCTCTAGCTCATAAATTTCTCACTGAGAAATTATCCTCTGGGATTAATTCTTTGAGCCAATAATTACGATCCTCTACAGAGTTCAAACAGAACCTTTTCTAATAGGCATCCAAGTGAGGAAATTCCCATAATTTATAAACTGTCAAACTATTCTGTCAAAAGCAAGTTAGTAGAATTTTCTGAATTTTCTCTCTGTCCCTTAGTATTAGATGAAAAATCATTTATGACTAAATAGAGATAGGATAATGAAAAGGGAAAAATAAAACATCAGGCCCTTACCAAATTCAATGAAACAGTATGGTCTGACAGCAGTATTTGTCTTCATCATGTTATAAGTAGTAATGAACTCCTTCTGAAGCTCATCCAGGAAAGAGAAGGCCAGAACATTTGGGTAATTTTCAGTGCACAACATCATGTAGCTCACTCCCATAGAGCTAATAAAACTACAGTGTAAAAAACATCGATTTAAAATTCCAAATTAAATCAAGGTAATTAGTTACTTCGCAAGACTGGCTCTATATATCATACACTGCTGCTACAGAGGCATTGATGATATTAACACTTATTAAATATTTTAGCAAAAAACTAAAGGAATTGAAATATAATACTAGTTTCAGTTGCAGTTTAAAAACAATAGACAAAAAAGTGGAATGCATTCACTTTGCTGTACAGCAGAAACTAACATAACATTGTAAATCAACTGGACTCAAATTAAGATTCATTTTCAAAAAGTGGAGAGGGACATATGCTGTGATTCGAACACTTCAGTTACTTATCATTTGGGGTAGAAAGAAGGAAAGACTATACAAATAGATAGGGGTCACAGATAGCTTAACATTTCAATCCTTCAACATAGAGGAATTTAACACTGAATCAAGAACTTTTTAGAGGTTCTGATGAAAGTTATAGACACTCTTTGCAGAAACAACACAGAATCTGGCAGACAGTTTCAAGGTGATTACTGACCTCCTGAAGTTATCCACTGACCCCAAAATCAAATCCTCTACTTCACAAAATGAATTATGTATCATTGGGGGAAAATGAGAATTTATGAGTTCATAACAACAAATAAAAGGGAAGAAAGGAAGACTCATTCACAGCAGAATGCCGAATACCACCTGGTAAATGTGGAGATAGTGGTAGAACTGGAAAACAGCCCTTTACAGCCAACACAGTAAAGATTGAATCCTTTTATAAACAGTGGATGCTAAATCTAGGTAGGTACTTTGGTAAGGAGTGGGAAATTGTGCGTGGCTTTAAAATGTCTTCCCATGGATTGCTTATTGGCTGCAGGGGAATTCTACTTTATTTATCAAACAGTAGAAACTAGATAACACCTTAACCAAGTACTCTAATATCACTTTAAAGAGGGACAGATGGCCTTCCCATGCCTCCAGATGTGACCCTCAGTAAGACGAATCAGTTCTGGCTGAGAATGCATAATCTAAATCTAATCATGAAGGAACAGCAGAATAATCAACATTCTATTTCCTTTAAAAGGGTGTGGGGTGGGGAGCTGTATTCTTCAGAAACCTCAAAGTTGTAAAAAAGAAGAAGAAGAAGAAAGAAAGGCTTTCTGACCACAGGAGGTTAAAGAGATACAACTAAATGCAATACCTAACTCTAGTCTGGATCCTGTGTTAGAGAAGGGAAAAATTCTATAAAGGACATTCCTCGTCAACTGACAAAAACAGAAAATAGGCGGTACAGTAGTTTACATAAAAGTACGGTATCAATATTAAATATACTAGACCTGATAACTGTACTGTAAGTATAGGAATGTCTCTAACCTTAGAAAATACACTCTGAAGTAATTAGGAATAAAAGGGTATGGTATTTTTATTTCTCTCAAATGGTTTGGACAAAAATAAATCAGATAGATAGATAAAACAATAAAGTAAATGGGGTAAAATGTTAACAAAATGTGACTCTGGGTTCAAGTCTTATTTGTAATTTTCATATTTGTACAACTTTTCTGAAAGTTTGAAATTATTTCTAAATAAGTTAAAATTTAAAAATAAAAATATTTAAATTAACCATCTTCTATTGGAAAAAAAAATTTCTAAAAAAAAGTATACACTGCCCTATAACATGCATAGTATGGGACACAAATTGACAGTTTTTAATGAGCCATTAAATGTTCTTGCATGATACTGTCAACTGGTCTAGATCAAGGGAAGCAAACAGAGCGTATAGGCTATAACTACCACTCCCATGCCAGACACTGCTAATCTGTCACAGCAATTTTTACTACTGAACCCTGATCCATATCAGAGTCCCTCTCTCCCCTTTTTTCTCTACTATTATAGAAGCAGAATTTATTTATTAATATCATTTTAAATTTAACTTTTAAAAATAGTCACATGACTCAAATTTTAAAAGAATGAAAAATGAAAGGAAATATATACTTGAAGTGTCCTATCCCCCACTGCTGCTCTTAGATACTCAGTTCTCTGTCCCTCAAGCAATTCATGTTACTATTAATCTCATATGCAGCCTTCCAGTGAGAGTTATGCATATGAAAACAAATATACATCTGTCTTTTTTAAAAGACCACCCAAGGCAGCCAAATGATGTGGGGTTGGCACCTATTAATCATCTTTTATTAATGGTGTGGGATATACTACCATGGAAACTGTGCTGATCTTGTGCTCCTGGAATAACCTGAAATTCCTTTCTGAAGTTCCACTTAACACACAGCCATTTGATGCAATGTTTTTCAAGCTGGAAGTCGTGACCCCCTCCCCAGTAGATTATAAAATTAATGAATTACATACAGCATTTTCTTAAAAACTGAAATAGAATATTACAGAAAATGCTGGAATGCAAATTTTTTCATAAAACTTTGGTTTATCCTATTTGTATGCTTAGTAATAGTCACAAAGTAAATGTATCTCTTCTTCTGTGTCACAGTCAAAAAAGTTTAGCCATAATGTACTGTATTTTTCTACAAAATTGTCAAGTAAATTGAAAAATCAAAGTATGATTTTCCCAAATACTTTTCCCTGTCCAAAAAAATCTTCAGTGTCACTATCAAAATTCTTCAACATGTCGTTAGCATTCAAATATATCTCACAATAACTTGAAATGCGATAGAACACAATCGGTGATTGGCTTCTAAATACTTGGAACTTCCAAGTAGCTACTGAGGCGTTATTTCACTACCCTTCAATAATATGACGGAAGTTCTTACACTCCAGTTTTTGTGCTATAACAGGGTTTTACTGTACTTTCATATTAATAACAGAGTGACCCACAGACATCTACACCCAAATGGTTTCTCCTGCTTGCACTCAATTTACCTGGCAAATTATTTTGAAATAAAAAAAATCCTGTTTTAAGATAGTATGTTAACATTTTCAAGTCTTTATTACAAAGCCTTTATTTCATTATAAATGCTTGATATTCTCCAAAAATGCTATATTCTATAGTATTATGACTTTTCATAGTGAATTTACCCTTACAATACTGTCTTTTTTTGAAATGCAAAGCTGGTTTTCCAAAATTACATACAACTCTGTCAATTTACCTTTGTTATCAAAGGTTCTACTTTTTCGCATCACTGGGACAAAGTGAAAGACTCCTACCATCGCACTGAGGACGACTTGCAATAAAATAGTCTAAAGTCACTACAGGGCATGCAAGTTTGTGCAGGCTTTAGCCTGTCCATCAAGTTCATTTGGCTCACATGTTACAATCTGGCTGTTCTTCTGCCTTGATGAGGAGGAAGAGAAGTAGTAGTAACAGTAATAGTAGCAGGTAATGTTTATTGATCACTGGTATGAACCAGGCCCTTTCCTAAGTATTTTACATATTTTATCTAATTTCATTCTTACTTTATGTAAATAAAGCACGTTATCTATCTTCATGTAATTAACCCAGTTTATACTTACATATTTGTATGTTTGTTGTCATGTCTCACTCACTAATATTTATGCTCCATGAGAGCAGAAATGATTCTTTATGGTTCACCACTGTATTCTTAATATCTAGAATGTTATGTCCAGTTATGAGCACAATAAGTGCTCAGTACATTTGTAAATAAATAAGTGCATAGATAGCATCATTTGTTTATACCTAATTAGTTTAGATACTATGCACAATAATTTCACAGCTCAGTGGCATCTACACCAAGAAACTCAATAAACACCTGACTAATGACAGAAGGGAGCAGAACTTCACATACTCTTCCAGGTCATTGTTCCCAGAAGGCTTGAGTTCAAGTCACTAAGTCTTCAACATCCCCCTATTTAAGACAGGGCTGTTCTCAGAGATCATGCAGAATTACTCACCTCTGTATTGAGTACCTCCAGATGGTTATAAAAGTCTAACAAGCTTGCCAGCTTTTCTCTTATCACAGTCATTACTAATCCTCACAACAACAACAAAAAGTCCTCTTCTCTCCACCTTGAGCACAATTCTTAAATTGCCATTGTTTTCTTCCTATTTCACTCTAATTTCCTCTTCCTTTTTTATTTCCTTCCACTTCTGGGCTTTGGGATCCATGGGATTCAATCTCTATAGTTACTGCCTTTCTTCAGACCCAAGAATTTATCTAACCTCATTATATCTTTGGTTCCTCTACATGGTATATATACTAGACACTTCTTTAGGGAATTCCAAGGTCAAGAGTGTCTGGGACAGGTAAGGCTGGCTAAAGTTCAAACTATAGATAAGGAGGCTTTACCACTTTCAGTCACTTTGTTTAAAAGCTAATTTTAACATGTATCCAAGCAGGCCACACCTCAAGTGACTCCTAAATTCCAAAAAAATGAATAAGTGGTTTTAGACATTAAACTTTTCCTAGTACCCAATTTTATTCATAAAATGTCAAAAAAAATTTTTTTAGACATCAACAATTAAACATCAACATTATTAGGACTTGCTGACTTGTTGTACTAAACTAAAATGATAAGTGAAGACTATGATCTTTCTCACAGCAAACACTAAAGCACCCAGTGCGTGTCCAGCATTCTACTCTACAGGCTTTAATGTCAAAGACCAAATCCCTGCCCAGCAGGCACCTGCAGTTAGGTACTGGGAATATACTTAAAATGATACACAAAACAAGATTAAAGAAACAAAATTGAACTTTTTAGCATGCTAAATGAAAAAGTATAAAAATATTTATAAATTAAAATAGTAATAATATTTGTATTACATATAGTTTTCAGCCACAGGACTGGAGAAGGTCAGTTTTCATTCCAAGCCTAAAGAAAGGCAATGTCAAAGAATGTTCAAACTACTGCACAATTGCACTCATCTCACACACTAGCAAAGTAATGATCAAAATTCTCCAAGTCAGGCTTCAACAGCATGTGAACCGTGAATTTCCATATGTTCAATGTGGATTTAGAAAAGGCAAAGGAATCAGAGATCAAATTGCCAACATCCGTTGAATCATAGAAAAAGCAACAGAATTCCAGAAAAACATCTACTTCTGCTTTACTGACTACACTAAAGCCTTTGACTGTGTGGATCATAAAAAACTGTGGAAAATTCAAGAGATGGGAATACCAGACCACCTGACCTGACTCGTGAGAAACCTGTATGCAAGTCAGGAAGCAACAGTTAGAACTGGACTTGGAACAATGGACTGGTTCCAAATTGGGAAAGGAATATGTCAAGGCTGTATATTGTCACCCTGCTTATTTAACTTACATGCAGAGTACATCATTCGAAACACTGGGCTGGATGAAGCACAAGCTGAAGTCAAGATTGCAGGAAGAAATATCAATAACCTCAATACACAGATGACACCACCCTAATGGCAGAAAGCAAAGAAGAACTAAAGAGCCTCTTGATGAAAGTGAAAGAGGAGAGTGAAAAAGTTGGCTTAAAACTCAATGTTTAAAAACTAAGATCCGGCATCCGATCCAATTACTTCATGGCCAATAGATAGGGAAACAGTGAAAACAGTGTCAGACTTTATTTTCTTGGGCTCCAAAATCACTGCAGATGGTAACTGCAGCCATGAAATTAAAAGACGCTTGCTCCTTGGAAGAAAAGCTATGACCAAACTAGACAGCATGTTAAAAAGCAGAGACGTTACTTTGCCAACAAGGGTTTGTCTAGTCAAAGCTATGGTTTTTCGAGTAGTCACATACGGATGTGAGAGTTGGACCATAAAGAAAGCTAAGTGCTGAAGAATTGATGCTTTTAAACTGTGGTGTTGGAGAAGACTCTTGAGAGTCCCTTGGACTGCAAGCAGATCCAACTGGTCCATCCTAAAGGAAATCAGTCCTGAATATTCATTGGAAGGACTGATGCTGAGGCTGAAACACCAATAATTTGGCTATCTGATACGAAGATATAACTCATTTGAAAAGATCCTGACACTAGGAAGGATTGAAGGTAGGAGGAGAAGGGGACAGCAGAGGATGAGATGGTTGGATGGCATCACCAACTTGATGGACATGAGGTTGAGAAAGCTCTGGGAGTTGGTGATGGACACGGAAGCCTGGCGTGCTGTGTGTCCACGGGTTTGCAAAGAGTCATACACAACTGAGTAACCGAACTGAACTGAACTAATAGTTTTCATTCTGCAACTGCACCATTGCACATAGAAAATCTGCTTGTCCTTTGTAGCCATGTTTACCAAGCAAACAGCTTTCCTGGGTGAAGAAAAGTTCTCCAGTTGAACATGAAATCTCTAATCTACATTTAAAACTCTTAAGAAAAAAAATCTTCCACACTGCATTCCATTTCCTAAAATAATGATTTTAAAGTTTTAAACATAAAAAATGGTTTGATGTTATGGAATTGAGTATACCTTATGAATTTGTTATCACCAAATATATATGATAAGAAACTAAGTGAAAACAAGACTTTACCACCCAGAGGGACAGTACAGTGACAGTATGATAATAAGAACCAGAAAGAGAACTAAGTAACAATGAGTATCTGCCATGCTCCACATTCTACCAGGAATTTCGTATTTTCTCACTTATTCCTCTCTTACGTAGCCAATCTTTAATTTGCATCCAATGGTGAAGAGCTAAATCATAAATACATTATCCCATAAATAAAAGACCCATTTTCATTACTAACTTAAACCTCATTAAATAAGAAAATATGTATTAATATGTAATATGTCAGGTGATAGCAACTTATAACAGTAGGCTAAAGGAGAATTGAACTTTCCTGGTGGCTCAGTAGTGACAGTGTACGAGACACGGTTCAATCCCTGGGTCAGGAAGATCCCCTGGAGAAAGTAAGTGAAAGCGTTAGACATGCAATCGTGTCTGACTCTTTCTGATCCTATGAACTGTAAATTGCCAAGCTCCTCTATCCATGGAATCCTCCAGGCAAAAGTACTGGAGTGGGTTGCCATTCCCTTCTTGGATTTTGCTGACTCAGGGGGTCATCTTGCAAGTCTATGGTGTCAGAGAAGAGTTGGACACGACTTAGTGACTAACCAAAAACAAAAGGAGAATCAGATTATTTTAAGTGACTGAAGATGATTACACCATTAGAACCTTGGATACAAACTTTGCCTTTGACAGCCTTCATTTTCTTTTTCTGCAGAGTTAATTTATCTCCTGATTTACCTATTCCCACTAACCCTAATACCTTTACACCTTCACATTCCAGAGAATAAAGATCCTAACTTCTTTTAGGTAATCACTGACAGTCTCTTATTTGCCTGTTAGCTGTATTTCAGAGGTTTACTACACCTACAGAAACCGTATTGTAAGAGTAACTAGATATCTATATCAGTTCATAACAGTCTATTTAACATATATGGAGCTGAAAAGCTGTGTATCTTACCATAATAAACAGTAGAAAAATAATATGATGTCAGTAATGAGACAAAACACAGGTTATCTTCTTCCCCCATGTGGCCTGGTAACTACTGGTGGGTTGCATTCCCCTGCTATATCCCCCACCCCCACCAAAAACCTCGTCTCCAATGATTTCTCATCAATTTTAGACTTCATATATATTCTATTCCTCATTGTTTCTCAACCAAAGAAGGGAGGGAGGATAGTTTCACTTAATACTCTTCCCTAGTTAATTTCTCCATCCATAAAATAAAAAAGAATTAGGAAGGCACTTTGTCAAGAAAGAGGTTAAGGGTAAAGGGAGGTAATTCCCTCTCTTACCAGAGAGTAATGTGAATAAAGAAAAGAAAAAGAAAGAAAGTGAAGTCACTCAGTCATGTCCAACTCTTTGTGACTCCATGGACTGTAGCCTGCCAGGCTTCTCTGTCCATGGGATTTTCCAGGCAAGAGTACTCAAGTGGGTTGCCATTTCCTTCTCCAGGGGATCTTCCTGACCCAGGGATTGAACCCAGTCTCCTACACTGCAGGCAGTCACTTCACCCTCTGAACCACCCTAAAGACTGTATGTCAGATATACCATTTATTAGCTCTGTGTCTTTGAACAAGTTTCTCACCACCCCGAAGTCTCAGTCCCCTCATCTGTACAATAGGAGTGGCAGTACTATAACAGCTATCTGCCCAGTATCCCTTCACCTCGTTCCTCTGGGGAACTACCTCCAGCCCTACTACCTATTCCATATGGCTTTGATAAAGCTGCCCATCAACTAGATGAGTATGTACCAGGTCAGGCCAACTAAGAGTACCTCCAAGCACAAAGTTAGTCCAGAAATGGGCCACGACACAACAAGGCCAATTGAGGTCCTTTTCTTGAAACATGGAGGGGGTGGGGCTGCCCAGCTATAACGAAGTAAGCCTGAAGCTACTGTACAGTGTTTTCCAATATGTGCAGAATATTTATCTACAAAAGAAAAGACTGGAGAAATGAGAGAACAATTCCTGGTAACACCTAAGTCCCTGGCTCCATCCAACTAGGAATCTGGCCTATCCTTCAGAATATCCTTTTTGGCTTAAGCAAGTGTGAGTTGTGCTTTTGCCCTTGACAATGGGGAAAGGTTCTATGCCATTCACAGAGCAGCTGCAAAATTTAATGAAAAGCACAGTAAGTCCCCTACATACAAACCTTCAAGTTTTCTTGAAAGAAAGAACTTGAAGGTTTGTATGTAGGGGACTTACTGTGCTTGCATGTGTAATCGTGTAAGTTAGTTCACATGTCTGGCACATAATGTCATGTGCATGCATCCTCTACAAGTGTCTGGGCTTTTGTGTATTTTACTGTACGGTACTGTATAGAGTACAGTAGTATAGTATCTCTACCTCAAGCTGAGTACGTCCCAAAGCAAGCATAAAAGCAGTGGTATACAGCTGATTGTGTTAGCTGGGTACCTAGGCTAACTTTATTGGACTTACAAACATGCTCTCAGAATGGAACTCATTCATATGTAGGGGACCTACTGTAACTAACGTGCCTGGCAACTGCAGGTACTTAATAACTGGGTCATTGATGAAGTTGTTACTCCTAAAATCAGAAAATACAACCAAAGTATGAAAGGAATCCTAGAAATAAAAACAAAAAGGTAGATAAGTCTAAGACAGCATTCCTGGTTGGTAGCAGCAGTCTGGGGACAAATATGAAAAAAGTGACTCCACAGGTAAGTAGAGAACCTATGAAGTTCACAGCCATTATCAGACTTCAAATGACTTTGCTATGAAAGAATTAAGGAATTACACTTCTTGCACTAAACTCACCTCAGAGTATGACTGACCTTCCAAAGGGTTTGTCTTCTCATGAGATCAGTGTCTCAACACTTAAAGAGACGTCAAAATGTACAACTATACTTTTTAAACACCTAAAACCAATTTCAAAGTTTCAAGATTTCATAAAATACAACTTAATTTCCATATGGTTAATAATTATTGTGTGAGTCTCTGTTGTTCCCTGAGTAGTAATATAAGTTCATCTATTAAACACTATAATTTAAGGAAAGTATCCTTCAACTAATAAAACAGATAAATTCCTTAAAATTTTATACAGAGAATTATACTATCACTATGTAATGTGAAAAGAAATCACAAAACTGGATTATACACCCTCCACCCCGACCCCAATCGATTAGCCAAGGTGAAGAATTAAGAGAAAATGGAGACTTCACCCCACTGCACTCTGACTGCTGCCATGCCGCACAACCGCCCCCCATGTAGCAGCTACAATGACATGTGCATGGACGGGGCCACCACAAGCCAGGCGCCACAGAACGCGCACCATTAGCTGAACTGCGTTATTCAGATACTACAATCTGCTGAAATTCATCTTTTATCTAATACATAGGGGGAGAAAAAAAGAATTTTCTCAATTTTAAATGTTACTCACCTACTTTTATTCTTAAAACTTTGAACTTTCTCTACCTACTCAAGTAGAATCTAAGGTGAAGTACCATTTGATTTAGCACATAATTTGACACTTAGTTTGGCTTCTCAGTGGTATTCTGCAAAGAGTACTTCAATTTCCGTACAAATCTGAAAACCACAATGCCTAGAAGTAAGGAATCAAAAATAATACAAGCCAGGGCAGGTCAGTTATCTCAATGAGTTACAACCTAGTTGTAGAGGGCAGATATAGAAATTTTAAGATACTAATAAGAAAATAAAATGGTGAAAAGGCCAGTCAACAAGTTCTGCAGGGAATCTGTGAAGGGAGTGAGGTCACTAGAGAAATCAAACAGTAGTAATGAGGCAGGTAACTCAAAAGACACAGGCTACAGGCTGAGCTTTGAAAGCAAGAGAAGTATTTAGAAATATGGCTAGGAAAGTACACAGTGTTGCCAGTTTCATGTTGTACTGCAACTACTACTGCAGATCTTTGGGTGTTATCTGACAAACTCATGGTGGTTACAAAAAGAGGTGTCATGTGAGAATTTTAAATATGTCAGGTAACACATAAATTTCTAATTTTATGTATTTCAGGCTAAATTTGTTGTCATATAGCATAAAAACCTCAATGAACTAGAAACCAACAAACAAGACTTTTAATCAGTAAAAGTTAATATATGAAACCCAGGTTGTCAGGAACTAGAGCTAAAAATTCTCTGTTATTCAAACCTTTCTTAAAACTTAGCTATGCAATCGCCAGCCCAGGATTGATTCTCGGGGCTGGTGCATCGAGATTTCCCGGGGGGGAGGGAGGAGGGAGGGAGGAGGGAGGGGTTTCTGGAGGGGGAGCATATGTAAACCCATGGTGATATCATGGCATTGTATGACAAAAACAATAAAAGGGAGGAAAAAAAAAAAACTTGGCTATAAAAATACACAAAGAGGTTTTTCTATATGTGGTTCTGGAGGCCATGTAATCCATTTATTCCTTTAGGCATTTCTAAATTATATTCTTAGACCAGGCTGATTAGACCTCTGCTGATTAACCTGACTCCTAAACTCACTAATAAATTGCTTTTTGCATCAAGCTACTTGCTTACACTAAGGAATATTATAAGAAAAATCATAAAAAGCTCATGGTATGGCTGCTGGAAGAATACAGCATCTCTCTTTATGTACATCAGGTTTCAGTAACATGACAAGCAACGTTTTTATCCAATGGATACTGTGAATCCCATAAATGACGCATTATCCCCCTTTGTTTTGGTCCCTAGGAAGTTCAGAACAATGTTTGCAGCCTTTTCTAAAAAAATGAATGGACTATGTAGTTTGCATCTCTAGAAGAATATGTTACTTTATTACTCTATCTTTTTTTCTTTCATATGATTCTCTTACCTGTACTCTTGAATTTTTTTTAATTGCCTCACATCCTTTGTGGAATAACATGGGTGCAAAAAAAATAATACAAAAATCTAGAATTCACAACAATTAAATAGCATTGAGCACTGGAAGAGTGCTAAAATTTCACCACATTCTACTCTACTTTTAAGCCAATAATGTAGAGGAACAAAAAACATTTGCAAACAAGCTTTTGGTTTTTTTAGAGTCCAGGATATCTGCCAGAATTAATACATATTCAAACCAATCTGTCTTGGCACTATACAACAACTGGAACTCAGGATGATAACCCCAGGACACTAAAAGAGCCTATGAAATATTTTAAGGTTTCAGGCTTTTTCTTCAAAATATAGAAGTAAACTAAGATATCATTTTAGATATATTTTAACCACCATGACCACCACCACATTTTCCAGCTAAAACTCTCAGAAAGACCAAGTAAAGACAATAGCTCATTATCCCAGGTAATCCAAGTAAATATGGACCTTCTTTAAGGTTCTCTTCTGGGCCTCTCTGAAACTCAGTGGGCATGTCTACCCTCGCAGTTTCAGTTTCTATGTAAATAACTCAAAAATCTCTCTACTACTTCAACTGAACACCTTGTCACAATCTCAATTAAAATGATCAAAATGGAGCTTCACTGTCTCCCTCTTCTTCCTCACTGCATAAGCAACCCTCTTCAAAGATCTCATTCTGTCCTATTCTAACTCCAAGTCAACTTCGCCCCTTTCTTCTCTTCATCTCTGTTATTCTTCCTTATTAGGCTTAGCCATTTCTCCTTCTGAAGTATCTTTCTGGTTGACATTTTCTTTTTCGTTTGCACTTTTATGCTATTAGTTCAGGCCCTAATTACTAGTTGACTTCTCTCCTCTGCTCAGACTTTCCATGTCACCCTATATTTTACTGTCTCAGCATTGTTTTTTATAAATCCATTTTCCTCAAACCTGCAAAAACAGTTTCCTAAACTTATTACATCATCAAAGTGACATCCCTTGCCCTGAACTTTCAGGGAGATCTAGGATATGGCCCCACACTAATTACCTTACATTTCCATAACTATCCCTAAATCACCATTCACTACTCCAAGCCACGTTAACGTACCTACCACACTTTGATCTTCATCCAGAGCATTCATAAGACTGTCGTCTTTCATGTCTTCTAGATCTCTGTTCAAATGTCACCCTCTCAGAGAGGCCCCTGACCACCAAAAGGTCACTATCCCACTGCTCATCATTTATTGGACACTATGTCAATAAATAATAATGATGAGCACTATCTCCTCTCACTAGGATATAAACTGTGCAGTTCTTTGAGGGCAGCTATCAGGCATGATTTTTTATATTTCCCACGAAAGTTTTCCTGGACATGTAAGAACACCAATAAATACCTAATGATCAGTTTACAAGACAGAATATCTACAATCTATAAAAATATGAAATTTTCTAAAGCCAGACATAAACACAGAGAAACTACAAAAAGGATAATGACATAATAAATATTATTTAGTATAAGTTCAGAATCACATCATTTTGGACTTGAAAAGTTTCCATAAACTAATCAAACACTAATTTCTATTTCAACAACTAAAATTTCATTAAAATGACAACCACTAAGCAAATGATTCTAAGGGAGCAAGCTGAAGTCTTACTTAATATTGTAACGTCCAGTTTTCAGTGTACATCTATCAGGAAGCTGAGCCAGTTTTCTTGAGAGCATTTTAAAATACTTTCTGCACTCTTGCATGCCTGTGCCTTGTTCATAGTCAGTAGAAGCAGAAAGTGGCAGTCCATCTCTGACACGAACGACTGATGCAGATAAAATCATAGACATTTCCACCAGCAGAGAAGATCTGAAACAAAATTAACAATTTGGGTTAGGTAAGAAATTAAATCCAAGGCTGATAAACAGTGCAAAAATGTGCAACTCACTAATAATCAAAGACATACTAATTAAAGCAATGACATATCATACTTTGCTTCACAAATTAGCTGTTAAAAAAAAACACTTGCTTCCTTCTGGCATTTCTGTAAGTATACATGGAAATACACATTGGAATAAACACCATTCTGAAAACAATTTGGTGATGCTCAACAAGAGTTTAAAAAAAGTATGCCCTTTGACCACAATAAGTAAATATATATATATATATATATATATCCTCCTCCTAAAGAAAATAATCAGATTTAGAAAAAATTTTTAACCAGAAAGACATTTTTCTCATAGAAAGAGCTGAAAAAAACCTAAACATTCAACAACAGGGGGATGGTTGAACAAATTATTGGTACACTCCATGATGGAATATAATGCAACTAAAAGTTAGGTTTCTTAACAGCAGTTTAATGATATGGTAAAATGTTTATATGTTAGGTATTAAAGAAGCAGGATCAAACTATATATGTCGTTCTCCATAAAGACAAAGAAAAGAAAGAAGGGAGGGATAAATGGAGAAACAGATACTGGAAGGAAACACGACAAAACAGAATGCTTATTTCCAAGAAACAGCATTATGGGTGACAGTTATTTTACAATTTCCTAAGTCTCTGCAATATTCCACAATGGGCATATATTTTTATAATCATATAAATGTTTTATTTAAAATAAGTCTTAAAACTAAAGGAATACTAATTAATACTGTTCTCAATCTTTTTGCCAGAAAGCAAATCATAATGTATCGATGTGAGAGTGATGGATGGATGTGAGAGTGGACTATAAAGATAGCTGAGCGCTGAAGAATTGATGCTTTTGAACTGTGGTGTTGGAGAAGACTCTTGAGAGTCCCTTGGACTGCAAGCAGATTCAGCCAGTCCATCCTAAAGGAAATCAGTCCTAAATATTCATTGGAAGAACTGATACTGAAGCTGAAACTCCAATACTTTGGCCACCTAATGCAAAGAGCTGACTCATTTGAAAAGACCCTGATGCTGGGAAAGATTGAGGGCAGGAGGAGAAGGGGACGACAGAGGATGAGATGGTTGGATAGCATCACTGACTCAATGGACATGAATTTGGGTGAACTCCAGAAGTTGGTGATGTACAGGGAGGCCTGGCATGCTTTGGTTCATGCGGTAGCAAAGAGTCAGAAACGAATGAGTGACTGAACTGAACTGAAGAGGAAAACATGGGCAAAACACTGTCTGACATAAATCACAGCGGTATCCTCTATGACCCACCTCCCAGAGTAATGGAAATAAAAGCAAAATTAAAAAATGGGACCTAATTAAGCTTAAAAGCTTTTGCACAATGAAGGAAACTATAAGCAAGGTGAAAAGACAGCATTCAGAATGGGAGAAAATGATAGCAAATGAAGCAACTGACAAAGAATTAATCTCAAAAATATACAAGCAGCTCCTGCAGCTCAATTCAAGAAAAATAAATGACCTAATCAAGAAACGGGCCAAAGAACTAAATAGACATTTCTCCAAAGAAGACATACAGACGGCTAACAAATACATGAAAAGATGCTCAACATCACTCATTTTCAGAGAAATGCAAATCGAAACCACAATGAGGTACCATCTCACACCAGTCAGAATGGCTGCTATCAAAAAGTCTACAAACAATAAATGCTGGAGAGGGTGCAGAGAAAAAGGAACCCTCTCACACTGTTGGTGGGAATGCAAACTAGTACAGCCACTATGGAGAATAATGTGGAGATTCCTTAAAAAGCTGGAAATAGAACTGCCATACAACCCAGCAATCCCACTGCTGGGCATACGCACCAAGGAAACCAGAATTGAAAGAGACACGTGTACCCCAATGTTCATTGCAGCACTGTTTAGAATAGCCAGGACATTCTAGATGTCCATCAACAGACAAACAGATAACAAAGCTGTGGTACATATACAATGGAATATTACTCAGCCATTAAAAAGAATACATTTGACTCAGTTCTAATGAGGTGAATGAAACTGGAGCCTATCATACAGAGTGAAGTGAATCAGAAAGAAAATCACCAATACAGTATACTATCGCATATATACGGAATTTTGAAACATGGTAATGATGATCCTATATGCAAGACAGCAAAAGAGACACAGATGTAAAGAATAGTCTTTTGAACTCTGTGGAAGAAGACGAGGGTGGGATGATTTGAGAGGTTAGCGTTGAAACATATATATTATCATATGTGAAGCAGATCGCTGGTCCAGGTTCAACGCATGAGATAGGGTGCTCAGGGCTGGTGCACTGGGATGACCCTGGGGGATGGGATGGGGAGGGAGGTGGGAGGGGGGTTCAGGATGGGGAACACATGTGTGCCCATGGCTGATTCATGTCAATGTTTGGCAAAAACCACTACAATATTGTAAAGTAATTAGCCTCCAATTAAAATAAATTAATAATTTTTTTTTAAAAGTACAAGCTGAGATCTGGGAACTGGGGTGCAGTTTTGGAGAAAACTATACTAATTGTGATGCACTGGGCTGGGGCAAGATTGAGTGAAAAGAGAAGCCATAGGTTAGCAGGAAGGCACTTGGGAGATAGAGCCTCAAAAGAGGTAGAAAGGGTACCAACAACAACCAGAGTTTATTCTGCAACTTTACCTGTGCCCCCCACCTTATCAACAGCCTTTGGTATTTTTATTATGGGTACTTGTACTACATAGTATGCATAAAAACTCCGGCTCCAGAGTAGATCATACACATATCTAGGTAGAAGGCCTTCAACACATACTCAATTGCATCAGTAATCTGTGTAACACCTCACAGTTCACGAACAGTGAGGGAGGTATAACCTCCATTTTACAGATGAGGAAACCTTCCTCAGTGTCACACTGCTAATAATGGCAGTGCTTAAACCTAAGTCTCTTATATATCTCTACATCACTGTGCTCCTCCTATAATCAAAAACAGGCAAGAAGCCAGTGATACAGGAATTAGCTACTCATTCTGAAATAATAATTTTTAAAAACAGCTTATATACTATATATCATATATAGTATATAAGTATCATATTATAGTATAGTATTATAGTTAACAGTATGTACTCTGGAACCAAATAGCCTGAGTTCAAAAACTGGCTCTATCGTTTAGTAATTGTGTAAACTTAGGCAAACTTTGTCTTTTTATGCTCAGTATTCTCATCTGTCAATTTTGACTACCAATAGCACCCATCTCATAGGACTGTTTAAAGATACCAATGGTATCTACCTCATAAGAACATGTAAGGAACCTGAAACATCACCTTGCAGACTGAAAGTGAAATATTAAGTGTTTGTTATTAATTTGACTGTCCTCTATTTACCACTTTATACACATTACCTCATTTAAGCCTTCCAATAACCTGTGAGGTGGTTATTATCCATTCCATTTTATCTCTGAGGAAATTCAAGCCCTGAAAAGTAATCTATTCAATCCTGAAATGAGCAAGTGACAGAATTAAATTCAAGCATAATTCTAATCATACTCTGAAATGTTGCCTCTCAACATATGTAAGCTTCTTACTCAACTACATGGACAGGAAGGTCAAAAGTACCCGTTTGTTAAGACCTAAACTCACTGGAAAAGAGCCTGATGCTGGGAAAGATTGTAGGCAGGAGGAGAAGGGGACAAGAGAGGATGAGATGGTTGGAAGGCATCACTGACTCTATGGACATGAGTTTGAGCAAGCTCTGGGAGTTGGTGATGGACAAGGAAGCCTGGTGTGCTGCTGTTCATGGAGTCGCAAAGAGCTGGACATGACTAAGTGGCTGAACTGAACTGCAGTCTCCATTAATACACCAGTATAAAATACACTAAAGATTTTTAAGAGTCAGTTATGTATACATGGGCTTTCCTGGTAGCTCAGATGGTAAAGAATCTGCCTGCAATGAAGGAGACCCAAGTTCGATACTTGGGTGGGGAAGATCCCCTGAAGGAGGAAATGACAACCCACTCCAGTATTGCCTGGAGAATCCTATAGACAGAAGAGTTTTGTGGGCTACAATCTGTGGGATCACAAAGAGTCAGACACGACTAACACTTTATAATCACTTTATACACACATACACACACACAAGCTCTAAACTAATTGTGGTTCTCAATATAGGAAATGCCCAGATGCCCCTTAAGTTAGGGTTGTGTTGTGTGCTTGGTCGCTCAGTCCTGTCTGACTCTTTGCGACTCCATGGACTGTAGCCTGCCAGGCTCCTCTGTCTATGGAATTCTCCTGGCAAGAATACTGCAGTGGGCTGCCATTCCCTTCTCCAGGGGATCTTCCTGACCCAGGGATCAAACCGGGTCTCCCACATTGCAGGCAGATTCTTTACCCTCTGAGCCGCTAGGGAAACCATTATCTTAGCACCTGAACAAATGCCAGTAACCTGCAAAGTGACTCACAGAGTTTTAAGTGGCTGTTCCACCTGTTAGCTGAGATCCCATCATCTCCCTCCTGGTGGCTAACACTTCACCCCTAGGCTCTGCCTTGGCTGAAGCAAAGCATAGAATGAACTGATTCTCAAGCTTTCCCACTGCCCCAGGTGGATGATCCAGGAAACTAAAAGAGGTGGGGGGGGGGGGGGGGGGGGGGGGGGGGGGGGCAGGCCAAAGCTGCTGTTTTCACTGTCAGAGAGATTAAAGGCAGCTGGGTCTCGACCTCCTATTCCGGAACCCTCATCTACCTGTCGAGCCAATTGCCATTAACAAGACCTTAGGTTTCTGTGAGCCAACGCGGGCAAATCTCTGGGTTCAAGGCTTGAATTAGCATTGAGGTTTAATTACCTCACAAAGTAACCCTGCCTAAAAGAAAATAGGAAGTGCCATGTAAAGCTCTCTGGGCCACCTAAACAGCCTAAAAGGGCCACCGTGTTTCTGACACCTGGGCGCCAGGGAATGCCGCTTAACCGCTGCAGCTCAGAGCCACTGTCCGTCCCTCCTCGGCCCCCTGCCCAAGCTGCCCGATATCCCGGCAGGTCAGCCGAAGGGCAACCGCCGTTCGCGCGGCCCCAGTGATCCCTCAAGTTGAAACGAAGTCCCAGCAACCCCACCCCTCCAAAGCTCCACGACTCCGAGGACTCCTGCTCCCACGCCACGAACTTAGTTTCCTCCCGGGTTACGTAGGTCTGTAGTCCCAACGGCGAGGGTCAGGACCGTGGCAGGAGACAGGGAGAGAGAGGGGAGCGGCAGATCAGGGGTTCGAGCGAGCCCAAGAAGGGACGAGGGAGGACTGGGAGGGGCCGGGTCGTACCTGTCGAGCCGAGACCCGCCGCTCCGAGTGACGCGCTTCGCAGTGCACTGTGGGGCCGGGGAGTGGCCTCTCCGCGGGGCAGCCCCGCGTGCAACGTGGCTGGCACCCAGCGGGATCAAGCCCCGCCCCCGTCCCATCTTGCTCAGGCCAATCAGGTTCTGGGGGAAGGACACACTTACCCGCCCACTCCAGGGGAGATTGACAGCTTTTCACGCTTCTACGCCAAGAGTGGCAAGTCCTGGATTGACGGATTAGACTGTCCCTCGCAAATAAGGCTTTTCTCCCGTCTGCAGCCTGTACCTGCAGGTAGTTTGTTTCTTATGGGGCCCTGCAGGAAATACTTATCGAAGGAGCATGAAAGCCCCCCTCTGAGTGAACAAGAAAAGGACCTGTCCCGTTATTACCACGCCCGGGAAGGCATCCAACCTTGACAAAGAAATGCCAGATGCTTTCCTGCTGTCCATCCCAGCTTTTGCATCCCAGTCCATCGATCATGCATTATTAAACAAGTACTTACTGACTGCATACTATGTGCCAAGCACAGTGTTAGGCATTGGGTTATAGGAGTGAATATAACATTCTGTGGATCTAATGTGTGATAGGAGCTGCTGCTGCTGCTGCTGTTGCTAAGTCGCTTCAGTCGTGTCCGACTCTGTGCGACCCCATAGACAGCAGCCCACCAGGTTCCCCCATTCCTGGGGTTCTCCAGGCAAGAATACTGGAGTAGGTTGCCATTTCCTTCTCCAATGCATGAAAGTGAAAAGTGAAAGTGAAGTTGCTCAGTCGTGTCCGACTTGTAGCAACCCCATGGACTGCAGCCCACCAGGATCCTCCGGCTATGGGATTTTCCAGACAAGAGATGTTAAAGCACAAACATTACATAATTATAAATGTGATCAGTTCTGTGAAGGAAAATTAGTGAGTGCGACAATAGATTAATCAGGACTATGGGGGAAGAGCTCTTTGAGGAAGTGCCTTTGAAGCTCCAGGCACATGAAAGAGCCTTTAAGAATGTTGCAGGCATAGGGAATATTATGTTTGAGATTGTTGGGGCATGAAAGAATCTGAAGTGATCTAGGAACATGTCACTGAAAGGAAGTCAGTGGGGTTCAGGTGTAGGAGCAAACTTGAGTTGAAATGAATCAGAGGCTAGACTATGCAGGCTCTTCCGGGCCACATTATAAATTTTAGACTGTATTTTGGAATGTATCTTAAGGTCAATGGGCAGCCAATAGAATGTTAAGTAGGGTCAGATTTACATACTTATTAATAAAATCTCACTTAGGCTGTTTGTGGGGAAGGGTTTGAAAGAGGAGAGAAGGGCTTATTGAAAGTCCAGTTTGGAGGCAGTTACATTAGTCAAGGCCAGAAATGATGGTGGCTTGAACTCGGGTAATGACACTAGAGACAGAAAGATTTGGATAATTTTGAAATACTTATTTATAATAGAGGTGGAATCCAAAGGATGTAACAATGGATTGGTTTGTCTAGGATGATAAAGAAAAGAGAAGCATTAAGGATGACTCCATAACTTACTAGATGAATTAAGAACCCATTTACTGACTCAGGGAACCTAGAAGGAGGACCAAATGGTCTTGGATATATTAAGTTTGACATACTTGTATATGGAGATGTCAAACAGATTTGGAGATGTAAGTCTGAAGTCCAGAAGCAATGTCTGGACTAATTATATAAATTTGCTGGTTGTTGGAGTGGGTTAACCAAGCAATTCCATTCCTAGATATATATGCAACAGAAATGTATTCATATGTTTACCATAAACATATATAAGAATATACCACATATATAAGAATTCTCATAGGATAAGTAAACTTTGGTGTATTCACATAGTAAAACAGTATACAGGAAACAGAATGAAAAATCAACAACTACATACAAAATATGGATGAGTCACACAGCTATAAAACTGATATAAACCAGACACAGAAACTGTATACTACTTAATTCCACTTATATAACATTCAAAAACAGGCAAAAATAATACATAGTAATAGAAGTTAGACTGTTGGTTACCCTTAGGTGGCATTAATGTTTGGAAAGGACCACTAGGGGGTTTCTGGGGTTCTAGTAATGTTTGATCTGGATGTTAATTACTAGTGTGGTTGATTAGTGAAAATTCGTGAAGTTGGGAATTCCATGGCAATCCAGTGGGAACTCTCCCTGCTTCTACTGCAGAGGGCACAGCTTCAATCCCTGAAAAAGAAACTAAGATCCTGCATGCTACATAGAGTAGGCAAGAAAAAGGAAAAAAAAATTCGTCAAATTGTACACTTAAGATATGCAATTTTTAGTATGCATCTTATTATGCAATAGAAATTTTATATTTTTGAAGTGTTATGGTGATCCAGCCATAAATAAGTGACTGGTACCAAGCTAAACTAACTTTCCTACCACAAACAATAGAAAACTGAACCAAGGTTATGAGACAAGTGTCTTCAGACATTGGACAGCAGGCACAATAGAACTGTAATCCTAGAAAGAAGGAAAGCAAATAAGATGAACCCAAAGATGTTCCCAGATTTTCTTTCTGGTGGTATTTTCCAAAGCACAGGATTGAAGAAAACTAAGCAGAATCCAGTACTCTCTCTAACTGAGGACAGTGAAATTTGAGTTATGGGAGATGGAGGCAACTGAAATTTGCAGGGCAGAGAACCAGATTAAGAGTTTCAGAAATATACATGAGTCTCCTTGAATCTTTGACATAACTTTAACGAGACTCCAGGAAGCTGGTTAAATAACAACTACTGTGGGAACTACAAGCTAAACAACTACTAGATCTTAAATAAAGTTTGGAAACATTGAAGTTCTGACCAACTGGAATGGAAAAACCTTATTAAACAAATAGGGCATTTGGTAAGAAAACTGCAAAAAGGCCACAGTTTAGAGATAAGGCTAAATTAGCCCAAGAGTAAAAGCTATTCTAGACTCACTCAAACAAAACAGAAAACTTACCTGCAAATAAATTAAGTGCTTCATTGAATGAAACTTAACAGTCTTTAAGGACAACAAAATCCAGGCACTAAACAATGTAGCACCCATAATGTCCAGTATCCAAAGGTCAGTTTTCATTCCAATCTCAAAGAAAGGCAATGCCAAAGAATGCTCAAACTACCACACAATTGCACTCATTTCACATGCTAGTAAAGAAATACTCAAAATTCTCCAAGCCAGACTTCAGCAATACGTGAACCATGAACTTCCAGATGTTCAAGTTGGTTTTAGAAAAGGCAGAGGAACCAGAGATCAAATCACCAACACCTGCTGGATCATCGAAAAAGCAAGAGAGTTCCAGAAAAACATATATTTCTGCTTTATTGACTACGCCAAAGCCTTTGACTGTGTGGATCACAATAAACTGTGGAAAATTTTGAAAGAGATGGGAATACCAGACCACCTGATCTGCCTCTTGAGAAATCTGTATGCAGGTCAGGAAGCAACAGTTAGAACTGGACATGGAACAACAGACTGGTTCCAAATAAGGAAAGGAATACATCAAGGCTGTATATCGTCAACCTACTTATTTAACTTATATACAGAGTATATCACGAGAAATGCTGGGCTGGATGAAGCACAAGCTGGAATAAAGATTGCCAGGAGAAATACCAATAACCTCAGATATGCAGATGACACCATCCTTATGGCAGAAAGTGAAGAACTAAAGAGCCTCTTGATGAAAGTGAAAGAAGAAAGTGAAAAAGTTGGCTTAAAGCTCAACATTCAGAAAAGTAAGATCATGGCATCTGGTCCCATCACTTCATGGCAAATAGATGGGGAAACAGTGAAAACAGTGTCAGACTTTATTTTTTTGGGCTCCAAAATCACTGCAGATAGTGACTGCAGCCATGAAATTAAAAGATGCTTGCTCCTTGGAAGAAAAGCTATGACCAACCTAGACAGCATATTAAAAAGCAGGGACATTCCATTGCCAGCAAATGTCCGTCTAGTCAAAAGTTATGGTTTTTCCAGTAGTCATGTATGGATGTGAGAGTTGGACCATAAAGAAAGCTGAGCACTGAAGAATTGATGCTTTTGAGCTGTGGTGTTGGAAAAGACTCTTGAGAGTCCCTTGGACTGCAAGGAGACCCAACCAGTCCATCCTAAAGGAGATCAGTTCTGAGAGTTCATTGGAAGGACAAATGTTGAAGCTGAAACTCCAATACTTTGGCCACCTAATGAGAAGAACTGACTCATTTGAAAAGGCCCTGATGCTGGGAAAGAATGAAGGCAAGAGGAGAAGGGGACGACAAAAGATGAGATGTTTGGATGGCATCACCGACTCAATGAACATCAGTTTGGGTAAACACTGGGAGTTGGTGATGCATAGGGAAGCCTGGTGTGCTGCAGTCCATGGGGTCACAAAAAGTCAAACACAACTGAGCAACTAAACTGAACTGAACTATATGAAAAAACAGGAAAATGGAGTCATAAACAGGAGGAAAATTAGTCAATGGACCCAGAAACGACAATGATAGTGAGTTTATCAGAGGACTTAAAACAGCTGTTAAAAATATAGCCAGGAATTTAAAGGAAAACACAAGAAATGAAAACTATAAAAATAACCAAACAGAACTTTTAAGGGAAGAAAAATACAGTATCCAAAATGAAAACTTCACTAGATGGCCTTAAAAACAGCTTAGTTATACAGAAAAAAAGATCTGTGAGTGAGAAAATCGTACAAAAAGAATTATCTATATCAGAGCACAAGGAGAGTAAAAGTTGAAAAGAGACTTAGTGACCTGCAGGACAATACCAAGTTACCTAGCACATGTATAATCAGAGACCCAGAAAGAGAGGAGAGGTGATTTTAAAATATTTGAAGAAATAATAGCTGAAACTTTTCTAAATTTAATGGAAAGTAGAAATTCACAATATCAAGAAATCAAACCAACTCTAAAGAGGATAATCACAAAGAATCCTCATCAATGCACATTGCACAAAACTGCTGAAAATAAATAATTAAAAGAAAATATTAGAAACAACCAGAGAAAAAGCCACATTGTATACAGAGAAAAAGATGAGAATTACTACTAAGAATCAGAGAGACTGTAAGCCATAATTTTTTAAAATTTACTTATTTTTAATTGGAGGGTAATTGCTTTACAATGTTGTGTTGGTATCTGACATACATCAACATGAATCAGCCATGGGTATACATACGTCCCCTCCCCCTTGAACCTCCCTGCCACCTACCCTGTTATCCCACCCCTGTAGGTTGTCACAGAGCCCCATGTTAAGCTCCCTGCATTATACATCAAATTCCTACTGTCTATCTATTTTACATATGGTAATGTATATGTTTCAATACTACGCTCTCAATGCACCCCATCCTCTCCTTGCTCAGCTGTGTCCACAGGTCTGTCCTCTATTGTCTTCATCTCTGTTGCCGCCCTACAAATAAGTTCATCAGTACCATTTTTCTAGATTCGATACATATGTATTAATATACAATATTTGTTTTTATCTTTCTGACTTACTTCACTCTGTATAACAGGCTCTAGGTTCATCCACCTTACTAGAACTGACTCAGATTTGTTCCTTTTTATGGCTGAATAATATCCCATTGTATATATATTATATGTGTGTGTGTGTGTGTGTGTGTGTGTGTATCTTCTTTATCCATTCGTCTGTTGATGGGCATCTAGGTTGCTTCCATGTCCTAGCTATCGTAAATAGTGCTGCAATGAACACTGGGGTGCATGTGTCTTTTAGAATTGTGGTTTTCTCAGGGTATATGCTCAATAGTAGGATTGCTGGGTCATATGGTAGTTTTATTCTTAGCTTTTAAAGAAATGTCCATACTGTTCTCCATAGTGGCTGTATTTACACTCCCACCAACAGTGCAAGAAGGTTCCCTTTTGTCTACACCCTCTCCAGAATTTATTGTTTGTAGATTTTTTGATGATGGGCATACTGACTGGTGTATCTCATTGTAGTTTTGATTTGCATTTCTCTATTCATAATAAGTGATGTTGAATATGTTTTAATGTTTATTAGCCAGCTGTATGTCTTCTTAAAGAAATGCCTGTTTAGGTCTTCTGCCCATTTTTTGATTGGGTTGTTTGTTTTTCTGATATTGAGTTGCCTGAGCTGCTTGTAAATTTTGGAGATTAATCCTTTATCAGTTGCTTCATTTGCAATTATTTTCTCCCAATCTGAGGGCTGTCTTTTCATCTTGTTTATGGTTTCCTTTGCTGTGAAAAAACCTGTAAGTTTAATTAGATTCCCTTTGTTTTTTTTTGTTTTTTTTTTCTTTTTTTTTTTCCCCTCCCTCCTCCCTCCCCCCCGGGAAATCTCGATGCACCAGCACCGAGAATCAATCCTGGGCTGGCGATTGATTAGACATATGATAATTAACATGTTTCAATGCCATTCTCCCATATCATCCCACCCTTTCCCTCATTCACAGAGTCCACGAGTCTATTCTATACATCTGCGTTCCTTTTGCTGTCTCGCATGTTGGGTTCTCGTTACTGTCTTTCTAAATTCCATATATATGCGTTAATATACTGTATTGTTGTTTTTGCTTCTGGCTTACTTCACTCTGGATAATGGGCTCCAGTTTCGTCCATCTGAGTAGAATTGCTTCAAATGAATTTTTTTTTTAATGCTGAGTAATATTCCATTGTGTATATGTACCACACCTTTCTTATCCATTCGTCAGTTGATGGGCATCTAGGTTGCTTCCATGTCCTGGCTATTGTAAACAATGCAGCGATGAACACTGGGGTACAGGTGGCTCTTTCAATTCTGGTTTCCTCGGTGTATATACCCAGCAGTGGGATTGCTGGGTCATATGGCAGGTCTATTTGCAGCTTTTTAAGGAGCCTCCACACTGTTTTCCATAGTGGCTGTACTAGTTTACATTCCCACCAACAGTGTAAGAGAGTTCCCTTTTCTCCACATCCTCTCCAGCATTTATTGCTTGTAGATTTTTGGATTACAGCCATTCTGACTGGTGTAAAGTGATACCTCATTGTGGTTTTGATTTGCATTTCTCTGATAATGAGTGATGTTGAACATCTTTTCATGTGTTTGTTAGCCATTTTTATGTCTTCTTTGGAGAAATGTCTGTTAAGTTCTTTGGCCCACTTTTTAATTGGGTTGTTTATTTTTCTAGAATGGAGCTGCAGGAGTTGTTTGTATATTTTTGAGATTAATTGTTTGTCCGTTGCTTCATTGGCTATTATTTTCTCCCATTCTGAAGGCTGTCTTTTCACCTTGCTTATAGTTTCCTTTGTTGTGCAGAAGCTTTTAATTTTAATTAGGTCCCATTTGTTTATTCGTGTTTTTATTTCCAGTATTCTGGGAGGTGGGTCATGGAGTATCTCGCTTTGGGTTATGGCAGAGAGTGTTTTGCCTATATTATCCTCTAGGAGTTTTATAGTTTCTGGTCTTATGCTTAGATCTTTGATCCATTTTGAGTTTATCTTTGTGTATGGTGTTAGAAAGTGTTCTAGTTTCATTCTTTTACAAGTGGCTGTCCAGTTTTCCCAGCACCACTTGTTAAAGAGGTTGTCTTTTCTCCATTGTATATTCTTGCCTCCTTTGTCAAAGATAAGGTGTCCATAGATGCGTGGATTTATCTCTGGGCTTTCTATTCTGTTCCATTGATCTATATTTCTGTCTTTGTGCCAGTACCATACTGTCTTAATGACTGTGGATTTGTAGTATAGCCTAAAGTCAGGTAGGTTGATTCCGCCAGTTCCCTTCTTCTTTCTCAAGATTGCTTTGGCTATACGAGGTTTCTTGTATTTCCATACAAATTGAGAAATTATTTGTTCTAATTCTTTGAAAAAGACCTCTGGTAGCTTGATAGGAATTGCATTGAATCTATAGATTGCTTTGGGTAGTATACTCATTTTCATTAGATTCCCTTTGTTTTTATTTCCATTATTCTAGGAGGTGGGTTATAGAGGATCTTGCTGTGATTTATGTCTAAGAGTGTTCTGCCTATATTTCCCTTTAAGAGTTTTAGAGTTTCTGGTCTTACATTTAGGTCTTTAATCCATTTTGAGTTTATCTTTGTGTATGGTGTTAGGATGTGTACTAATTTCATTCTTTTACACATAACTGTCCAATTTTCCCAGCACCACTTACTGAACAGATTACTTTTTCTCATATATTCTTGCCTCCTTCGTCAAAGATAAGATGCCCTAGGTGCTTGGGTTTAATCTCTGGTCTTTCTAACTTGTGACATTGGTCTATATTTCTCTTTTTATGCCACTACCACACTGTCTTGATGACTGTAGTGTAAGCCAGAATTTAATGGAATAAAATCTAAAAGAAAAACCTCTATCCATCTAGAACTTTACATCCAGAAAAAATTCTTTCAAAGTATGAAGGTGAAATAATGGCAGACAACAGCAGGATATACATTCTTTTCAACTGCACATGCACTATTCACTAAGCTATACCATACTCTGGGGCATAAAAATAAATTTTAAAATATTCAGTTCAGTTCAGTTCAGTTGCTCAGTCATGTCTGACTCTTTGCGACCTCATGAACCACAGCATGCCAGGCCTCCCTGTCCATCACCAACTCCTGGAGTCCACCCAAACCCATGTCCATTGAGTTGGTGACGCCATCCAACCATCTCATCTTCTGTCATCCCCTTCTCCTCGTGCCCTCAATCTTTCCCAGCATCAGGGTCTTTTCAAATGAGTCAGCTCTTCATATCAGGTGGCCAAAGTACTGAGTTTCAGCTTCAACATCAATCCTACCAGTGAACATCCAGGACTGATCTCCTTTAGGATGGACTTGTTGGATATCCTTGCAGTCTAAGGGACTCTCAAGAGTCTTCTCCAACACTGCAGTTCAAAAGCATCAATTCTTCAATGCTCAGTTTTCTTTATAGTCCAACTCTCACATCCATACATGACTACTGGAAAAACCATAGCCTTGACTAGATGGACGTTTGTTGTCTAGGTTGGTCATAACTTTCCTTCCAAGGAGTAAGTGTCTTTTAATTTCATGGCTGCAATCACCATCTGCAGTGATTTTGGAGCCCAGAAAAATAAAGTCAGCCACTGTTTCCCCATCTATTTCCCATGAAGTGATGGGACCAGATGCCATGATCTTAGTTTTCTGAATGTTGAGCTTTAAGCCAACTTTTTCACTCTCTTCTTTCACTTTCATCAAGAGGCTCTTCAGTTCTTCTTCACTTTCTGCCATAAGGGTGGTATCATCTACATATCTGAGGTTATTGGTATTTCTCCCGGCAATCCTGATTCCAGCTTGTGCTACCTCCAGCCCAGCGTTTCTCATGAGGTACTCTGCATATAAGTTGAATAAGCAGGGTGACAATATGCAGCCTTGTTGTACTCCTTTTCCTATTTGGAACCAGTCTATTAGTGGAGCAAAAGAAACCAAATACTAAAAAGTACATTCTGTATCTTTTCATTTAAATGAGGGTCTAAACAAATAAAAATAATATATAGTGAAAAGAAAATCAGAAAAATGCTTGCCTCTAGTGGTTGGGTTGACTATAAAGTGATATGAGGGACATTTTTAGGGTGGTGATAAGGTTCTATTATCTTGATAAGGGTTTGGTTTTCACAGGCATGAGTTCCTCAGAACTCACTAAATGGTACACTTAAGATTTTTGCATCTCATTGCATGTAAATTTACCTCAAAAGAAAAAAGTGGCATATAAATATTGAAGTTTAACTAGCAATCTGAAATTATTTTTGTCTTTTCTAGCCTTGAACAAAGAAATCAATACACTGAGAGGGATGGAAGGCAGGTTACTCAAGTCAAGAAAGGGAGTTAGAAATAAGGAGTTATCTAATTTTACTTAAAAATAATGGAGTTACCTAAAAATAAGAGAATAAAATGCCTTTTACACTAAAAGGGACCAGAAGTCTTTGGGAAAAGGTTGATTGCAGGCCTACAGCACAGAAAGAATAATAGGTGCCTGGATCATATTGTGCCAGAAAACAAAGACGTGTCAAAGACACATATGACAGAGATGTATCCAAGACATAGGAGCCAGGTTGAAGGATTTCCTCTGATCCAATCTGGGACAATGTCATAGCCTCAAACTAAATAATTCTGTCATTTTTTATATAACTCTCATTGAGTCAAATAAATATCAGTGAAACAAATAATCTGTGAGTCTATGCGCTTAGTCATGTCTGACACTTTGTGACCCCATGCCCTGTAGCCTGCCAGGCTCCTCTGTCCATGGGGATTCTCCAGGCAAGAATACTGTGGTGGGTTGCCATGCCCTCCTCCAAGGGATCTTTCCAACCCAGGGATTGAACCCAAGCCTCCAAGACTGCAGGTGGATTCTTTAGCAACTGAGCCACCAGTGAAGCTCAAGAATACTGGAGTGGGTAACCAATCCTTCCCGACCCAGGAGTCAAACCAGGGTCTCCGGCATTGCAGGCAGATTCTTTACCAGCTGAGCTACCAGGGAAGTCCGTGAGTCCATACTGATATAAATTTAAATCATAGATGATAGATATAGATAAATGAGGAGGGAAAGCTTTTCCTTACAGTAGAATGCCAAGTAACAAATACAGAAAGAACGATAGACTTAGAAAATTATTAATGGATGCTAATCCCAATCTATGTAGACAAAAGTATTATGAGGAACAAGATATTTATATATCTTAAAACATCTCCCCAAATTGCCTACTAAACAAAGGGAAAACCAGGAATTTTATGATGGAGAAACCTGGCAGATGCCACCAAATCACCAAGTGACTTTATATGTTTTCTTCCTAATGTGATATACTGAAAAGGACACCGTCAGAAAGTGAGTTCTCTGGAACCAGAGTCTGAAGTTTAAGATGTGTATTAGCAATTAACACCTATGAAGGAAAACAGAGTGGGGACGGGATTAAGAGTTCACACTACAATTCAGACCTAAGAAATCCTCTCCTGATCCAATGGGTAGCTCTGGAGTGAGTGTTGCTTATCAGAGTGTCCTATGTGGGCTGAAATGACCTGTCTTTTATAGTCCCACTTCGTTCAGGGACCAGAGGCAGGCTGCCCTGGGAAGGGTGTGACCCCAGATGAGGCCATACTCTTGTAGCTGATGCGGACACTGAAGGGTCTTCATTCACTAAAGATGGGCAGCATTTTCTTCATTAGTGGGGTCAGGGGAGGAGAGGTCTAGGCATCTTAGCTCCATGTCTATCACAGTCAACACCTTGTTGTCAACCAACACACTTCTTCAGGAATACGGTGGATCTCTTTCAGAGGGCAAACTTAGAGGAAGGAAAGGAGAGAGACAAGCTACAACTGATACATCACATCATCCCCTTCTGATTTTCATTCTAATTGTCCTCATCTTCCATTTCCAACTCTGCTGGCCTCAGTCCCTTATGCGTGGTATGACCCAGATTCTCATCCCCTGGTCATCATGCCCTGTTCCAGCTGTGGTTTTACAGTCACAGTTGGGCAATGACGTACTCTGAGGCTCCCAAGTGGGAAGCTTGCATTCCGCATATTTGTCCCTGCCTCGGTTGTGTAAAAAAGCAGCCCAACCTCCTCCTGATGCTCCATGATCCCTGAAAAGACAGTGACCCTTTTCTTGCCTGGTCCCTGGACACAGGAACTCAAAGTGCTCAGGGAGCAGCCATAGTTCATAATCCTCTAGGACTCTTCTATCACCTGCCAAACACGTGGAGACCAAGAACTCAAACCTCTGAAGAGCCCAGGGTTATGGAGACAAGAAATATGAAGTCCCTTGATGAGTCATTAAGAGTCATAATAAGAGACGCTAATCTGCTTCTACGCCTTGGTACCCAGGCTTGTGTATTGTCACTACTAGGGATACAAGGGATCATGCTAGTCGTGATCAGGAATCATGAGTCTTCTGTGGGATGAGTACACTCAGCCTCTCAGTTTTTTATTAGTGAAAGCTGAGTAGTATTTAGTCAGCTGCCCATCTATTTTGCCCCAATGAAGGCCACATTCTGTTAACCATTTTTTATAATTCTTTGCAGTCAGGCCAGCAGGCTGCTACTCTAACTTTGCAGACCATTATAGTTATCACGGTCTCACCCTGGCATTTGGCTGTGAAGCATCAACATTTAGCCTCTGTTTGCTCAGGGTCTTGTAATATCAGGGAGCCAAATTCCATTATGACTTCTGCTGCCATCAACCCTGGCTGACAGAGAGAGACCTGGGGAGCCTCTGAACAGTGCCCCACAGCTCATTCCTCTGGGCCTTTCCAAGAACACATCATCTGGCAACTCTTGCAGTCATCCATAGTGTAACCATCCCAGCGTGCTCACTTCCACTTTCCATCCCGTCCTCTCCTGTGATTCCGGTGTTTCAACTGCCCTATGTGAACCACCCTTGAAAGAGCCATCCGAGGGCTGAATGCTCACCTCCTGGCATCCTGGGTTCTTGCTGTGTGTTAAATCCTGAATCTCAGGAAGGTACTCCCGAGTCTAACTCTTCTCTATCCAATTTTATACTCTGACCCCTTAGATTAAGCAGCCTTAGAACTCAGTCACACATGGACTACCCCGCTCCTTTTAATAACTATTGGCTGAATCTTGCCACTTCCTTGGTGCATAGCTCCTTTCCTTCCTTCCTTCCTAGGCCCACCATGTCCTCAGCTGGGCTGTACCTTCACTGAAGCCTCATCACAGGCCTGGTGACCAATAGGATACTGCCTCTGAGGGTCAGGTACCAACTCATAATGTGGAGGGTTGGCGCGCAGCCACTTACACAGGCTCAGAAAGTTCAGAAGAGACAGGAGTAGGATAAGGCTGCAAAAACTTTGGGGTCCTCTATGTGTATTACCCCTTTCCCTGTATCTTGTTTCCCAACCCATGTTTCCTGACCAGGAATCTGACTTTGGCAAAGCAGTCCTTCCTTGATTGGCTTTTAACTTCTTAAACCCTTGGCTTTCTCCTGGGCTTTCTCTGCAGTCTTGCTAGAGATGAGATTTTTCTCTTCTTATATATATAATCAAAGTGGTCCTCTAACTTTCATACCTGGTTTTCAATTGCCTGTTATTCAAATTTAGCTGTATATTATATTTCTATGTAGAACCTCAGTGGCAATCAGCAAGAGCCATCCAATGCACTACCCTCATAGCTTTTCTTTTCTCCATACATCTTGAGTGTCTCATACATTGTACCTGCCCATATATATACCCTTCCACCTATATACCTCTCAACTTACCACTGCTAAAGACTTTAACAAGTGGTACTGTCAAATTTTCCATCTATTAATATCCCCAGCCAGGTGGTAAATGATTCCATTTCAAACACTCTTTATTATTGCCTTTTTTTTATTATCCCATTTCTGTTATCATCATGGGTTGGGTTCTTTGAAAGTAGGCACTAAGTAGAGTTTGGGGGTATGAAATGTTTATTAGGGACCAACACCTGTGAAGGGAAGAGAAGGAAACAGTATTGGCAGAGGAAGAAGTTGAACTGTGATGCAGATCTGACATAGGAGTGCTCAGTCAGTCTAGCAGGAGTTCTGGAACAAGTACCACCTATTATAGTGTCCTGTGTCAGATCAGATGGCCAGGCTTTGATATCCTTGCCTCATAAGCCACCATATGTGGCCTTCTTGAGATGGACATGACATCACACAAGGTTGCTCTCAAACTGAGGCTGACAATAGTGCATCTATTGGCTAGAGCCTATTTTCTGACCACTCTCCCTGCAGGTAATTCCTCTTGTCTTAGTCTATTCGAGCTACTACAACAAAATACAATATAATGGATGACTTAAACAATGAACATTTATCTCTCACAGTTCTGGAGACTGAGAAGTCCAAGATCAAGGTGCTGGCAGAGTTAGATTTTGGTGACAGCCCACTTCCTGGCTTGCAGAAGGCTGGCTGCCTACTCACTATATCCTCGTAGAGTAAGAGAGGGAGCTCTGGTGTCTATTTCTTTTCTTATAAGGCCAATAATCCCACCAGGGGAGCACCACCCTCATAACTTTAACTAAACCTAAATACCTCATCTCCTAATACCATCACATGTGGGGTGGGTCTTCAACAAAGGAATACAAAGGGGGAGACAAAGGTTTAGTCCATAAAATTCAACAAGTTCTCCCTTGAGGCAGATTCTGGCAGGGAGTTCCTGTGTCTACAGCAGACACACACATTTTCTGTGGGGTTCTAGCCAAAAATGCAACACGTGAAAATAATCATATGGAAACATCAAACCCAATTTAAAGGACATTCTTCGTAGCAACTGGACCATGCACTTCAAAAATCTCCATGTCTGGAAAGGCTGAGACTATTTACCAGTTTCAAAGAAGCTAAAGAAACAGGACAACTAAATGCAATATATGATTCTAAATTAGATTCTGGACTATGGGAAGAAATAGCCATGAAGAACTTTATTTGAAAAACCAATAATATTTGAATATGGAGAATGGATTAGATAGTATCAATAGTACTGTATCAATACTACATAGATAGTATCAATAGCATTGTATCAATACTAAATGTACCAATTTTAACCATTTTTATTTTACTTAACTTTAGTTAAATTTAAGTTTTTATTTTAAAATTGAGGCAATGTAGAACTTTAAAAATTTATATGCACTGAAATCATAGAATGCTAATATGTGGGTTAAAATATGTCATCATAGTTAATTTTACATTTCTTTTCCTTAAAGATGGCTACTAAATATTTAAAATTATATGGCTTCCATTCTATTTCTATTGGATATCACTGTTGGATTCCATCATTTTTTCATAATATAGAAATCAAGATGATTTCTAGTACTGTCATCATTCCATATTTTTAAACATTTTACATGCCCTAGTTTGAGATTGCACTATTGCTTTATGGACCAGTTTTATGCAAGGCCTGGGTTTTTGTGTTTTTTTTAACTGTTAATGAGGGACAGAAAAACAGTGCTCACCCTCTGTGCAGCCAGCCATCTAAGGGAGCCCCTTATATCTCAAGGCTCCAGGTAGATCTGGTGGGGAAGGAAGTGCAGATTTGCATTTGGGGGTAGAGTGTGTCTGAGTTTTGCATGGCAGCACTGCAGAACCAGGAGTAAAGAGCGGCAAGATGGAATAAGGAAGCCAGAGGACAAGGATTGCCCAGCATTGCAGCTGTGTCAGTAGCTTTGCCACTATGGCATCCTTTCTTTGTCACTAACACTGCACATCAAGAGCCATCCTCAACACACATACATGTCATATTTATATGATGTTATTTTTCTTTTAGGTTAGCATAGTCTTTCTATTTCTTAGAAACAGAGTGGGGAAAGCATCTTATATCTTGGAAATTCTGAAATGACATTTCCACCACTCTGCAAAGGCTTTTGCAAACTGTTATCTGGTTTATTGTCCAAAACTGTATTTTCATTAACCTTTCACACGTTCAACAAATTGTGCACCCTCTGTGTGCTGGCAGTGACAATGGCAAATACTATACGGTCCTCCCCTTTAAGGCCCTCACAGTCAGGATGGGGAGAGAAGTATGTATAAAGACAATTATAATCCAGTAAGATAAATGTCAATAAAAATATGACCAAGAGGCTCTGGAGGATCAAAAAAGAGTGACTAATTAAGCTGCAGGGAAACACAAAACTTTTACAGAAAGAGGTGATAAAGAGGAAGAAGAGAAATTAATCAAGCAAGCTGTGGTAGATCATGGAGAGGAGACTCCATATTTGTAAAAGTATAGACACATGGAATAGTATTAACAGTTCAGGAAACTGCAAGTGGCCTTCTGTTGCTAGAATGTAGATGGGAAATAAAGCCAAACGAAAGGCCAGACTCCAAAGAGCTGATATGCCAAGTTGCCAGGTTTGACTTTTATCCTGCAGGCACTGAATGATTTTAAGCAGAGGGATAGGAAAATAAATGCATCCTAAAATTGTAAAAAAAAAAAAAATGGTGCTTTAAAAAGCAAGCATATTTTATAGCTTTTAAAAAAAAATCAACTATTAAAGCAGCTATAGGAAGATAAAGGTGGATCTGGCTTTGGGATAGAAAAGGATTTCTAAGCATGAAATCAATGAAGAAACCACAAAGAAAAAAGATTAAGAGACAAAATTAAATAAAAATATAAAATGTGTACCTGAAAGCAAGTAAAATTAAGAACCAGACAACAAACTGAGGAAAGTATATGCCAAGAGAATTAGGAACATTTTCATTGCAAATAGGCAAGGCACCAAAAAGATCATTCACCAAAGAACTGTTGTAAGTGGCAAACAAATATTTAAGGGGTAATTAAAGGGAAAAAATGAAATAAGTTACCTTCCTAATCGTTGTATTTCAGAATAAACAAGTGGTCCCAGTTGATGAGAGAAAGCTCCATTTAATAGAATAGTAAAAAAAAAAAAAATAGAATAGTACTCCTCCAGTGCTCAAGTGCACCACACAGATTACTGTGCAGTTGCAAAGGGGAAATGGAGGGAGAAGGTTTGCTACTACTGTTATCAGGGGTCAACCTTAACATTCCTAGTGACTGACCACAAGATGTTATTGGTCAGACTGCTAATATGATGCAATAAGAAATATACAACACTTGTGATGTATTCTTTCCAAAAATGTTTATCTTAAATCTCATGCCTTTAGATCTAGCTCTTCATTTACAGAAAATACAGGAAATAGAGGATCAAAGTGAACAGCACTGCAGGAAAAATAAGACAAATCTAGAAAAATAAAACATTCTACAGACAATTGACCAAATCCCTTCAAAAGTCAGTGCATGAAAAGAGAGAGAGAGAGAGAGAGAGAGAGAAAGGAAGAAAACAAGGCGGGAAAAGAAAGAGAAATAAAGAAACTGTAGATTAAAAGAAACTTAAGAGATGTAATATTCAGGTTCAATGTCTGGTCTTGGGTTGGATTTTGTTTTAAACAAACCAGAAAACACATTTTTTTAAGACAAACGGTGCAATTTAACTATGAAACAAATATTGATATGATATTAAAAAATTATAATTTTTATGGAGGGAAATGTTCTTTTTTAAGCTACAACCTGAAGTAAAAAATATATTTTAATTTTTCCAACTACAATAACAATCAAGTAAATACGAATTTTAAAAAGGAAAAAGGTTTTGCTTGTTAAATAGATTCCTTCTTATTATTTTTGGCTTCTTTTTATTTTTTATTTAAAGTAGAATTTAAGCTACTGGCCACAATGGGATGGTTGAAGTTTCATAACAGGTGCTCAGTCAAGTTTGACTCTTTGTGACCTCATGGACTGTAGGCGGCCACGCTCCTCGGTCCATGGGATTTTCCCAGCAAGAATATTGGAGTGGGTTGCCATTTCCCCCTCCAGGGAATCTTCCCAAATGAGGGATCAAACCCAGATCCCATGCATCTCCTGCATTGGCAGGCAGAGTCTTTTCCACTGAGCTACCTGGGAAGCTCATTCATTTTGATCCCCTTCTGGTAAAAGTGTAAATGAATTCAGTATTTTCGGGAACCAACTTGGCAATATGTATTGAGCCAAGATTTCACTCCTCCTCTTTTTAGAAATTTATCCTGAAGAAGCAATCAAGAGATATAATGAAACATATTTTATATGCATGTATACATATTCTTTACAATAGCAAAAAACAGAAACTATCAAATGTTCATTATGAAATAACTAGTGGTATATCCATAATGTGGTATATTCTATAACTATTAAAGTTATGCCAAATAATATAAAGAAGTGCTCATAATAAAACATTAAGTTAAAAATCAGAGCATAAGGGATTTCCTTGGTGGTCCAGTGGCTAAGAGTTCGTGTCTCAATGCAGGGGGCCCAGGCTGGACCCTTGGTCAGGAAACTAGATCCCACATGCTGCAACAAAGATCGAAGATCATGTGTACTGCACCTAAGATCTGGAGCAGTTAAATAAATTTAAAACAATTTTTGAATCAGTACATAAATAGAAATCAGTGTATGATACCACATCTATAATTCTAATTCTTGAAGGATTTATTTTTAAAAGACTTCAAGGTAATACAGAAAAATATGTGTACCATTTATTTTTAGAGAGTAGGATTACCATTCACTGATACGGGCTCAGTAGCTGTGGCTCCTGTGCTCTGGAGCACAGACAGGCTCAGCAGTGGTGGCGCTCAGGCTTAGCTGCCCTGTGGCATGTGGGATCTTCCCAGATCAGGGGCCAAACCTGTGTCTCTTGCATTGGCGAGTAGATTCTTTATCTCTGAGCCACCAAAGAAGTGCTCTACAACTTGTTCTTATGACAGTATTTCACGTACAATTCCTCTTCCTACTCCAGTCAGTATCTGTGGATTTACTTTATCCTTTTTCACAGTGGCATATGGTAATATGGATTGCTGTAAGTGATTAATCACTTTCTACTAATGAATGTTTATGTTCCCTTTTCAGGCCATTACAACCACTGATGTTGTAAAGACTGTCATATATGAATATTTAGGTAGGACAGATTCCTTGAAGTAGAATTTCCTGGCCAAAGGGCACACGGATTGAAAATTACTATCAGATTGCTCTCAAAATTCCTGTACTCACGTATACTCTCACCAATATTGTGTGCATTTCCCCAATCCTCCCCAAAGCTGGACTTGTATCAGCAGAGTATTTAACTATTTTCTAATTTGAAAAGTGAAAAAAAGTTACATTATTGTTTAGCTTGCAATTCTTATACAATTATTCATGAAGATGTTAATCATTTTATGTGTTTCTTGGTCAAATGTGTCTTGTCTTTGGAGAGGTGCCCATTCATCTGTTTCTTTGGCTAAACAATGTGTGAGTACTATTACTCTGTTGATATCCTAGATTTAAAGCAGCATCTTCAAATATTTCAAACTCTGTTAACCAAGGATAAAATATTTCAGGCTAAACAAGGATTCCAATTTCCCAGACCCTTGTTTTGAATGTTTGCCTGTTTGGGTCCAAAAGCCCCAAAATCTTTATGTTCTCGCTTTTTAAAAAAGAGACTCTTATGCCATACTTTTCAGATAGTTACATTACCATAATCTTCTGGGTGGAGAATCAGAGCATGAAGTGTTGTATTTAGAGTTACAAAATGATTCAGATGTGCATCTCAAGTCCATCATTCCATCTTATTCTTCAATTACACGCTCCACATTTTCCTTCTTTAGTTCACTCCCCATCAGTCATGTTTGTTGGAATAAAGAGCCAGTTAGCATTCATAGGTTTTATTCAAATACATGAATATGTAAGTTCATGAAAGAAGGAAACAATCACACATAAGCTATAAGTCACTTCTCTTTCCTGTTTGCATATAGTGCTTTAATTGCTGCGTACTTCTTGGCTAAAGGAAAAAATGACTTAGAAATAATTTTCACTCCAACCAAAATTCAGTAAGAAATATGGTTTAGTACAGTGGTGCTTGCTCAAAGAGAGACTTCAATGTGACATTGCTGCTGAGGTTTAAGGAAAAAAGTAAGGTAAGCTGCAAGGAAAGGACTTTAAACCTTTATTACAGGAGAGGGGTTTAGGTGTGGGAAGTTCTTGAAATCCAAAATACGGTTTCCCTAACTGCTATAAATACATCCATCATTTCTTCGCCACCCCCATATGGCAGTGACCTTGTAGGAGAGATGGAGTGGAGAGAAAAGCCTATTTCAGGAATGAGGGGTTGCCTGTGGGCTGTAACAATCTCTCTTTAACCATTTCCTGGGAACTAGGAAATGTTCTATTAACTCTGATAAATATGATTAAAAAGAACTATTCCCATTCCTTTATTTTAGGCTAATTACTTTTCACCCATCTCATTTAGTTTTTCTATCAACTCTATGCCTTAAATATTATAATTATTATTATCTTATAGAACTAAGTCTCAGAAACTTGGCCAAGGTCCCACAGTGAGTAGATGTAAGAGCTAGGATTCAAATCCAGGCTTGCTAACTCCCATGCTGGCTCTTTTCACTGTGGTCCTTTGCTGCCACTTGTAGTTGGTAGCTCTGCAGCCAGGAAGACAGACCAGCTGCATTAAGCTTGTCATCTTAGGACACTCTACATGTCTTAGGGATCCAGCCACGTCAGGGTGTGCCTCTCAACTTTCCAAGTTCAGAAAGCCAATATTATGTATGTGTTGGTTCATCCTGGCATGAAGTCAACTACTGGGCCACGTGCAGACTGAGGGAGGAAATCTAAGATCGTGTGAGTAGAATGTGCATACAGACAAAATCTGCAGGTCTGTGAGTGACCGTTGTTCAGTCATGCCTGACTCTTTGCAACGCCATGGACTGTAGCCTGCCAGGCTCCTCTATTCATGGAATTCTCCAGGCAAGATGGCTGGAGTGGGTTGCCATTTCCTTCTCCAGGGGATCTCCCGACCCAGGGATCCTGCATTGCAGAAGAGTCTTTATCATCTGAGCCTCCTATTAAGAGGCATTTCTAAGTATAAAGACAGGTCAACTTAAAAAGTATCAGCAGATACATGCTTGACCTTATCTTATAATCTATAAACAATACATTAGAATATGTAATGAATCCATACACTTTTTCCAAAGAAATACCCAAGACAGAAGTAGCAATAAAGTTATAAATGACAGTCATCAATCAGATTAAATAATTTAGATGAAGCTTTTCTCTCTTGAAGAGATGGGGACTGGGCAAGTGGTCAGGGATTGGGCAGGTCTGTGAAGGGGGCAAAAACCAGGAAAGTCACTGAGACTGGAGAAAGGGATATAAAAGCAGGACAAGAGATGTCCAGTCGATGCCAGGGATTCTAGTGGTCTATTGAGAGCCATATAATGAAGTGGATAAGCTTTTCCAATGGCCAGACAGATGGCAGCCTGGGGCAGAAAGGCCTATAGGAGCACTGGTGTCTCTCACTTGGGGAGAAAACAGCCTGTGCAAGTCTGGAGGATGGCTGGGAGGTAAAGGCAAGCTAAACTGGGGATGCAGGAGCAGAAGGCAGGCACAGCCCTTTGAGGTGCATTGACTAACCAGCCAGACAACTATACTAGAGACCTAGCCACAGCTGATTGGACCATGTGACAAAAGGAGCTGGCCAGCAGTCAATCATACTCTCTGAATATGACCTAAGAAACATAAAGAGTGGGATGGTCAGATGCCATGTGCATGGAACTATCTGAAAGGTTAAAGGGTGGGTCAGAGAGTCTCTTGGAGAAGGCAGTGGCACCCCACTCCAGTACTCTTGCCTGGAAAATCCCATGGACGGGGGAGCCTGGTAGGCTGCAGTTCATGGGGTCGCGAAGAGTCAGACACGACTGAGCGACTTCACTTTCACTTTTCCCTTTCATGCACTGGAGAAGGACATAGCAACCCACTCCGGTGTTCTTGCCTAGAGAATCCCAGGGATGAGGGAGCCTGGTGGGCTGCCATTCAGGGGGTCGCACAGAATCGGACACGACTGACGCGCCTTAGCAGCAGCAGCAGCAGCAGACAGTCTCTGAGGGCCGCACATGGCCCCAGTATACAGGAGAACAGATGTTTAGAATACAGCAACGGAAGCCCAAGAGAAATGAACGTGGCTCTATCTCCTCAGAGAGAGACAGGGCAGGTAGCTCATATTGTGATTCCCAGTAAGGAGAGGTTATATCTTGCAGTTAAGTCTCTATGACATTCCTCTCTGTCTTGATATCAAACCCACTTTTCATGAGCTTCTTAGAGTAGATTTCTTTCTTACCAGCAACTTCTGACTCAGGTACTGAGTTTTGAATAAGAGTGCCACTGTATTTATTAACAATGGGACAATCCTTCCCAACAAGAATTCTTCTGTTCACGTATTTGGACAATGGACTTAGTAATCAGAACGTGGCTTTTTGATCAGGGTATCAGAGCCCAAGATGTTGGTCATCTCACATTGGCTTGAGCTAAGGAAGCAAATGGAGAATGCTCCTTCCTCAGGAAACAGAGAGAAATGAACAATTTTTGAGCACCTACAAAGGGACTATTAGTTGTTACATAGCATTAATCATTTAATTCTCACAACCCGAATATTTAGTTATAGAAAGAATCTGAAACTCCAGGAGGTTAACTAAACTGCCCAAAGATCAAAAAGCTAAGAAAAAATTCAGTTGGGAATCAAAATCAGGGTATCTTTCCTTTTGAGCACCTTATCTCCCAGGGACCAAAATACTACTAGCTGCTCATGACAGCCCTGGATTCTTCGGGCAGGGTGATGGCTAATGTTATGTGTCAGCTTGGCCAGACCACAGTGTTTGATGGTTGAGCAAACATTATTTAGTGATGGTGTTTTTGCATGAGATTTACATTTAAACCTGTGGACTTGAAGAAAAGCAGGTTGTCCTCCATGATGTGGGTAAGCCTTATCCAGTTATTGAAAGGCTTAAATAGAATAATGACTGATCTCCTCTAAGCAAAACAGGAATTCTGCCAGCAGATAACCTACACACTTGAACTATAGCATTGGCTCTTTCCTGGGTCTCCAGCTTGCCAGCCCACCGTGCAGATATAACTATATATATATATATAGTTAAGCTAGAGATATAGATATCTATCTATCTCTCCTATTGGTTACATGTGTCTGCACAACCTTAACTAACATAGCAATGATGAATAACTACTGCTCAGATGCACTTTTTAATCTGTATGAGTTAGGGCCATTTCTTCTTCAATTTTTGGGCTCATAGAAAAGAGCACTCCAAACCACAAAATAGGATATGTTACAAAACTCCCTTCCCTTGTATATTAAACCTCATTAGGCCCCATGTTAAAGAGTGACTTTCCTGACCTTGTCTTCAGATTCCAGCTTAGCTCAGTGTTTCGAATAGTGGGAATATATAAATTCACCAGGATATTACTTGTCACACTTTAACACCAGCAATAATAAGTACTGATTCTGGACCTATATTCTTCAGCACCATCGCAAATCTCTATAACCTCTATCCATGCACAAATGTCACTGATACCTGCAAGTAGAGAGTAGATGCTAATTGGAAAACTTTTATTGGCTGTAGTTTGTCTGAAGATGATGAGCTGAATTACAAATCAGCCTAAAGGTGTGCTTCAGCTCTCATGAGTACACAAAACTGTTGGAAAGATATAGGGAGGATGAACTGCTCTGAAAACTTAGATCAGTCAGTTATATATATTCTATTTTGAAACATTATTTTCAGTCAGCCAGTAACTGTTTTGGAGGGAAGACTGAAGAGTATATTGACAATATTTATTAAAATTATACTGTGACTCTTGTAACAGTGATATTATTTTTGACAGTGATATTATTTAGACTATAAGAATGCCCATGTTTTAATAACATAAATTAGTATTAATAACAATAAAACAATAATTTCATATATTTCAAAATAAAAGGCAACCTTACAAAAACTTGAGTGATATAGTCAAACAGAACTAGAAGAAATACTGTACTATATGATGGTTTACACTGGGAAAAAAGAGGGGTGGTAAATTAATAAGCAAAGTGTTTAAGAAGGTAGAAAAAGGGTATTAGAATGAACACAAAAAAAGGGAAGGAAAAAATTAAAATAAAATCAGAAATTACTAAAAATAGAAAACATACAATAAAATGACCAACAAAACCAAAAGAGATTCTTTGAAAGGCTGATAAAAAGATAAACCTCTTGCAGTCTTGATCAAAGAAGCAAACAAAACAAGCAAAATCATAAATTAATATTATATCATAAATGAATTAATGAAAAGGATGCACGCGTGTGTGCTTAGTCACTCAGTTGTGTCTGATCCTTTGTGACCCCCTGGACTGTAGCCCACCAGGCTCATCTGTCCATGGGATTCTCCAGACAAGAATACTGGAGTGGGTTGCCATTTCCTCTTCCAAGGGTTCTTCCCCACCCAGGTATCAAACCTGGGTCTCCTGCATAGCAGGTGGACTCTATACCATCTGAGTCACTTGGAAAAGGGTAACCTAACTATAAATCCAATGTAGATTTTCAAAACACATTGAGAAATAATATGAATGAATATCATACCAATAATCCTGAAAACACACTTGAAAGGGAAAATTTTCAGAAAAAGGTTGTCTATAGAAAGAATATAAATCCTAAGTAGACTAATAACAAATTTTGAAAATTGTGTCAGTGATCAAAAATTGACCCCTCCAAAGGCATGAGGCCTAGATTTTTCTAACTTTTACTCTGAAATAATCATGGATTGCAGAAAAGTTGTAAAAATAGACAAAGTTCCTGCATAATCTTCACTCAGCTTTTCCTAGTGCTAACAATTTACATCACTACAGTATAATTATCAAAACCTAGAATTGAACATTGTTGCAATAAAAAGGTATAGACTTATGGAGAATTTTACTAGTTTTCCCAGGAATGTCTTTCTGTCTTGGGATTCAATCTGGTACCCCATATTGCCTTTCAGTTCAGTTCAGTTCAGTCGTTCAGTCACATCGGCCTCTTTGTGATGCCATGGACTGCAGCACACCAGGCCTCCTTGTCCATCAACAACTCCCTAAGTTTACTTAAACTCATGTCCATTGAGTCGGTGATGCCATCCAACCATCTCATCCTCTGTTGTCCCCTTCTCCTCCTACCTTCAATCTTTCCCAGCATCAGGGTCTTTTCCAATGAGTCAGTTCTTCACATCAGGTGGCCAAAGTATAGGAGTTTCAGCTTCAGCATCAGTCCTTCCAGTGAATATTCAGGACTGATTTCCTTTAGGATGGACTGGTTGGATCTCCTTGCAGTCCAAGGGACTCTCTACAGTCTTCTCCAATACCACAGTTCAAAAGCATCAATTCTTCAGCACGCAGCTTTCTTTATAGTTCAACTCTCACATCCATGCATGACTATTGTAAAAATCATAGCTTTGACTAGACAGATCTTTTTTGGCAAAGTAATGTCTCTGCTTTTTAATATGCTATCTAGATTGGTCATAGTTTTTCTTCCAACAAGTAAGCATCTTTTAATTTCATGGCTGTAGTTATCATCTGCAGTGGTTTGGAGCCCCCCAAAATAAATTCTGACACTGTTTCCACTGTTTCCCCATCTATTTGCCATGAAGTAATGGGACCAGATGCCATGATCTTAGTTTTCTGAATGTTGAGTTTTAAGCCAACTTTTTCACTCTCCTCTTTCACTTTCATTAAGAGGCTCTTTAGTTCTTTCTTCTTCACTTTCTGCCATAAGGGTAGTGTCTCCTTCATAACTGAGGTTATTGATGTTTCTCCCGGCAATCTTGATTCCAGCTTGTGCCTCATCCAGTCCAGCATTTCTCATGATGTACTCTGCATATAAGTTAAATGAGCAGGGTGACAATATACAGCCTTGATGTATTTCTTTCCCTATTTGGAACCAGTCTGTTGTTCCGTGTCCAGTTCTAACTGTGGCTTCCTGACCTGCATACAGATTTCTCAAGAGGCAAGTGAGGTCATCTGGTATTCCCATCTCTTTCAGAATTTTCCACAGTTTGTTGTGATATATTGCATTTAGTAACCATAACTACTTAGTCTCCTCCATCTGTGACATTTCCTCCATCTTTTCTTGATTTTAATGACTTTGATATTTTTGATAAGTACTGGTAAGTTATTTTGTAATATGTCCCTCAATTTGAGTTTGACTGGTGTTTTCTTGATCATATTGAGCTTATGCATTTGGGGCAAGAATATCCCAGAAGACGTGCTGTGCCTTTCTCAGTCTGCAGTACACCGAGGGGTGTGTGATATCAATATGTTTATTGCTGGTGACTTATTACTTACTGCTGCTGGGGCAGCTCTGGTTCCTGAAACCTTGATGGCTGCAGGATGTGGCATTCTGGTCCTGGCAGACTCTGGAGAAAGGCATTCTCACAATCACAGGATTTCCTTCTTCCCAGAGTAAAGTGATGAATGCCACATCCTGCTGCCATCAAGAAGGCTTCAAGGGCCAGAGGTGTCCCAGTGGAGTTAGGGTGCACCCAGAGGGAGTGAGACAATGAGTAGAAATAGGTCAGTGCAATGCCAAGATGCTGCTGATTGGCTGTGAACCAGGGGTCTTGTGCGAAAGGGCTGTCAACTGGTCTTCCAGAGGTTGCACCAAGAGCCTGGGTGCTAGAGTTAGAGATGGCAGTCAGAGGAACTGTGGCAGCCAAGGGGAACCAGAGAGAGTGTCACCTTCCATATGCTCAACCACCGACACAATGCCTGCCTTCATCGGGATACTTGTCCATGTGGCTGCAAGAGACAGAAGAAAGAGCGGTACCAGAAACAGGGTGAGCAAGAGGTCCAAGCAGGCCTAAGGGAGCGGGCAGTGGATGCTGTAATCCCTTCACTCCCAAGCATCAGCTCTCAAGAAATGTTCTTATGTGTACACAAGAGGACATGTTAAAGAAGGTTCACATCAGCATTGTTTGTCAGAGAAAAAATAAACTTTAGTCATATAATAAGACAGATGGCACTGGTATTTGAATGAATTACAACTGCACATATTAACAAGAAAAAAAATCTCCAAAAAATTAAAATAAAAAGCAAGTTACAAAAGGATGCTTAGAGTATGATATCAATTATATAAAGTTTAAAATCTGCAAAATGATACTACTGTTTTGGATGCATATATAACTAGTAAAAGGATAAAGACTTACTTGTTTTGGATGCATATATAACTAGTAGAAGGATAAAGACTTACCTGAGAATGATAGGCATGAAATTCAGGATGATGGTGTTTTGGCAGAAGAAAAACAGAGGGGAATGGGGTCAGAAAGGTACCTTCAACAGTTTGTAAGATCAAACCAAAGAATGAACACAGTGATGCTCTTCATATTCATTTAATGCCTTTTTATATATATGAAATACATTATTTTTCAAAAAAGAAATTTAAAGGCTTATAGTTTATTATTCTCTCTACTTTTCTGGAGTTTTGGAGTTTCTTAAAATTAATAAAATACCATCTTTTAATATAAACTCTATATGCATCACTTCCCCTTTCATGTCATCTGTATTTTATTACTCATATGAATTGAAGGGAAAATGGAATTATTTCAAAAGTAGTGAACCAGGGCCTTCTCTGCTAAGAACCAGAACTTGAAATAAATTAGGTTTGGTTCAGTCTGGAGTATTAATTGGATTTAATTATTTATAAGCTAAGTGTCATATGGATCCATGAACCTTAAAAGAACTAATCACATTTCAAAGGGCATTGAAAACCATATAAATGTAATAAAGTTGTACAGTCTAATTATCAGCACATTATCTGAGAGTCTATGGAGAAAGTGGCCTATTTGACATTCTAGAAACTAGCCCAGACTTTTGCATCAGACTTTGTGCAATGTCATTTAATACTTGCAGAGAAGAAACAAAGATTTTATACACCACAACACAACACATATTTCATAAGGGTACATTCATATTTAAAGACATATCAGGTGCATTTGTGGATTATTATCTGGGAGTGAATAGAGATGAACGGGTAAAAATAAAATGATATAAAACTAGAATGAGGCTTTATGTGGACTGGTAATAATTTGCTTTGAATTGAGTGAAATTGATCCAGATCTCAGCACTTGAGATAATTTTTAAAAAACCCTAAAACACAACAACAACAACAAAACCCACATAAAGCAACCTGGACCTTAAGTTACTTAAGATATTAGAGGAAAAAAGATTTCATAATATAAATGTGATAGCTTATAAGGTGCTAAGCACTTCTGGATTCTTAGTTAAAGAAATAGTAATCTGTCATTTCTATATGCTTCAATAGTTTGGCCTCAGGTGGCAAAGAGCTGACTCACTGGGAAAGACCTTGATGCTGGGAAAGATTGAGGGCAGGAGGAAAAGGGGTCAACAGAGGATGAGATGGTTGGATAGCATCACTGCCTCAATGGACATGAGTTTGGGTAAACTCCAGGAGATAGTGAAGAACAGGGAAGCCTGGCATGCTGCAGTCCATGGGGTCCAAAGGGGTTGCAAAGAGTCAAACATGACTTAGTGACTGAGCAGCAACAACAGTCTCTCATTAATGCATTTGTTTACCCTAATGCATTTAGTAATTTGGTTACCAAACATTTTTTTTTCCAAAAAGGGGGAAAGACTATCATAACACATTCAGTGAAAGATACCTCATAGTTTATACTATTCTTCATGCATTTATCTCTTTTGAATGCCACACCTGGCTCCAAGTGAAGAACCAAGGCACACAGGTTAGAGAGAAACCATGGGGAGAAAAGCGAGCTCTGAGGAAGGCTGTCACAACCCTGGCATGAGTAAACAGGAACTCCTCTTCCACTTTGGTGTGAAAAGAATGTAAAGGTAAATATCCAAGTGATCCTACATGTGACAAGGATACAGGTTGCATGAAGACCTGATCCTAGTTATGTTAATAAAACAGAGTATTTAAACCAAATCATTTGGTTAACGTGATATGACGCTGACCATCTTATGGGATACTTTGGGGATTTCTGTGTTAAAATATACGCTTGTTTTAGACAACACAGAGCAGGCGCAATACAGTGAAGGTTTATTCATCACTTATAACATGGTCCGGGGTCTTGGGCTGTCTCTTAGCAGCTTTTCTCCAAAGGGGGACCAAGAGATCTTAATTTCTTCATCTAGAACACATGGCATCCAAGGGAAGAGAGAGCTGGAGGATTTGGGGAGGATGTTTTAGGACCCAAACTGAAGGTGGCTTCCATTGCGCCCCCTGCATTTTACTGGATAGAAGCCAGTCGTAGACCCCACGCACAACTGCAAGGAAAGCTGGGAAAAGCCGCACCCCAACTCCCCCAGAATCCAAGAAGAGCAAACAGAATGAGGAATGCCCTTGCTTCCTCTGCCAGACAACTGGTATCAGGAAAGGCATTGAAGAACTCAGAAATCACTACCGTCAGATGCTTGTGACCATGTGCAATATGTAACCACTTATTTACAGACACCAATGCTAATCATTAAAACAATTAATCCTGATTTTTCAGGTTGATCTTGACAGCAAGTCTCAGGACAAAAAGAGCAAAAGTCCAGCCTAATTTCCCCCTAGTCATGCAGAGGCTCAGGAAAATGGTAGAATTATTGGTGCTTCTAATGGGCCTGATCTGATAATAGTAAATAAACCTTATATTCCAGTAAGGTCCATTACTCTGCATCTCTTGAAGTATAGTTTTGAACCCAACAAGGTAATCTCATTTAGTTGAAACAAATTCAAAATTCAACCATTTATTTTGATATGAATTTTAAAAAGAAGAAAGAAAAGGACAAATTAATTTTATATAACAGCAAAACTGAAACAAAAAAATACTACTACCTGGCCTCCCTTTGGCCTCCATAAACCTCAGAGAAAAAAATAATCAGTATATTCGGAATTCAAAACGGCCAGGAAACCAAAAGAACACTTATTTCAACATTGTCTACAAAAGCCCTGTGAGTCAGGGACATGCCCTCACAGCCCTCCTCACTTAGAATGACTGACCAACCTAGAGTCAGAGAGCCTTGCCATTGAGGGTGGTGGTTCTCGACCGTCTTGGCTTCATGGGCCCCTTAGTATTACCACTGCAGGAACGAATATCTCTATAATTACGACTCCTATTCCCAGCTTGCATTTATTGATTGAGTGCACTCTGCTCTGCACTCACGCAAACTCTTTATGTTAATGCTCAAAACAGCCTAGTATGAAGAAATCATTGTGTCCTTTTTTTTTTAATTGAAGGATAATTGCCCTACAGAATTTTGTGGTTTTCTGTCATACATCAGCAAGAATCAGCCATAGGTACACCCATGTCCCCTCCCTCCTGAACCTCCTTCCCATCTCCCTCCCCATCCCACCCTTCTAGATTGTCACAGAGCCCCTGTTTGAGTTCCCTGAGTCATACAGCAAATTCCCGTTGACTATCTATTTTACATATGGTATTGTAAACTTCCATGTTACTCTCTCCATACATCTCATCCTCTCCCTCCTCCCTTCCCCCCATGCCCATTGGTCTATTCTCTATATCTGTTTTTCCATTGTTGCCCTGAAAATAAATTCATCAGTACCATCTTTTTAGATTCCAAATATGATATTTATCTTTCTCTTTCTGACTTATTTCATTCTGTATAATAGGCTCTAGGTTCGTCCATCTCATTAGAACTGACTCAAATGCGTTCTTTTATGGCTGAGTAGTATTCCACTGTATATATGTACCACAGCTTCTTTATCCATTTGTCTGTAGATGGACATCTAGGCTGCTTTCATGTTCTAACTATGGTAAATAGTGCTGCAATGAACATTGGGATACATGTGTCTTTTTCAATTTTGGTTTCTTCAGGAGTGGGATTTGCTGGGTCATATGGTGGTTTTATTCCTAGTTTTTAAAGGAATCTCCATACTGTCTTCAATAGTGGGTGTATCATTTTACATTCCCACCAGCAATGCAAGAGGGTTCCACTTTCTACACACCCTCTCCAGCATTTATTGTTTACAGACTTTTTGATGATGGTCATTCTGACTGATGTGAGGTGGTATCTCATTGTAGTTTTGTTTTGCATTTATATAATAATGAGTGATGCTGAGCATCTTTTCATGTGTTTCTTAGCCATCTGTATGTCTTCTTCATGATGTCCTTTGTGCAGAAGAAGAAACTAAGGCACTGAGAGGTCCAGGTGACTTGCCCAAGATTGTGCAACTAGTTTTCAGTAGCCCAGAGCAAGGACTATGGCCCAGATCTGTCTGCTCCAGAGCTTGCTTAAGCTTTTCTCAGCAATGCCTCACTGGCCCTCTGATAATTACTGATATACTTTATTCAGTCAGTTCAGTCACTCAATCGTGTCTGACTCTTTGCGACCCCATGAACTGAAGCACACCAAGCCTCCCTGTCCATCACCAACTCCTGAGTCCACCTAAACCCATGTCCAATGAATCAGTGATGCCATCCATCCATCTCATCCTCTGTCATCCCCTTCTCCTCCTGCCCTCAATCTTTCCCAGCATCAGGGTCTTTTCAAATGAGTCAGCTCTTCACATCAGGTGGCCAAAGTATTGGAGTTTCAGCTTCAACATCAGTCCTTCCAATGAACACCCAGGACTGATCTCCTTTAGGATGGACTTGTTGGATCTCCTTGCAGTCCAAGGGACTCTCAAGAGTCTTCTCCAACACCACAGTTCAAAAGCATCAATTCTTAGGTGCTCAGCTTTCTTTATAGTCCAACTCTCACATCCATACGTGACCACTGGGAAAATCATAGCCTTGACTAGAAGGACCTTTGTTGACAAAGTAATGTCTCTGCTTTATCTAGGTTGGTCATAACTTTCCTTCCAAGGAGTAAGCATCTTTTAATTTCATGGCTGCAGTCACCATTTGTAGTGATTTTGGAGCCCAGAAAAATAAAGTCAGCCACTGTTTACTCTGTTTCCCCATCTATTTCCCATGAAGTGATGGGACCAGATGCCATGATCTTAGTTTTCTGAATGTTGAGCTTTAAGCCAACTTTTTCACTCTCTTCTTTCACTTTCATCAAGAGGCTCTTTAGTTCTTCTTCACTTTCTGCCATAAGGGTGGTGTCATCTGCATATCTGAGGTTATTGATATTTCTCCCAGCAATCTTGATTCCAGCTTGTGCTTCCTCCAGCCCAGTGTTTCTCATGATGTACTCTGCATATAAGTTAAATAAGCAGGGTGACAATATACAGCCTTGATGTACTCCTTTTCCTATTAGGCAATGCTTATTATGAATCTCTTTTTTTTTGGAGTGTTCTAAAAGATCTTGTAGGTCTTCATAGAACTGTTCAACTTCAGCTTCTTCAGCATTACTGGTTGGGGCATAGGCTTGGATTACTGTGATATTGAATGGTTTGCCTTGGAAACGAACAGAGATCATTCTGTCATTTTTGAGATTGCATCCAAGTGCTGTATTTTAGACTCTTTTGATGACCATGATGGCTACTTCATTTCTTCTAGGGGATTCCTGCCCACAGTAATATATATAATGGTCATCTGAGTTAAATTCACCCATTCCAGTCCATCTTAGTTCACTGATTCCTAGAATGTTAACATTCACTCTTGCCATCTCCTGTCTGACCACTTCCAATTTGCCTTGGTTCATGGACCTAACATTCCAGGTTCCTATGTAATATTGCTCTTTACAACTTTGGATCTTGGTTCTATCACCAGTCACATCCACAACTAGGCATCGATTTTGCTTTGGCTCCATTCCTTCATTTTTTCTGGAATTATTTCTCCACTGATCTCTAGTAGCATATTGGGCACCTACTGACCTGGGGAGTTCATCTTTTAGTTTACTATTTTTTTGCCCTTTCATACTGTTCATGGGGTTCTCAAGGCAAGAATACTGAAGTGGTTTGCCATTCCCTTCTCCAGTGGACCACATTCTGTCAGACCTCTCCATCATGACCCTTCCATCTTGGGTGGCCCCACAAGGCATGGCTTAATTTCATTGAGTTAGACAAGGCCATGGTCTGTGTGATCAGATTGACTAGTTTTCTGTGAATATGGTTCTAGTGTGTCTGCCCTCTGATGCTCTTTCACAACACTTACCCTCTTGCTTGGGTTTCTCCTACCTTGGACATGGGGTATCTCTTCACGGCTGCTCTAGCAAAATGCATCTATTTCCCATCACTTCATGGGAAATAGATGGGGAAACAGTGGAAACAATGTCAGATTTTATTTTGGGGGGCTCCAAAATCACTGCAGATGGTGATTGCAGCCATGAACTCAAAAGATGCTTACTCCTTGGAAGGAAAGTTATGGCCAACCTGGATAGCATATTGAAAAGCAGAGACATTACTTTGTTAACATAGGTCCATCTAGTCAAGGCCATGGTTTTTACAGTAGTCATGCATGGATGTGAGAGTTGGACAGTGAAAAAGGCTGAGCACCAAAGAATTGATGCTTTTGAACTGTGGTGTTGGAGAAGACTCTTGAGAGTCCCTTGGACTGCAAGGAGATCCAACAAGTCCATCCTAAAGGAGATCAGTCCTGGGTGTTCATTGGAAGGACTGATGTTGAAGTTGAAACTCCAATACTTAGGCCACCTCATGCTAAGAGTTGACTCACTGGAAAAGACCCTGATGCTGGGAAGGATTGGAGGCAGGAGGACAAGGGGACGACAGAGGATGAGATGGCTGGATGGCATCACCGACTTGATGGACATAGGTTTGGGTAGACTCCGGGAGTTGGTGATGGACAGGGAAGCCTGGCATGCTGCAGTTAATGGGGAGCAGAGTTGGACACGACTGAGCAACTGAACTGAACTGAACTATTGTGAATACTGGCTAACACCAAAAAATAGGAAGAAAGTAAAAATCACCTGTCATCCTATTTTCAAGAGGTATAGGCTATTGATTTATTGCCATATTTCCTCAACCATTTTTAAAAACACCTTTAAGTCAAAATAGAGGTGTCATTCTTTTTTAAAACTACTTAGTTGAAATATAACTAATATACCACATAACTCACCCATTTTAAGGCCTGTGGATTCAGTGGTTTTCGTACCTGCACAGAGTTGTATAATCATTACTACTACCTAACTTTAGATTATTTTTGTCTCTCCAAAAAATGCTCCACAGGACTTCCCTGGCAGTCTAGTGGTTAAGAATCCACCTGCCAATGCTGGGGAAACAGGTACAACCCCTGGTCCGGGAATGTTTCACATACTGAGGCATCTGAGCCTGGGGGTTGCACCTGAGCCCTGACACAACCACAGAAAGTCCACGTACAGCAACCAAGACCCAGCACAGCCAAAAATAATAAAATAAATTATAAATAAAGCCAACCTTAAAAAAATGCTCCACATCAATTCCCCCACTCTCCTACATCCCGGCTATGGGCAACCACTAATCTACTTTCTGTCCCTACAGATTTTCCTGTTATGGACATTTCATATAAATAGACTCATACAATATCTGGTCCCTTGTGACTGGCTTTTTACTTGTCATGATGTTTCCAAGGCTCATCCATGCTGTAGAATATATCAGAACCTCATTTCTTTGAGTCATATTTTATGATATGCATATACTGCATTTTGTTTACCTAGACATATGTTGATGGACATTTAGGCTGTTTGTACTTTTTGCTATTAAATATAAAGCTGCTTTAACACCCACATATAGGTATTCTGTGTGGGCACACATTTTCATTTCCCCCAGGAATGGAATTTTTGGCTTATAAGGTAACTCTGCTTAATTTTTGAGGAAATTCTAAACTGTCTTTCAATTCGAGTGTACCATTTTACACTCTCACCACAACAAATAAGAGTTCCAATTGCATCACATCCTCAGCAGTGCTAATTGTTGTCTGTCTTTTGATTATAGCCAACTGAATGTAGCTCACTGTGGTTTTGATTTGCATTTCCGAATAACTGGTAAGGCTGATCATCTTTTCATATCATATTTGCAGAAATCTATTTAAATCCTTTGTCTGTTTTTAAAATTGGGTTATTTCTTTTATTGTTGAGTTATGAGTTCCTTGTATATTCTGGATACAAATCTCTTATTACATATCTGATTTGCAAATAGTTTTTCTCTTTTGTGCTTATTTTTTCACTTTCTCAGTAGTATTTTTTAAAAAACAAGTTTTTAATTTCAGAATAGTCCAATCTATCTTTTCTTCCTTTGGTTGTTTGTGCTCTTGTGCTTTTGATGTCAGGTATAAGAAGTTCTTGCTTATTTTTTATAAAAATATTTTTAAACAAACCAGAATCATATTAGGGAAAGCATTTTGTGTCCAGCCTTTTTTCGTATCATATGTTCTTATGTGCATTTTCACCTAAAATTTCCCCCCAAAATTTTACTTTAAGGTTACGCTATTAAGTTTTATCAAGGCTTCAGAGATGTTATGGTATTGGAAAAAATGCTGGAAAACTTTGCAAAAAACACTTTAAACTAGCAAACCAAATCTCCAATACAAGAAGTTTAATAACATTTATTTTTAAAGTAATATAATTATGTTACAATAATGTAGAAAGAAGAGAAAATAAAAATAGCCATATTCTCATCACCCTAACAGCCTCATCATTATCATTTTAATGTATTTTATTCTGGTACTTTTTAAAAAGCATATTTCTGAAGAATTACAATCATACAGTATATATACCTTTGCATTCTACTGTTAGAATTTAACACACCATAAGATTTCTTCCAAGTTTCTCCCTAGTTTTTATAACTGCCATTTTTACCAGCTGCAGAATATATGAAATGAATGTACTATAATCCACGTAACTATTATTTTATTAGATATTTGGCATTTTTTCTGGGACCTCTACTTCCTTTTTTCCCCTGTTATGAGTGATGAATAGAATAATGTTTTCTTGTTTATAGCTGTTTCCATGCTTGGGATTATTTTCCTTAGATAGATTCCTAGAACTGGAATTGCTAAATTGAAAGTTATAAATTTTTGTGTCTCTTAATATTATATTGCCAGATTACTTTCCAAGAGGTTTGAATCACTTTGAAATGCTATTGGTGATGATTGATGATGATGCTTTGGGTACTATCAACTTTAAAATACTTTGTTAATTTAAGTTTTTAAAAAAGCTCCTTGTTAAGTTGCATTTAATTTTATTACTCCTTAAGTTAAACATCCCTCATAGATGGGACCTTCTAGTTTCAATTCCTTTGGAGTTAATTATTAATGTAGAGAACAGAGTTAGGCCTATCATAAATTAAACATGTAGCTATTTATATCAATAGATATATGAATATGAATATATATTTCAGGGGGCCCACTACTTTCAAGTTTTATTTCAATGGTAAATTTACGTTTATAACTTTGTCATAGAGGTCTAACTCCAGTAAATTTCTTCTGTACCTGCTGAATCAGGCTCTATATATTAGTGAGATTTCCCCCTTAAACAGAAAAGCATGTAGGGTGAAGATAAATTAATAAAAATATATATATTCATTTAGATGTGGCATTATTATGTCTTGATAGTGCTCATGTTAAAATTTTATAACCAAGTTCCCATCATTTTGTAGACATCTTTTAGTATGTAATTATTTTAAAGATAGCCTATTATTTTAATTATCTTCAATTACAAGAACTTTTACATATCAATATGCATTCTAGTAAGAAGGAGCTTTGAATTCTTTCCATTTTATAATACAGTCTCTATTTCGCTCTTTAAAGTAATTTTATATGTAGCCAATAAATCCCAAGGAGTTCCTTTAGATAAGCTATGAATTTTAAAACTAACCCACATTTTTATTTTATTTTGCTACAAAAATAAATGTTAAAGGATTTTCACTGAGTGTTTTTGTACCTTCTCTAAGTACTTTTCTTTTATCTGATTATTCACATGCTGCTTTCAATGAATACCAAATTTCCATTTGGCATTCTGTTTCTTAGTGAGAAGGTGGATTCACCACATCCTAATTATAATTATTATTCCATTAAACAGGTAGTCCTTGAAGACCACAAGGATTTGTCCAGTTACCTGCAGTTAAGGTCAGTCATTGCACCCACAATTAATACACAATTAAGTCAAGTCATGAATATCCTAATTCAGATGTCTATCTTGAATAACTGAAGTTAAGAAGGCATTTGGGGAAATTTCAGAATACATTTTTTCTTCATTGCTTTTTAAGAGAGCCCATCAAAAGTTTACAAAATTATATCCACTTACCACTTAACTTTGGGGTTTTTTTAGAAATTAAGGTCACTCTGAGGGTAGCCACTTATTTGAATCAAAATGAGGGCATTTCTTGGTTCCACTTCTCCTCCTCCATTATTATATTCATTCCCCACTGCTGTGGGTTCCTTATTTCTCTCCCTGATACTCTTTTATCTTAATTTCATCCAGATCCCTATTCCTACTTTATTCCCTCCTTTTGGGTGCCCTTTCTTTTGTCTTGCCCTGACCTTTCTCCAAACACCACCAAATATCCAGCTGCATCTCTAAGTGATCTTATTTTTCATATTAATATTTGTTATCTTAATTTTCATTGATTATCAGAGTAATTCACTCCCATGATAGAAACTGGAAAAACACGAAAAGTAAGAAGAATTGAAAACCACCAGTTATTCCAACAGGTAACAACTATTAATTCATTGCTACATTCCCTTTGTCTTCTTCTCATTAAAAAAAAAAAATAAAAGGACATTAGGGGCTTCTCTCATGGCTTTTTCCAGTAGTCATGTATGGATGTGAGAGCTGAGCCAAAAAGAAAGCTGAGCACCGAAGAATTGATGCTTTTGAACTGTGGTGCTAGAGTCGACTCTTGAGAGTCCTTTGGACAACAAGGAGATCAAATCAGTCAATCCTAAAGGAAATCATCCTTGAATATTTGTTGGAAGGACTGATGCTGAAGCTGAAGCTCCAATACTTTGGCCACCTGATGCAAAGAGCCAACTCCTTGGAAAAGACTCTAATGCTGGGAAAGACTGAAGAAGAGGGTGGCAGAGGATGAGATGGTTAAATAGCATTACCAACTCAATCAACATGAATATGAGCAAACTCTGGGAGACAGTGAAGGACACGGAAGCCTGGCATGCAGTTCATGGGGTCACAAAGAGTCAGACATGACTTAGTGACCAAACAACTATAAATTAGTATTATTCTAGATGTTTGTGTTATTTGTGGTATACTTAAGCTTTTAAATTATTTAATTTGAGATTTTTCCTTTATATTCTAAATAAATATCTGCCTTTAACCCAATTTTTGTATTCTCTTTCTTAAAGAGGACCCCTAAATTGTATGGGCATCCGTGCTCACAAGTCACAGATTTGTGTTTGGCAGTGCTCTCTAAGAGGGAGGATGGCAGACATAACTCTTTAAGGGAGAATGGGGTTGGGCATCAGTACTTAGACTGTCATACTGGTGGGTGGTCACTGGCTTAGCAGACTACAAGCCCAACCGGCAGTGGAAAAGCCCAGAAGCAGATTCACATTACATACTTCTGGGCAGATTTAAGATTTAGATTGGGAATTCCCTGGCAGTGCAGTGATTAGGATTCAGGGCTTTCACTGCTGTAGTCCAGGTTTGATCCCTGGTCAGGGAACTAAAATTTTGCAAACTTCAGGGGCGTGGACAAAAAAAAAAGATTTGGGGCCACAAGTATATCTGAAAGTGATGCTGAAAACAAAAGGATGGGTTGAATATACATATATAGCAAAAAGTTACAGCCACCTCCTGCATCACCCCAGCTGACGGAGCTTGGTTTACTCCGTTCATTCTCTGAGCTATTGCTATCAGTAATTCACCTTCCTCAGACACCTCTGTTTTTTTTCAACACATCAAAGTCTTCTGAAAACCCAGTGTCTGCTTGCATTCAGATAAGACCCTCTATGCCTTCACCTGTTAGTTTAGTTCTTGACAGAAGAATTTTGAAACCCAGACCAATTTGCTTCCATGCCACAGAAAGCGAAAGGTTTGAAAGCTTCAGATGATGACAGGAATTAAAGCCTGAGTCTGCTGAGGTTTTAACATCCTGTTAGAGGAGACATTTACTTGGCAGACTCCCAGTCTGGATGCCATGCGGAACACTCAAGTGATGCGGCAGCCTTTGAAAAGCCATGTTCTGCATGTGCTGCTTATTCTACGGTCTGGAAAAATAGAGTGGTGGTATTATTACTGTCACTTACTTTTCTGCCTTTGAATACTAGAACCACCATTCTATTAGCTACATGGATTCTGTATTGCAGTGATAATGTGGATGGATTTACATATATAGCTCCCTAGAGAATGTTTTTTAGAAACAATTTTCAGGAGAGTTAAAAGTAGCAATAGATGACAAGCAACTTGATTACTTAATCAAAATGAAAAATGACCAACGTTTTGGAGAATAATGTTGTTTGAAAAATGTCTTTCCCTCGATTTTTCCATTTTCCCAGTCTTGTTTCCATACATGCAAAAAATAAACAACACGCTGCTGAAGCCTGTGATACTCAGCTCGTTTCTGAACTCCAGCTGCACTTCAGAACAATCTAGGGCTCTTCTGCAACATATCAAGGACAGGACTCCATCCCCAGAGATTCCGGTTCAGTTGCTTTGGGGTGGGGCCCTGGCTCTGATAGCTTTCCAAGCTCCCCCAAGTGGTTAATCAAATGTTCAGGACTGAGAATCATAGAACCTGGGATAAGATGGAACGAATGGTGATCTATCCTTTTCTCAAGAAGTGAAACAGCAGAAAATCCAGGTGACTGCAGAGAACTTAGCCCTGGGGGTTACCAGCTTCCAATTACAACATGCTGATGTCATCTCTTTCTTCTTTTTCCTCCTCATGACATACTTAGGGTTTGAGGTAGGAGGGTATCTGGGGTCCGTGGGGCACAACACTCAGCTCAGGCTGTGAAGGTGACTGTCAGAGAAAAGATGCCCTCCTTCTAAGCTAAGAAGGAGTAAGAAGATAGGGACCTGAAACTACCACAACTATCACAACAGAGTTAATTGGCTATACACCGATACAGAATGGTTTTGGGGTTAAAAAATTAAATTTAAATTAAAAAAGAAGAAGAAGGTATGGACCAAGACTTTACTGTTGAATGTGATTCCGGGATAAGAAAAGGCAGGTCTACATGAAAGAATCCGGGCGGGGTGGGGAGGTGGTGCTAGGAGGAGGACTCAGGTCACAAGGCACAGGGAGCAAGGAGGATGCACGACCCTGAGAAGAGTTCCTGGGAAGTCTAGCTACTGAGAGTTGCAGCAAAAAGCTACGGCGACAAAAGGGGTGGCTTCAATTAAGTCCAGAGTAAGAGGTTCAAGGAGGGAGATCCGGTCTGGGCTCACTGCTTGCAGACAACTTCATAATGTTGATGGATGAGAAAAGAAAGTGAAACTCCACCACTTTTTATTCCTGTTTATTCCATTGAAGGAGGTAATCACTGTACTGAAAAGGCTAGGATGACTTTGAGTTAGAAAGAACTGAGGTCAAAGATAGAAAGTTTAACTGAAAAAAACAGTCTAAACAGCTAGGAAAATTCTATTCAAAAAGAAAGCAATTAAAATGGATTTTAAAAATAAAATAGGAATAAATTGATTAGTGGAAATGAGCAGAAAAGTAAGGCATCTGAACACATTTTGAAATTGACCATATGATAAAAGTGGCATTTCAGCAAGGAAAAGATAAATTAATCAAAATGATGTTGGGGCAAGTGGCTAGTCATTTTGAAAAACAAAAAGCTGGATTCCTACTTCATTCTTTATTCAAATTTAAAAGAAATTTGAATTTGAGATATATTTTTAGATACCAGAAAAGCAAAAGTAAAAATGATGACCTTTGAGTAGAAAAGAATTTTTTGAATCTATATAACTATATATGGGCTTCCCTGGTGGGGGAAGCTTTCCCTCAGTGATAAAGAATTTGCCTGGGAGACACAAGTTTGATTCCTGATCCAGGAAGAGCCCCTGGAGAAGGGCATGACCATCCACTCCAGTATTCTTGCCTGGAGAACTCCATGAAAAAAGGAGCCTGGTGGGCTACAGTCCAAGGGCTTGCAAAGAGTTAGACACAATTCAGCAAATGAATACACACATATATCTATATACACATACTTATATACATATACACACATTAAAAGCATGCTACATGTCTGTTTATGAACCAAAAAAAAAAAATCCGTAAAGAAAATGCTTGGCAAGATACATATTACAGTTAACAGTTGTTATTTTTGAGGCATGAAACCTGAAGTCAATAAAGTGAAACAGTTTCTCTTGTCTATTCTTTTTCTATGTATGTCTATATATATATATACACACACACATAAATATATATATATAGAGAGGGAGACATATAGATGTAGACACAGATACACTAAGTTCATAACTAAATATACATTTTATATATAATATGTTGAATATGTATTTAGGTATTAGTTAATTTAGTTTTACAGAGTAGTATAGAATTTTTAAAATTGTAAAAAATCAACATTTGTGAAGAATGTGAGGGAAACTAGTTGCTTTCTCTAGATAATTTCAGATTTTTTTGGCCCAGACACATCTACCCCCAGGGTTCTGAAAGAATGAGAGACAGGGCTAAATGATGATGCAGGAAAGGGAAGACTTACTGAGCAGGTATTAAGCTGGGGAGCTTGATATTGCCTAATGGGACTTGGGAAGGAAGCAATAATTACTAGAAGCAAGGATCACCACTAAAAATTTTCTTGGTCATGGCAGAAAGTAAGGAACCCTGTGTTCCATCTGAGCTGTGCTACTTACGACCTCTGTCGGCCTTTATATGTCACCCAAATTTCCTGAGCCTCAGCCTCCTCATTGTAACATCATGGAGTTGTGTGAATGTTGCATGAAATGGGCCTAAAAACTCTTCCCGTATGTAAAGGACTGTGCACAGGTAAAGGATTATTAGATTGTTTCATCAGAGGAATGGGGTAGACACAGTAGACCCAGACCTCCACAAAACGTCTGACTATATCTTCCACTGTATCTTTTAGGAAAGGTTGGAAAATAAGAGCTGATGCTGGGACTTGCTGGATGACTATACCTAAAGAAGCTGAACTATTGGATTCATGGGAAATTTCTATTGGCTTGATGTGGGAGTCTAGACACACTCGCTATCTCTTATAGTGTTTTAATTCTCATCGAAGTTGCAAGTGACATGAAGTTAAAGACAGAAAACTTGTCAGAGACAGAAACAGAATCTAAAATGTCCTCACAGACTAAAACAAATAATTTTCAAGATAAAATGTAACTAGAATGACTGTGCTTTACAATTACATTTGACCTTTAAACAATTTGGGGGTTAAGGGCACTACCTTAATACCACTTAATACCACTACCTCTGGGTAGTAGAAAATAGCATTATAAGATTGTAACCTACAGTCAGCCTTGCACATCCTCCAACCCTCCATATCCATAATTCTGCACCCACGGATTCAGGAATCATGTGGATCAACCATGCAGCACGGTAGTATTTATTACTGAAAAAAATTCAAGTATAAGTGGGCCTGTGAAGTTCAAATTAGTGTTATCAAGGGGTCAACTGCATATCAAAAATAAAATGTGCAAAGATCTTTAAAAAAATATAAATCCCAGAGCTAACAAGGGTTAGGAAAACAGGCTACTTCAAAAACTGTTCATAAGAGTATAAAGAGGTATGCTACTAAAAGAAAATTAACAACATATATCACTTGCTTTTAAAAAACAGACCTTAAAAACAAGTATATTCTTAGACCCAAAAAGTCACTTTTGAAAATGCGTAAAATATATAAAATAACAAAATGAGAGTTGTCCATCTCAGCATTATTTATGATAGAGAATAGCTATGTATAACATATATTGATATATTTAATGGTATGATGATATAAATAAAGTATAGTATTTATATAGGATAAAGTACTATAAAGCAGTGATTCTCTACTGGGGGTAATTTTGCCCCCAGGGGACATTTGGCAAAGCCTGGAGATAGTTTTGGTTGTCAAAATCTGTGGGGAAGAGGAGATGTTGCTGGCATTTAGCAGGCAGAGATCAGAGATATTGCTAAAAACTCTACAATGTATAGAAAATTTCCCCACAATAAAAAAGTATATGTTCCAAAATGTCAATAATGCCCAAAAATAGTGCTGAGAAACTCTGCTATATGGTCTTTAAAAATAATGAGGAGAAAGAATATCTAATGATACAGGGAAATGTTTAAACATCTTTTAAATACTTTCGGTTATAAAATACTAAGAGATTTTACTTGTGTGTGATTAAAAAAAATGGAAGATGTAATCAAAGTAATCAATAGTAATTGATGAGTAGGGTTCTGAATGATTAAAATTTTCTTTTGCATGCTGTTCTTCATTTTTCAAGGTTTCTTTTAATACATGTAATATCTTGAAAATAAAGAAAAATATTCAATGAAAATTAACTATCAAGGTCTTTTCTGTGAGCAGTATGAAAAAGTTTTCATGGTTTTTGCTGACAGTGAGTTTGCAGTCTTAGACTAGATTAATGGAAATATATCCTATGAGATCTGGAATGAGGGATTCATGGTCCTCTCATTGTTGACCTGGCCAGGTCTCACCCGGACTCTTACTTTCAGGACTGGGTATCACATTTAGTCAGGAATGTAGATAGAAGATGTATATTTACACTGCCTGTTTATAGAGGGAAATTGTGTGTGTGTATTTTTCTATTGATTGATTTAGTAGAACTGGTGATCTGTCTGATCCAATAAACTGAAACTTCTCCTTAGGGAACTCTAGGATGACTCCTTAGATAAACATTCTGTCTTTCAGAGGCCCCCTTCTTCATGAGGCGTGGACAACCTTTAAACTGACAACCAGGCAGACGGACCTAGATCCACACCAGGTCTAGCGGAGCCTGGCGCCCCCTGCTGGTCTAGGCTGCACCTGGCATGGTGGCCGCTGAGGGGCGCTGGGTCCTGCTTTGAGGCACTGTTGCTGTCTGCTCCTGAAGCTTTGGCTCATGCACCTTCCTTTGCTTTCCAGTCCTGCCTGGGTACCACCTCTTTCCTGCTAGTGCTGTGGACCCCTGAGCTTAGTCTGTAATCTCACTGAGGTGACTCTCTCTGGCAAGAGCATCAGCCAGACTCTCAGCCCACTTCTGTACCCCTCTGTCCGCGGCACAGGAGAAATTGATCTCAACCATTAGAGAAACAGGGCTGCCTAGAGAGAGTTAAACTCAGGCCCTATTTGTTAATCTGGGTCACTAAATTATGAGATATGTTTGATGTAATTTCAAACTTGTAAAATTATAAGTTACATGATGCCCTTTACCTAGATTCACCAATTACTTACCTTTTGTCTCCTTAGCCTTATCTGCGTTTGTTTGCACATATATATTTTTTCTGATTTATTTGAAATATTAAAAATCCCAGAAAAATCTACATATAGATAAGATTGTTCTAAAATTTATATGAAAAGGTAAAACAATTTTGAAAAAGAAAGGCAGTGGGAGAAATCAGTCTATTTGATTTCAAGGCTTACTATATAGATACAAGTAATTAAGACTGTATGGTGTTGATAGACATAGATCAATGAAACAGAGAACCCAGAAATAGAATTCTGTTAAACATAGTCAACTGATTTTTGACAAAAATGTAAAAGCAATGCAGCGAAGGAAAGGTAGTCTTCAACAAACAGTGCTGGAACAACTGGACATAGGTAGGTCAAAAAATGAATCCTGACTTGAGTCTCACATCTTTTTGGAAAAACATTTATCTTATTTATTTATCTGGCTGCACCAGGTCTTAGTTGGGGCACACAGGCTCTTTGATCTTCATTGCAACATGCGGGTTCTGAGTTATGGTATGTGACATCTCGTTTCCCAATCAGTATCAAACCTGAAGCCCCTGCACTGGGAACATGGAGTTTTAGCCACTGGACCACTAGGGAAGTCCTGAGTCTTACATCTCATATAAAAACTAACTCAAAATAGATCACGTATTTAAAAATAGATCACACATGTAAAACCTTGGGGAACTAGACCTTGATGATGAGTTCTTAGATATGACACAAAAAACATGATCCTGAAAGAAAAAAAACTGATACATTGGACTTCATCAAAACTTAAAACTTTAAATTTAAGACCCTGTCAAGAAGATGAAAAAAAATAAGATATAAACTAGGGGAAAATATTTACAAGGACTAGTATCTAGAATATTTAAAAAAAAACTCTCAAAACTCAACAGGTAAAAGAAAATAATCCAATTAGAAAATGGGCAAAAGACACAGACATTTCACTGAATAAGATACACAGATGAAAAAATAGACACATGAAAGAATATCTGTGGAAATAAATGTACATTAAGACCATGATGAGATATTACTACAAACTAGTTAGAACTGCTAAAACTAAAATAACAGCAACAACAACGATAATAATAATACCAAATGTTGGTGACGATGTGGAGAAATTAGATCTCTCAAAATTACTGGTGAGAAAGTAAATGATACAGCCACTTTGGAAAAGTATGTCAGTTTCCTTAAAAGTAAACACACACATGACCTAGCAATACTCCTGAGTAATTACCCCAGAGAAATAAAAATTTGCATCTATACATAAAACAGCTCTATTATAATAGTCCAAAATTGGAAACAACCAAAATGTTCCTTAATAGGTAAAAGGTTAAACAAACTGTGGTACATCCATACCATGGTATCCTGCTCGGCAATAAAAAGGAAGAAAATACTGGTACATGCAACAACTTGGATAGCTCTCAAGGGCATTACACAGAAAGAGAAAAGCCAATCTTGAGAGATTATATCTTGTGTGATCCTATTTTTATAACATTCACAAATGGGAAAAGTACAGACAGGGAAAACAAGTTAGCAAGTGCCAGATTTTAGTGGTGAAAGGGAAAGGGAGAAAATGTGTGAACATAAAGTGATATAAGAGAGATTTTTGGTGGAATAGTTCTGCATTTTGATCGCAGTCCCGGTGATGCAAATTTACACATGTGATAAACGGCATAGACACATGGAATTTCAAGGGAACTTAATAGCCAAAACAATCTTGACAAAGAAAAACAAACCTGGAGGGCTCACACTTCCTGATTTCAAAACTTACTGCAAATCAAAACAGTGTGGCTGTGGCATAAAGACAGGCATATAGACCAATGGGACAGAATAGAAAGCCCAGAAGTTAAATTCTCACAAATACGGTCAAATGATGTTTCATTAGGGTGCCAAGACTGTTCAATGAGGAAAAAATAGCTTTTTCCACAAATGATGTTGGGGAAACTGGATATTTATATGCAAAATAATGAACCTGGACTCTTACCTTACACTTGGCTCAAACTGGATCAAAGTCACAAAGGTAAAACATAAAAACTCTTAGAAAAAACATGGGAGAAAAGCTTCAGACTTAGCAATGATTTTACTAATCATTTATGATTACTAATCACCCCCAAAAGCACAGATAACAAAAGAAAAAATAAATCAGACTTCGTCAAAATTAAAAACTTGTGTGCATCCAAAGACATTATTAAGGAAGTGAAAAGAAAGACAATCCACTAAATGGAAGGAAATATTTGTATATCACATATCTGATAAAGGATTAATATCCATAATGCATAAAGAACTCCTACATGGAAACAATAACAAAACCCCACAAACAACCCATTTCAAAAATGGGCCAAGGACTTAAAATAGACACTTCTCCAAAGATACACAAACGGCCAAAGAGCACATGAGATATGCTCAGCATCACTAATCATTAAGGAAATACAAATCAAAACCACAATGAGATACCACTTTACATCCATTGTTGTTCAGTTGCTAAGTCGTGTCTGACTCTTTGTGACCCCATGGACTGCAGCATGCCAGGCTTTCCTGTCCTTCACCATCTCCTGGAGCTTGCTCAAACTCTTGTCCATCGAGTCAGTGATGCCATCCAACCATCTCATCCTCTGTTGCCCCCTTCTCCTCTTGCACTCAATCTTTGATGGCTGTTCTTAACACACACACACACACACACACACACACACACACACACACACACACACAGAAAATAACTTTTGGCAAGGACGTGGAGAAATCAGAACCTATGGGCACTGTTGCACATAGAAATGTAGATGGTACATTTACATTTAGATAGAAGTGTAAAATGGTACAGCCACTATTGAAAACAGTACTGTGAATCCTCAAAACACTAGACATAGAACTACCACGATCCAGCGATCCAGCGAGTCCACTTTCAAAACAACTGAAAGCAGGGACTCAAACAGATGATTTGCACAATTTTGTTCACAACAGCATTATTCGAAATAGCCAAAAGGCACAGACAGCACAAATGTCCACTGAGAGGTGGGAAGATAGACACAATTTGGTGTATTCATGACGGAATACTAGCCTGACCTAAAAGGAAGGAAATTCTGACACATGCTCTAACACGGTGAACCTTGAAAACACCATGCTTAGTGAGATAAACCAGACCCAAAAGGACAAGGATATGCTCTAGCTTATATGAGGTACCTAGAATAGGAAAATTTATAGAGACAGAAAGTAGAATGGTGGTTACTAGGGGCAGGGAGGAGGGGGATATGGGAAGTTCTTGTTTAATGAATATGGAGTTTCAGTTTGATGGGATGAAAATGTTCTGGAGTTGGATATTAATGATGGTGGCAAAACAATGTGAATGTACTTAGTGCCACTGAACTGTATACACTTAAAAATGGTAAATTTTATAAATATTTCATAATAACAAAAAAGGCATTCACACACACACATATACACTTCTCAGTTGCAATAACTACATTTCCAATACTCAATAGCCATACATATGTGGCTAATGGCCACTATGTTGGACATTCTAGGCCTAAAACAAAGGATTTGGGGGCAGGCATTTATTTGGTAGGAACATAACAGTAATTTGGCTTTCACATTTAGCTTAAGGATATCAGTTCCATTTTTCCAGCCTTAAAATAATAAAATAATTGTTGTTCAGTTGCTAAGTCGTGTCTGACTCTTTGTGACCCCATGGACTACAGCACGCCAGGCTTCTCTGTCCTTCACCAACTCCTGGAGTTTGCTCAAGCTCATGTCCATTGAGTTGGTGAGGCCATCCAACCATCATCCTTTGTTGTTCCCTTCTCCTGCCTTCAATCTTTCCCAGCATCAGGGTCTTTTCCAATGGGTCAGCTCTTTGCATCAGGTGGCCAAAGTATTGGAGTGACAGCTTCTGCATCAGTCCTGCCAATGGATATTCAAGGTCGATTTCCTTTAGGATTGGCTGCTTTGAGTAAATAGCAAAAGCATACCTGCAGGGAGCTCAGTTGTGACCAGCAGTGCCCAGTCACTGTACCTGGAGCCTCCTGGGGACAGGACTGGCCCCTCCATTCTGTGTGATTTCCAGATGAGATTACACATCTTTTTACACTGGAGGAGCAACTCTGTTCCTCAACCCAGAGTACCACCTGCCTGTGCCTGGCATAGGAGAGTTTCTGGCAGCCAAACATCTCTAGAAAGGGAGGGCACCATGTGGGGAAGATGAGAAGGGGGGGGGCCAGCTCTGGGAGCCCCAGTTAGTGCTGATGGGCAATCACCTGTGGGAGAGAGGCAAGGGGGGCCACAGGGTAAAGCAGACCAGGAGGGAATGGAACCAGAAGCAATGACCCAAAGGAGGGAAATTGAGGTAAAGGTTATGCCAAAACCACCAGAATGAAGGCTGGGAATCCATTTTTTGCTAATTGATACCCTTGCTTTTTGCAGAGAAATCAGCCAGCAAAGGTAAGATCTAGGGGGACTGAGGGGATAATGGCAGGTCCTGAGTGAGGGCTAGGGAGGGGTCTGGACTGAAGATTGGGTTTCCCAGGAGGCTCAGTGGATAAAGAACCTGAAGACCTGGGTCTGATCCTTGGCTTGGGAAGATCCCCTGGAGAAGGGCATGGAAACCCACTCCAGTATCCTTGCCTGGAGAACCCTATGGACATAGAGGCCTGGCAGGCTATGGTCCATGGGGTCACAAAGAGTTGAACACAATTGAAGCTACTGAGCACGCACGCATACTGTACTGAAGACCAGTGAACCCCCAAGGAACCAAGCATGGGAATGAACCAACCACTGGGGATGGGACTAACCAGGGACCTGTAACCAATCTGCACAGAGCTCAAGAACGGGGGCATGGGGGGAGAGATAGGGGGCGGGGGAGTGGAGGAAGGGAGCTCTGTCTGCAGATGCAGCTGCCCAGAGCTGGGCTGGACTTGCTCCAGTCATGACACTCTGACAAGGGCTCCATAACTAAAAAAGCCTGCAAATAGAGTGAAAAGAATGTCATTTCCTGATGCTTTCAAGTTCTCACACAGAAGCCAACCCAGACTGTGGAAGATGGAAAGAAAGACTTGTGCTTTGAATGTGAGCACCAGTGGCCCTCAGCCAAGGAGTGCCTTTTCTCAGGTAGTTAAAGATGCAGTTAAAAACATTTTTGGAAACACAAATACGTTTCTCTCACAAGTACTCCAAACAACTGTTAAGCGTGCCCATATGTGCACAAGCCCCTTACAGGAGAGGGTATATGACATTCAGCATCAGGATTAAATGGCTCCTTGTCTGATAATGTATGGCACCAGAGGAGTTCAGTAAAGATAAACATGTGCTTCTTTCATACTTGTTCACACGGAGGAAGACCAGGGGCCACTTTAAAAAGTGGGTGCTTAAAGAAAATAAAAGGCTGACCTGGCAGTGGGTGGACTGGGAAGTTGGGACACCACCCCAGAACAAGGGTTTTCAAAGCCTCCAAGCTCACTTAACAGCACTGTGTGCAGCTCGTCAAGGCCGCCACGGGGAACTCTGCGGCTCCCACCCCTTACTTAGGAACCCATCAGCAGGAAGGCAGGGGCTGCAAGGCTGGGTCTGGTCCGGGAAACAGGGCTGTGCCCACAGGCCAACTCCCCTGTAAAGCCACTAGTGTACTGCCCAGGGCTGCAGCTCTGGAGACGCCACCTCTGAATCACCCCGAGGAGTGCAAGGTGAGGACGCTGCAGAACACTGAAGTCGACAGCGGACAGAGGCTGCTCTCCTCCCTGTGGAGAAGGAACATGGCTCTGGCAGAAGTGCTAAGCTCAGGGCTGGTGCCACTCACACAGGGGTACAGAGAGCAGGCCTAGTGGGAAAGACAGTCAGCAAAGAGATACAAGAGTCCGAGTGGGCCAGGGGGGCGCCCGTCCATGAGAAGCTTGCTTGCAGAGATTTGGAGGCTACTGTCCTGGGGCGAGGGGAGCTGGTTTACAGACCAGCATCAGCACACTGAGGATACACCCCCACATCCCACACACCATCCCTTCCAGCCAGGGTGAGGAGCAAGCAGCTGCACAAAGGCCGCCCCCCTACCCCAGTCAATTCTAGATGCCTTTCCAGCCCGGGCTTGACCTTTGCACCATCCCCTGGAGTGGAGACTTAGGCTTCTTTAATGGCAGAGCTGGGAGGGGATGGAGAGAGGAAGAAAGAAATAGCCAGAGAAAGAGAAATATGCAAATACATTCCAGGAAAACACACCCAAACTGAAACCACAATGATCCAGAAAAAGCTAATGCTTGGTTCCTGTCAGCTTCAGAATCCCATTTTCCTGACCATCCTAATGCATTTCCCCCCCCAAATCAGTCATTATCCAACAGGCTATCTTGTGATTCCCCTGTTCCGCTCTCCAGTGGTTGACTGGGGCCAGTATCCCTGCCTCCCTCCCCACCGGCCTGCTCCAAGGTCTCTCCAGGGCAGACATGACGGAGAAGTGGGGCGCTCCACACCCCAGGAGAGGACACAGAAGGAGGGAGGATGCAGCATCCACCTGTTAGGCTCCCCGGAAATAACCCACACCACCAAACAATTGGTTCAATTTTATTTCAAAATTGTACAAAACGGCCATATGTGGCTATAAAAAACTTTGTCTTCAGAACATGTGGAAATTCAGAAAGAACAAAACAGGTATCGTTCACAGTGTAATGGAAAAGCTTCCTCTGAGGCAGAAATTACAACTCTTCCTTCTTCTTTCCTAGTCTCTCATGGTCTCCCTCTCGGAGCGTTCGGATAAAATTGGTAAATCCCAGCTCCTGTAGGAAAGGGGAGGAGAAGGACCTGTAACTCCATGAGGATGTGCGTCTTCCCCTCATGCCCCTTCCCTGACCCTCCGCGTGCTCACACTTCTGGACATAGAGAGGCAGCTGAGGGGGTGGCTGAGCCCATGTGGGAAGCATTGGCTTGACTACGGAGGAGCCCTGAAAAGTGGGTGAGGAAATTCTCCTGCACCCTGGAACCCTGGGATTCTCCTCTGCCCCCACCCTGCTCTGGGGCCAGGACTTGTATGAAAACCTCTTGGGATTCCCTTCCAGCTGGGCCGGAGCCTCTCCTTGGCTCTGAGTGTCGCAGCTGATCCTGTTACCTGGGAAGCCCCCTCAGTGGCTGTTTCCCTGCCCCTCAGCAGACAGAGCTCGCGGCAGTGCCTCCCCACGACTCACCGTCGGATTGGTGTCATACTTCTCCACAAACTTCCCATAGTGGTAGTAGTGGAAAGTGGGGTAGGCCTTGACAGCCTCCTGCTGACACAAGTCCTTGTTCTCGTCTTTGACGCAGTCAATAGCGGCACAGGCAATCTGCAGGGCCCAAGAAGGGGAGGGTCAGCATGCGGGTCTCCAATCTGAGAGCTGAGGCCTGGACCCTCTGCGTGCAGGCTGCACCCGAGGTCCAGATCCTGTGACTTCTGAACTCCTCCATAACAGCAGGGACCCACTAAACCAAAGCATCCCCAGCCCCATGCTCAGCTGAGGCCAACAGCACTTGCTTCCAATTCCCCAGGCAGACAGGTGAGGAATGCCCTCAGACTACCCTTTAAAATCAAGGGTACAATGTAAAGGAAATTATGACTTGAAAGCATCTGTAAACACTACAGGTTTGTGATACTTTCTGTGAGGCACTGTGGGACTCATTCATTCATCAGCTAATATTTCCTGAACATCTTTTTGGGGAGGCAGTGTAGTAAGTACCAAGATTAAGAATAAGAGCTTTGAAGTCAAGTTTCCCATGCGTAAGTCTTGGCTTGGCTGCATATTGACACTTTATGGGAAATCCCTTAGCATCTTCATGCCTCAAATCCTTATCTGTAAAATGGAGATAGTACCAATACCCGGGCTATCAGGACATCTTGAAGACTAAGTGAGATAAGTCAGGGGAGGTGAAGAGGTCAGTACATGTTAGCAGCTGTTAGAGGCACTCCTACTGGCTCAGGATACTGGCTCTGTCCCCAACAGGAGCTCAGAGTCTAGTCAGGGAACTGGGCAAAGAGGCAAATCCAAGGCATGACAGGAGGTGTGTGGAGGTGCTCCAGGGTGCCAGGATGGCCTGCAAAGGGGTTCAGAAGCACTCTGCAAAGTTTTCCCCCTGGGCAGAGGACTGATGGAAGAGGAGAAGTGGATTCCATCCTGAGGAACACATTCCAGAACCTGGGACAGAGTTCAACATGACTAAAGCAAACAGGTTTTGGCCAGAAAGAGATTCCTAAATTGGCTGCTGCCCTTTTCTTGCCCATCTAACAAATTCCACATGCTGGGCAGTTTTTCCTTATTTATTGTTCTTTCCCAATAAGACGATATAAAGCAGACATGGGGAACTTTTCTCCTGTTGAGGGTCACAGAGCAGGGAGGAAGGGAGAGGAGAGGGTTGATGAACAGCAACAGCAATCCACAAGTGTTACAGAAGAGGGGTGGCAGTGATGAAGCCAAGCCTGCTCTGGGTGCTTCGAGGACAGCGGTGACCTTGACAAAGTCAGCCATCGAGCGACTGACATTCTTACTACAGGAAGGCAGTACAGACACACAACAGGTGAGTCCAAAGGATGCCCTGAAGGAGCTAAGAGGGCGCTTGGGTAGACCACGGCCAGAGGGGCTGCTTTCACCAGGACGGCCAAGGAGGCCCTTCCAAGGAGCTAACATTTGGTCTGAGCCATCAGTGATAAGGCAGCCAGGGTCATGAAGGCCCGAGGGAAGAGCACCCAGCTAGGACCAGCCCATGCCAGGACCCGGGAACGGAATGGGCGTGGCACCTTGAGGGCCAGAACCCACTCAGGAGCCCACACAGAGCTACAACTGTGCTGGAGGTTTAAAACTGCTGAACAGCCGTGACTCACAGGGTTCTCTGGCTGCTGGTTATTCCCATTTGGATGGAGGCCCCCTTTCCAGGCAGGAGAGCCCTGCAGGGCACCATAGTCATGCTTATTTACCTGTGCCCAGGTGACCAGGGCTGTCAGGCAGTGAAGAGCGAGCCTTGCATTCTGGTTACTAGTCACTTGTCCCCCACTTACCACCGTCATGCCCCCTTCTACCTCCTCGGCTACATAGCATTCTATACGATGAGACCTCTTAGAGCAGAGTCTGCGAACTCTGCACACAATCGCTATTTATCCTCTTTTATTTGGCCCACACAGAATTAAAAAAAAAAAAAGAATCTGACTTGGTTGCCAACCTAGAAAAAGAGCCCAGAGATTGTATATAAAGTTTGGCTTTCCAGCTTTTCTTTAAAAGCCAAATCTGAGGGCATTTGCCCTGCATTCCCACAGTCAATATGTGGCTAGGAAAGTGGGGTGGCTGTCTCCTTTAGGCAGGGTCAGCTTGCTGTCTGTGTCCACATGTACCAGCTGGCTTCTGAGAATTCCAGCTCATCTTCTAAAGCCCTTCCTGATTTATTTAGGAACATGAGGCAGAGGCTCCTCTAGCTGTCTTCAGGGTTCCACTTCTCAGGGCAGGTGCTGAGCAGCCGGGCAGGTGCTGAGTGGCCGGCCCGGTGGGACCCATGCACCCGGGGAGCCCTCGTCAAGGGGCGGGCTGTCACTCCCCTGCTAGGCTGTGAAAGTGTTTAATGAGCTTTGCTCCAGGCTGCTGCTCTCCCTGCATCTGCTTTAAATTATGAATTTACTTTGTATACATTCCCTGGAGCTGTGGGAAATGTAGTGTATGGTTTTATAAATCGACTAAATAAAAAATGGGTACTTATTCTGAATCCCCTAACACAGCTGCCAGTCACATATACGAAGCGCTTCTTCCAGATGCGAAGGCTCCTCAGCTCTCAGTCTCTATAGCAGAAGGGGAAACAAGCATGGGCCCTCTACAGAAAGCAGCTTAGACTCTCTGGAAAGAAGGCAGCAAATAAACCTCTCCACATCTATCCCAATTTCACCTAAGTGCTGCCCCCCTTACACTCACTCAAGATTTGCACCAACTCACCCACAGCACAGAACGTACAATAACTTCTAGATTTGTTCCACGGCAGGTGGCTGTCAGTGTCCATCCAGCACTTGCCAATGGAACCTGCAACTCTTGGCTGAAGGGAGCTAGAAATGAGGCCAGTGATGGAGAGGCTTGAGGACACCTCGCTTGGCTTCCTTGACCTCCGAGGGGGATGACTCTGTCCCTGCTGAGGTCTCCAGGGACTGAGCCTAGTTAGCCATGTGGTGATTTGCTCATTAACACACCTGCTCTGGCTTCCCTTCCTCCGTCTCCTCAACTGCTCCCCAAGACCACCTCCCCAGAAATCCCCTGCCCGGGAGTCCAGGCCCTGAGTCCACTTCTGGGAGACCTCTGACCATGCCTATGCATTCGGTTCTGATGCTGCCCCTTTCCATCTGGTAGCTTTGGACGAGTCATCTAACCTTGCTGACACTCAATCTCCTCATCTGTAAAATGAGAGAGTAATAATACCGAGGTGACTAAACTATTGTGAGGACAATGTAACAAAAGGCTTTAGAAGTAGTATCAGCAGAAGAGGAGGAGCACTTAGGAACTATCAGACATGTTAGCCAGTTCCTTTACCCAGTCAACATCTGCAGAGATTTCAGGCATCAAGACTGTGGGGGCTTCAAGGGCAAATGAGGTCCCTGCCCTCAGGGAGATCTCTCTTCCATGAACTCGAGGGACGGTAGGCAACACACACCACACTGCCTGAGCTACCCTAGCTTCACCAGCCAATCACAGAGGGGCTCCCGTTGCTCCGGGGTCCGCTCCTGGGATGACCTTGCACCTGGCCGGGAGCTGTGCTGCACTGCTGACCCCCCACCCCCACCCCCGGGCTGGGACACTTTGCTGAGCAGTGAGAGACAGGCCCCGCTTTGCCAGGCCAGTGGTCAGCCTTCTGCTTGAGATCCTCGTCCTCACAGCGACCTCCAGAACGCCTCCTGTTCCAACACTAACAGTGTGCAGCCCTTTCTCCCCCCGGCGTGTCAACTGCTAAAGTCCCCAGTAACCTCCTGGGAGGGGGAGGCTCCCCAGTTAAAATATGAGCTGCCTCATGTGGCTTTATTGATTCAGTAAAATAAATCTCTGCAAGAGCTAATATTGACTTTGGCTATGAAATGGAAGTGAACAACCAACTGCATATTGATTGGGGAAGGAACAGGGACAAGCTTCTGGGTGGGAAAAAAATGTAATTCTGGCTCACAAGTGGCAGCATGGGGTGTCAGGAAGAATCAGGAGTCAGGAGACCCACTTCTGGCTGTCAGTGACACGCTGGGTATCCCTGGGCAAGAGACACAGCTCCTCCTTTCTGGGCCTTCATCTCTCAGGAGGAGGAGAGGGCTGGACAGGCCAGAGGTCCCTAAACACCAGCCTGTGGTCAGCACAAATTCCTGGAGCCGTCCCCCAAGGCTCTGATCTGATAGTTCTAGGATGGTACCCAGCCATCATGGCACCAGCGCCCCTGGATGAAAACAGGATGCTTCCTGCTAGCTACTGAGAGCCATCTCCAGGAATGCTGGCCTGCCAGCTGCCTGGGATAGAGAAGTTAAGTGTGTTCCTGAAAATGAGTGAGAGTGATGCCTGGCTTGGAAGGAGAGACAAGGAATAACAGGGGGAATAACTCTAGGAGAAGGTCGGCAACATTACTGGCCCAAGCTGAGATAATTAAGCAAAGGCATATCAGTATCTCAGAGAAGGAGGGGGTCACCATGGAAACGAGACCCCTGTGTACCAGCAGGGGGTTGGAGAAGAGAAGGAACAGCTCTCAGCTGCCAATGACGGGCACAGCCAGCCTGGTCTCATGAGGACTGGTGTGATCCCCTCACAGGCCCTGGAGACCTAAGCAGCCAGGGGATGGGGAGCCCCCACACTGGTCACCCTCCTGTGTGCCCAGGGCACCAAGTGTTCTGGGTAAAGAATGATGGGAGCTGTGTGGAGAGACTGCCAATCCAGCTCTGGTCCTGGGGAGTAAAGGCCTCCCCACACCAACGCACGCCCGGCCCTGCAGGAACGAGCAGCCCGGGCTGTGCTGGAGCAGCCAGACTGGGAGCAGCCACCCTGCTCAGGTCGAGGGTGGCAGAAGCGGATGGAGGGGTAAGGGAGACAGAAGACAGGAAGCACCTCCCTGCCGTGCCCCTCTCAATGCAAGCCAAGCGGCAGGGCGAAGACAGAAGCATTTCTGGCCCTTATATTCCCTCTTGACGGCCAAGGGTGTCTCAAGGGCACAGGCAGGGCTCGCAGGTGACCACGGGGCTTCCGGAATTCAGGGAAGGTGTCTGGAGCCTGAGTCCTCCAACATGTGCCTGGCCTCCTCGACTCACTGTTCCTATACAGCTCTCACCACCCCATCACTGCCACCGTGGGGCCAATGCAAGGCGATCTCAGCATCTGTATCCCACCTGCCCTGGCTGCGCCTGACAATTCCACCTGGAAAAATAAGGCAGAGATGTATCGCACTTTGGATTTGGGTGTGTGTGAGCGTGTCTGGGGGCATTTCAGGGGACACGTTCCTGAACGATGGAGTCCCAGGCTGGGAAGAGTCTTTGCGACCATCTAAACCGCTGCTGTGACTTTAGAAGAAGGAAACGTGAGACCTGCAGGGTCTTACAGCTCATGCAGTTCAGCAGCAGCCCAGATGCACCAGCCCGAGTTCTGGGGTCTTCTCGCTGCCACACACCCCCTCAGCCTCGGAGTCTACAGGGTTTGCTGAAGCTGCCTGGGGCCCCCCTCCCTGTGCTCTAAGCCGATCTGCAGCTCTAGCTTGTTAATTTTCTGCTTCATCAGTCAGCAGCTGCAGGAGCCCTTGACTTAGGCGGGGTGAGGCTCCATTCCCATGGCCTTGCTCTCCTCCACCTTGGCCGCCTCCAGTTGACTTTTGTGGGATATTTTTATTTGTACTTTTAATTACACAAGTAGTGCATGACTACAAATCCTACCATAAAAAGATGTGAGCATTAAAAAAGAATGAACAAATGACCCCTTCACCACCCACTCCTTCAAGGAAGGGCTGTAACGGTTCAGCGTATCCCTTTCAGTCGATTTTGCAGCATAAATGCAGCTAGCTCTATCCTGCCTTCTGAGAAGGATGTCCTGGTTGTCAGAAATCCCTATGTTTCAGCAGAAGCTGCTTGGGGAAGGCAACCTGAACAGAAGGGAGGAAAGTGTGGGCACTGGTGGTAGTGGAAAGCTGGAGGTGGGACAAAAGATGAAGAGGAAGGGTGTCCTTACCTTTCGGTCATCTTTGAAGGCATCAGCAGTGGCAGTAAAGTGTGGAATGACCTTCTTACAGTGCGGGCACCCTGTGTGAGAGAGGAGGAGAGAGCATTGCACGTGGAGCAGGGCTGCGGGGCCAGGGGCCCTGTCTCGAACCTCCAGAGAGGCCTTTCCTCTCCTCCCAGCAGACTTCGGGGTCATCTGACTCCCACCCACTGCACACCCACCGTCAGGGTTCAGGTATCAACCCCACCACTCGAACTCTCCACTGTGCATCTGCTGTTGGCACGAGGGCTCTGCAGGAGACCTGTGCCAGTGTGAGGTTCACTCTTGCCTGGGGCCTCCCATCCCATACCCTCCCACCCTGCACCCACCCCCAAGGCTGGGGGTGGGGGGACACAGACACTGTGGTCTTGCTCTGCAAGCTCCCTGCACGGAGGGCTGCCCTCAGGGTTCAGAAGAGCCTGATTGAGGGTACAGCGGGAGCTTTGGGCTTACAAGAGAAGGACATGTGCTCTGGCTTCTCGGCGCCTGTTACGAAGCTCCGGCTTGTGCCCCAGTGACCATGGGGCACTTCAAGACTAAAAAGGCACATGTGGGAGAGTGGAGGGTGGGAGCAAGCACCCTGCCTGACTCGGGCAGCTCATGCACTGCTGTCGATTCCCACATTCCCCCAGCCCCCACCCCCGGACCGAGGAGCCCTGGTCATCATGCTGTCCTTCTGCTCCTGCCCCAGAGTCCGCCTGAACTCTGGACCCAGGAATGGGTGCCCGACCCAGGGGTGAGGATCAGAGCTCCAGAGGCCCTGGACAGGACAGTGGCATGTGTGATCCCCCAAGCGCCTCCGGTTCCAGTGATAGGTCCCTGGCACAGGGTCACCTGCGTGCAGCCACTTTCTCCTGCCTTGGCAAGCCCGGGGCACTGTCCTCCAGGAAGGAAGCCCAAGAAACTGCAGGCTGCTCTGGCCCAAACCCGCTTTCCTGGCCTTCCCCGCAGCTTTGGTCCATCAGAACCCAAACCCATCTCTGCCCACCGCTCTCCAGACACTGAATCCAACTGCCAAGAGAACAGAACTGCTTTGAGGGACGGCGTTCCCTGACTGTGGTTATTACGTCTGATCAAAACACAGGTGGGAGAGGCCAGATGCCCCCTGGGGAACCCTGGCTCCAGCCAACATCTTGATCAACAGTCAGACCAGGCCTTGGGGAAGCTGAGACAGAGGACAGAGACGGCCTGGCTCATCTGCTCTCTCTCTTTTTAAAATAAGGTAAAAATGAGTGGCATTTCAAAGGGTTTTGTGAAACCAAATTAAGACAGAGCTACAACTTTAATCTGAATTTAGCACCTGAGCTGGTTCCTGAGATGGCAGGACCACCCATATGGCCTGGCTAGTGGAGTGGCCAGCTGGCCCCAGAGCAGCATGGATGGTGGTTATGGGAGGCGGCTTAAGGGGATTTTCCCGACGTCCATCACTCGAGTAGAGAAGAGAGCTGTGCTGGTTACAGTTACACCAGAACTGAGACACAGTACCAAGCAAAGCCTAACTCATGGTAGATGCCAATGGCAATTATAAGAACATAGTACTAATTTGACCCAACAGAGGGAAGAATGGCTCAAATTCATGCAAATATCAGTACTGCAAAGGAATTATGGTACAGAGCTTTCAAAACATTTAAAGAGCACAACATACTGGTTGAGAGTGTGCCCTGCAGTGCCTAGAGGTCCCCTGTGAGTGGCATGTGAACGCCCATTAAGACATCAGGCTGGCTGGAAATAAGCTACTCCCTTCCTCCAAATCTGGCATCACTCCTAATTTCTCCTTTTTCACTTCTCTGCTTACTGAAAGCATAAAGGTCACTGTCAGTTTGGTGCAGATTCCTGCTACCATCGATTTAAAGCATCCAGGTCTCAGATTAATGGCCTTCTGCTACATCTCATTTTCTCATTATCCAAAAGAAAGAGCACGGCAGATGCATAACTAGAGGGGAGGTTGTTTTAGAAAGGGCATGAAGATGTTCCCCAGACATGTCAGGTGGGCCAGAAAGGCATGATTTCTTAATATGGGCTCTTTAAAAAGGCACCACCTCTGTGTCGCAGGAAACTAAAGCAGCTTCCCAGAGTGAGGAGAGAGGGACAAAGACCAAGGGCAGGACAGAAAATTCCAACTCAGCCAAGCTGGCCTAAGAGGGGCAGTCACCATGACGAGACCGCTCAGAGCAACAGAGGGGCTTGGGGCGGGAGAGAACATCGAGACAGCGGGAGAGGGAGCTGTGTAGAGACTGGGAGGGGGTGTGGGGGGGGGGGTAGGGGGGCAGGGCAGATGGGCGTCTGCTTTTTACTTTACACCCGCCTTTATCAGGTATGTGACCTATCTGCAGTGCTTGGGTTCTTTATATACAAATTACGTTACAGTCCATGGGGACATGACTGAGTGACTAACCCTTTGACTTCACTTCACTACATACTACCTATAGGATAAATAAGAATATATTATTTTATTGCCAAGAAAAAGAAATGCAAAAAGGCAAAATGATTGTCTGAGGAGGCCTTACAAATAGCTGAGAAAAGAAGAGAAGCTAAAAGCAAAGGAGAAAAGGAAAGATATACCCATTCGAATGCAGGGCTCCAAAGAATAGCAAGGAGAGAGAAGAAAGCCTTCCTCAGTGATCAGTGCAAAGAAATAGAGGAAAACAATAGAATGGGAAAGACTAGAGATCTCTTCAAGAAAATCAGAGATATCAAGGGAACATTTCGTGCAAAGATGGGCTCAATAAAGGACAGAAATGGTATGGACCTAACAGAAGCAGAAGATATTAAGAAGAGGTGGCAAGAATACACAAGAAGAACAAAAAAGATCTTCATGACCCAGATAACCATGATGCTGTGGTCACTCACCTAAAGCCAGATATCCTGGAATACAAAGTCAAGTAGGCCATAGGAAGCATCACTACGAACAAAGCTAGTGGAGGTGATGGAATTCCAGTTGAGCTCTTTTAAATCCTAAAAGATGATGCTGTGAAAGTGCTGCACTCAATATGCCAGCAAATCTGGAAAACTCAGCAGTGGTCACTGGACTGGAAAAGGTCAATTTTCATTCCAATCCCAAAGAAAGGCAAAGACAAAGAATGTTCAAACTACTGCACAATTGCACTCATCTCACATGCTAGCAAAGTAATGCTCAAAATTCTCCAAGCCAGGCTTCAACAGTACACGAACCGTAAACTTCCAGATGTTCAAGCTGGATTTAGAAAAGGTGGAAGAACCAGAGATCAAATTGCAAACATCTGTTGGATCATCAAAAAAGCAAGAGAGTTTCAGAAAAACATCTATTTCTGATTTATTGATTACCCCAAAGCCTCTGGCTATACAGATCACAACAAACTGTGGAAAATTCTTCAAGATATGGGAATACCAGGCCACCTTACCTGCCTCTTGAGAAATCTGTATGCAGCTCAAGAAGCAACAGTTAGAACCGAACATGGAATAACAGACTGGTTCTAAATCAGGAAAGGAGTATGTCAAGGCTGTATATTGTCACCCTGCTTATATAACTTATATGCAGAGTACATCATGAGAACCACTGGGCTGGATGAAGCACAAGCTGGAATCAAGACTGACAGGAGAAATATCAATAACCTCAGATATGCAGATGATACTACCCTTATGGCAGAAAGCAAAGAACTAAAGAGCCTCCTGATGAAAGTGAAAGAGGAGAGTAAAAAAGCTGGCTTAAAACTCAACATTCAAAAAATGAAGATCATGGCATCAGGTCCCATCACTTCATGACAAATAGGTGGAGAAACAATGGAAACAGTGACAGACTTTTATTTTATTGGGCTCCAAAATCACTGCAGATGGTGACTGCAGCCGTGAAATTAAAATACATTTGCTCCTTGGAAGAAAAGCTATGACCAACCTAGACAGCATATTAAAAAAAAAAAGCAGGGCTAATACTTTGCCAACAAAGGTCTGTCTAGTCAAAGTTATGGTTTTTCTAGTAGTCATGTATGGATGTGAGGGTTGGACTATAAAGAAAGCTGAGTGCCAAAGAATTGATGCTTTTGAACTATGGTGTTGGAGATTAACTAGTCCATCCTAAATGAAATCAGTTCAGAATATTCACTGCAAGGACTGATGCTGAAGCTGAAACTCCAATACTCTGGCCACCTGACATGAAGAACTGACTCATTTGAAAAGACCTTGATGCTGGGAAAGATTGAAGGCGGGAGAAGAAAGGGACAACAGAGGATGAGATAGCTGGATGGCATCACTGACTTGATGGACATGATTTTGAGCAAGCTCCGGGAGCTGATGATGGACAGGGAAGCCTGGAGTGCTATACAGTCCACTGGGTTGCAAAGAGTCAGAGACGACCGAGTGACTGACTGAACTGATTTTATCGCTGAAAACATTTTAAAGATTTTTTTTCCATTAGGTAGTCCCCTCTCCCACGCCCCTGTCCAGTGATGACCACACATCTCAGAGCCTGGAGCAGAGCTCAAGGCAAGACATGGCAGCAAGGGAAATGGGAGACTCCAGACACCAAGCCCTCTGCCAGCAGCTGAGTTGCTCAGCAACAGGCCCTGTATGGACCACATTTAGTTATTTCTCATTGGGATGGACTGAGACTTTTTAGGTGAACAGGAATCAGGCCTCTTTCCCATGTATCCTGGGTCCCAAACATGGAGCACACAGCTGTTACTTGAAGGAGGTCATTTGCACCCCAGCAGGGCAGGGGTCTCCACTGAGGTCTGGGGGGAAGGGGAGAGAATTTGGGGAAAGTATTCAGTCTGGACTCTCTCAAGTCCACCCCGGGGCTGGTCAAAGACTCTTTCTCCAGACAGGTTCTCACCAGGTGCTGGGAAGTAACCACCCTTGAATCGGGAGAGTGACTAAGAGAGGGCACCAGCCCAGGCCATGGGAAGGGCTCCATCGCTAACTTGCTGCCAAGCCTCAGGCAAGTCAGGCATCTCCTGGTCTCAGTGCTGCACCCCCAGCTCTGCCTGGAAGGAAGACAGCTTCTTAAGATGCACACAGTCTTCTGGACTTACTCTCAGGACAGAGGACGACAGGAGGAAGCTCTGTAAGGACCTGAAAGAGCGCAAGGCCCACTTGCAGAGGAAAAGGCACAACCAGAGGAAGCATCAGCCACAAGAGGGCAGGGTCGGAGGCTGGGCTGGGAGGCGTCCGCCCAGGACAGTGAGAGCTGAGCAGACTTTCCTCACTGGAGAGGGAGCAACAGGAGGCTAGGACTAGACTGAGCCACCTGCTTCTCTGTGGAGTGCAGCTTTGTTATCCCCATTCCATTACATTAAGCTGTAACCTGGGGGAGAAAGGGCAGGGCAAGAAATTCAAGAGCCTTTCCCTTAGCAATCAGTGAACAACTTTAAAATGGGAACACATAAAGTTTGAGATCACATACACCTACATCAGCAGACACGTCATTCCCTCGACAAATGGGGATCCCGGTGGGGAGCTCTGAGCGGATGTGACTGCACTTCCACCACAGCTTCAACCCCATGGCTTCAGAGCCACGCAGGAAGGTCAGGGAGAGGAGGCTGGGCTGGCGGTGCTCAGGAAGACAGGAGCACAGAGGCTAATGAGGCGGGCTGAATTCCCAGCTACGAAGTGCCAGGGCTCAAAGGTGAAGTCAATGGCTGGAGGGATGGAGGGAGCCAGAGGTGGGAGAGTCCAGGGATGTGAGGTGGCTGAGTAATCATTAATACAAGGCAGGCCCCAAGCACAGACAGAGGCAGAGGGCTTTAGGACTGTTGTGAGAACAGAACCCAACTGAACCGGCCCTGGATTCTGAAGGACCTCAGCCAGGAATGAAACTAGAGCCCTGCTCACAGCAAAAATAGCTCAGAGTTGGCTTCCGGCTGCCCAGGTCCCTAGGGGATCTTCTCACCCCATCCTTCACCCCTCAGCAAGAGACCCAGCGACTTACATGGGGCGTAGAACATGACCAAGGCGTGCTTCTTCCGCTTCAGAGTCTCCCGGAAGTTGTCCCCAGCCAGATGCAACACGCTGGTCTGCTGCTCTTCCCAGGTGGGGTCTGGGGGTCGGGGGGACTCGGGGCTAAAGGAATCGGAGTGGAGGGCAGACAGTCATTGAGAGAAGTGCTTCCACCACCCCCCAGGCCCCAACCACTTAGGGGAGCACATAAAATCACTTTGCATCCTTTCCAAAACTGAATTTAAATCCTCAGTTTAAACAGAAAGAAAAGTGAACTGTCTGCAAAGATTCCCTCCAAGGAGCCTCTTAAGAAGCCATTCTGTGAAGGTGTGAAGGACCTGAGCCTGCTTTGGGGACAAGGAGCCTCTCCAGTCATCTCCTCGCCCTGGGGAGAACCCCAGCACCTGGGCTCCCTCTTCCCCGCCCTCCTGCCTCTTCTGGTACCCTAAGCACTCCACAATCTTCTGCTCCCAAGCCTTTGTTCTGGTGGAGAGAGCATGGGCCAAAGAGTGAGGTGGGTCTGCGTTCAAATCCAGATTACCGGGCACCTGTGTGGCCTTAGGTTAAGTTACCAAACCCTTCTGAGCTTCCATTTCCCTTTCTGTTAAATGAGTACAATGATACCTACTTCCTGGGATCCTTAAGAGCAGAGACAGAGTATGTAAAGCACCTAGTCGGTCAAGCAACTAACAGTTACAAGAGCCTGTAAGTGCTAATAAAGGACAGGCATTCAACAAAGGCTCACAATTTTTCAGTCTACTTCCGTCCACTCTGCCTCACAAAAGTATAGATCTCCAGGGTCTTTTAAAGCCCTTGCTGCCCTTGACCCTCTTCCTACAATCACGCTTCTCTCTCCCTTCTCTGAGAAGTGGCTCTGGGGAGTGATCTAGAACCTATGCTGCCACACCCACTCCCTGCCTGCACTTCCTTCTTCTCCTGGTGCCACACGGCTCCTGCCTGCCAGACCTCAGGCCTCATACCCAGTGAAGGCAGCATAGTTCAGTACCAGCTGCCCCAAGTTCACGTTCATCTTTTGGAAGCCCTCCTTCCAGGCACCTGCAGAGACCCCACCCATCTTCCCCAAAGCCCCTTCTCTTCTGGTTCCATCTCCATGCTCCTGCAATTTTCAAACGGTTTCATCCATCTGTGTGGCTTCCATAACCCCCTAGGCTGAGGATGACTTGAGCCCTGACCTCTTATCCAAGCCCATTTCCAGGTGTCTTCCTGGTATTTCCACCTGGAGGTCCAACTGTCACCCCAATCCCAAGATTTAGAACTCTTCCCCTTCCTCCACGCCTCCCCAAACAGTTTTCTCCCCCAACTTCTTTGTTTGGTTAATGGCACCCCTGCTCTTGTGACCAAGACTGGCCCCTCCCAGCCTTCCTGTCTTGCCCTGTTCTTTGCCCTCCAGATCCCCTCATACACCCTGGGTTCCTCAGCTGACACCATCCACCAACCCTCTGCTCTGCTCTGTCCCAGGATCCTGCCTCCCTGGGCTGGTCTGCTGGTGGGCACATCTCAGTCACCCGATTGGGTCACTCATGCACAAGCATGGAGGCGCCATCAGCCTCGCCAGATACCATCCGCTCACCCTCTTGCTGGTGGCCTCAGGCCCCCATCATCTCAAAGCATCTGCTGTTAAATTATGCTCTGCCTGGTGTATTCCTTTTGAGCTCCCAAAGAACCACAATTTGTCCTAAGGAAAGGCACTTCACCTCTCTGAACCAAGGAAATAAGGATAGGCCTTGGTAGGATCTGAGAATAAAATGGGGCAACAGTTATACAAGCATGCTGCCAAGGCTGGGAGGTTCCAGCACTTAGGTGGTGGCACCATCAGTCACAGCACCACATGAGAACTGGCATCAATAACAAACACAGCTTCCTCTGAGTATTTCCACACACCATGCACAAGAATCCAGTTTAATTCTCTGGACAAGTCTATGGGAAAAGTACTGTCTCCACTTTACAGACGGGAAACTGTGGCTCAGCAGGGTCAAGTAAAGGGCCCAGGGCCATGATCTGAGAGCAGGGTTCTTGGACTCTGAAGCCCATGCTCTTACCCTAGTGCTTTTCAGGTGGTGACTAGGACAGGAAGGACAGAGACCTTCCATGCTCGTTATCTGCATCCAGTCCTCTGGACCAAGGATTGGCAATGATCAGTCCTCTGGTTCTCCCAGCTCTCTAACCACAGTGCAAGCACCAGGGACCCCACCTGAGCCCCAGCCCTGCTCAGTCCTTCCCAGGCAACCAGCCCTGGCAGCAGAGCAAGGCCAGAGAGGTAGGTGTGAAGAGCAACTGGCCTCCTGCACCAGAGGACCAGCGGAGAGAGTGTCTTGTTCCTCTTGGAGATGAACCACTGCTCCCTCTGGTCCTAAGAAAAAGCCTGGCTACTCTTGGCATCCACTCCTAGTGATTTGCAGGAGACTGGAGGGGCTGAGACCAGGACCTGCCCAGTCCACTCACCTCTTGCCAGGAGCCTCTCCTGAACCGAGTGGTAACTTTGCTCCCATTCCATAAGCTGGTGTTTCTCAAAACCCCATCACTGATTGTTTCATTCACATTTTCCAACAGTTCAGAACCTGCACTTCAATAAGCACCTCATGAAGTTTACACACATCCAAGTTTGAGGACCAAGGTCCTAACAAAGTAACTGCCCATGAATGCTGCTATTTTGCACAGTTCTTGCATCACTGTGTGACTCTCAAGTCTTGGTTCTCACACAGGCATCATGATGCCACATACCAGGGGCCTCAGCAAAGGCTGGAGTGTGTCTTCTTTGCCTTTACCTTTCCCTCAGTGCAGAAATGAGGCAGTATTCTAAAATATTCAAGTTATGTATGGGTGTGTGTCTCGGGGGAGGGGTGAGGACAGGAGAAAGCACTTGTGTGGTGGCCCAGTCAGTCCCCTCACAGGAGGGGGAGGGGCTAACAACTGCAGGTTCCAAAGTCCTCAAATGAGGAAATGCAAGGCTCCTCGTGAGGTTTTTTGGACTTGCAGGCTGCCATGGAGTGAACTGTGTCCCCTACCCCAATTCTTATACTGAAGTCCTAATCCCAAGTACCCTAGAACGGGACTGTATGTGGAGAGAGGGTCTTTAGAGAGGTAAGTTAAAATGAGGTCATTCGGGTAGACCCTAATCTGATCTCACGGGTGTCCTTTAAAGAAGAGGCGATTAGGACACAGCCAAGGGGAAGACCATGAGAGGACACAGGGAGATGGCCAGAGAGAGGCCCTAGAGAAAGGACCCCCCGGCCCCGACATCTTATCTGGTCTCTAGAATCACAAAAAAACAGAAAAGAAAAAAATTAACTCCTGCTGTTAAGCCACCCAGCCTGTGGTCTGGCAGTGGCAGCCCTCACAAACTAACACCCAGGCAGAGGGAGCTCTTCAGCCCTTTCTTTTCAACCCCAAACCACCACAGGCTACCCCGTGGACACTACTGAAGGCCCAGAATTGGGCCCCTGGAGTCCAGCTCCGGAGGTGAAGAGCTGGGTTTCCTTTGTCCACTCACTGGGAATGGAATAAAGTGGATACAATGAAACCTAGGGCTAGTACACTGGGGAAGGCTGTCCTAATAAAGGAACAGATGGCTTCCTGCAGCGGATGCCACCACACCTAGAAAGGTTACTGTGACCTGCTGGATGAGGACACGGAGTCAGCACACCCGAGGTGGCCTTAGGATTGGGAAGCCCTATCTGTCTTGGCTCCCAGGCCCTGAGCCAAGGCCAGCGGCTCCTAAGTTTACTCCATCTCCTCGAGGCCCTGTGCAGCGGCTGACAGCCAGGGACCAGCACATGCTGTCGAGACCATCAGACTCACTTTCGCATCCACTCAATGAAGCTCTTCTTTGTTCTGAGCGCAGGCACTGCATACTTCTCTCCATTCTTAAAATATTTGAGTGTCGGAAACTCGGAGATGTGGAATCGTTCTGCCAGGGCCTTGTTGACGGTGGCATCGACAGCTGCAAGGACACCAGAGCTCTGGGACGGGGGAGAGGCCAACCATGCACGACAGCCTCAGACGCGGTGCTGGCAGAAGCGGAGCCCGGACGCCAGCCCCAGCCCACCCTGGGCCTGTCAGAACCTCAGGGGGCGGGAACTCCATACATTCCAGGAACAACTGGACACTGGCATGTCCACCAGTCTCATTTGAGGCCCAAGATGAAGCCTTTTTATCGCCCCCATCAACCAGGTGGAGCAGACTGCGGCTGTTCCCAATAGGCAAGGTCTCACAGGAAAAAACCATGGGGCTTCATCCCAGAGCCCATGACCCTGGCAGAGGTCACCTGGATGGGTACCTCCAGATACATTTCTCTGAACCAGACCCCACAGTCTGTGCACTGCTCCACCCCTGGTAGGAGCCCCACCTGCTTGACTAAGACACACCTACTCAGGGACACAGAAGTCCTGCAGGGCTCCACGGAGCTGCCGAGCTGCTACAGAGCTTGCAGGGGCAAGTTGTCCTAATGGTTCACATTACTGAATGATACGAATTTAGTAGAGAGCAATGGGGGAAGTTAAGGAAAAAAAGCTTACGTCTCCTTCTCCGTGGAGGACTTCTGCCGCACTCTCAAACTCTGGCTTCATTTTCTTACAGTGTCCACACCCTGCGGGAAGAAATCAAGAGAAACCATCCCCATGGCACGGAGGCTCCAAGGATGTCCCCTGCCTCTGGAAGACAGCTGGGTCCTAGTACTAGATACCAGGGGTACCCAGGAGAAAAGAATAATAGTACCAGCTTGGAGAAAAGAAAGCTTTCGCCTGATCCACTGGGGAGGGAGGTGCACAAGAGGCAAAAATGAATCAACGACGTCAACAATACCGGTGATATGCATATAGGTCCCATGTGCCAGGCACTGTTCTAGGTAACTGTATCTGCATGACAGCCCTACAAGGTCTGAACTATGTTATCTCCATTTTACAGATGAGAAAACTGAGGCACTGAGAGGGCGGATGACTGCCCAAGGTTATATACACAGCCACAGGTCACAGAGCTGGGCTGAAAACCCAAGCAGTCTAGCTGGAGGCCATGGCCACCAGCAGCGTGTGCTTCCTAGCACCATGCAGGCAGAAGTGAACTGGGCCTTGAACTGAGAATAAGAATTCACAAAAGCAAGAGTATGGGAAAAGTCAAGTTCTGACTGTCCCCACAAGGGAGGTGGTATGATATGACAAGCACTTGTCATTTCCAAACCAATGGCATTTTCTTGGGATAGATTGCTTTGCTTTGCCCTCTTCTTACAAACACTTGAAGGCAATAACATGTTACAAATAATAACATTTAATACATTAAAAAGGAAGCATCACCTACTTTGTGTAGGTGATTAACAGAACACTTTTAAATTGCTTTCATTTTAGCAGAAAGAGTATTTCCTAGCATCTAGGCAGAAAGGGCTATGAGGCCAGTAGGACCAGACTGGTTCAGGCTGGAGACCACTCTCAAGGGAAACCTGGCTCGGGCGGGTACACACAGACGAGGCTAAGAGGATGCAGGGATGTGACCTGGCCTTCTTGTGGTGTGCGCTACTGCTTGGGAGCTTAGAGCACCGTTATTCTACTACTGATTTTTGGGAAAAAGAAAGACGAGAAAGGAAGATACTTGGAGACCAAGCAACATGCTATTACTGAAAAATCAACGGGTCAATAAACAATCAAAGAGGCTATCAGAAAATACCAAGACATGGAAACATAACTTTCCAAAATCTATGGGATGCAGAAAAGCAGTTCTAAGACGTAAGTTTATAACGATAAAGGGGAACTTCAAGAAATAAGAAAAATCTCACATAAACAACTTAATCTATCATCTAAAGGAACTAGAAAGAGAAGAACAAGCAAACTCAAAGTCAGTTGAATGAAGGAAATAACAAAGATCCAAGAGGAAATAAATAAGACAAAGACCAAGAAAACAATACAAAAGATCAATGAAGCCAAGAGTTGGCTTTTTAAAAAGATAAATGAAATTAATAAACTTTAGCCAGGCTCACAAAGGAAAAGAGAAGACTCAAATAAATGAAAGAGGAGAAATAACAACCAATTATCAGAGATATGAAAAAATCTACTACGGTTATACACTAAATTGGACAACCTAGGAAAAAAATGAACAAATTTCTAAAAACATATAATCTTTGAAGACTGAATCAGGAAGAAATAGGCAATCTGAACAGACTGATCACTAGTAGTGAAGCTGAATTCACAATAATAAAAAAAAACTTTCAGCAAACAAAAGTCCAAGACCAGAGAGCTCCACAGGGTAATTCTACCAAACATATGCAGAAGAGCTAATATCTATTCTTCTCAAACTAGCTCCTCAAAATGGAAGAGAATGGAACACTCCCAAATTCATTCTACAAAACTACCAAACCCTGATACTGATACCAGGTAAAAGCACTATAAACAAACTACAGACTAATTTTCTGATGAACATAGATGTAATATACTCACTACAAAATATTAGAAAACCAAATTCAACAATATATATAAAGAATCATATAGTATGATCAAGTGGGATTTATTACAGGGATGAAAGGATGGTTTAATATCTGCAAATCAATGTGATACAACATATTAACAAAAAGATCATGTCAACAGATGCAGAAAAAGCATTTGACAAAATTCAATGTACATTCTTGATAAAAACTCTCATCGAGGCTGGCACAGAGGGAACACAGCTTAACAAAATAAAGGCCATTCATGACAAACTCACAGCCAACATCACACTCAGTGGTGAAATGCTGAAAGCCTTTCCTCTAAAATCAGGAACAAGACAAAGATGTCTACTCTCACCACTTTTATTCAACATGGTCCTAGCCAGAGCAATCAGACAAGTAAAAAATAAAAGGCATTCAAACTGGAAAGGAAATAAAATGGTCACTATTTACATATGACATGAAACTACATATAGAAAACCCTAATGTCTTAACCAAAAATCTATTAGAACTAATACATAAGTTCAGTAAAGTTGTAGGATATAAGCTTAATACACAGAAAAATGCTGTTGTCTTCATACTAATAACAAACTATCAGAAAGAGAAAGCAAGAAAACAATCTTGTCTAAAAACTGTATTGAAAAGAATAAAATATCTAGGAATAAAGTTAAGGAGGTGAAAGATCTATATTCTGAAACTATAAAACAGTGATGAAAAATTGAAGATGATACACAGAGATGGAAAGAAAACCTGTGTTTGTGGATTAGAAGAATTATTTAATTAATTATTAAAATGTTCATACTACCCAAAGCAATCTACAGATTTAATACAATCCCTATCAAAATACCTATGACATTTTTCACAGTTGGAATAAATAATCCTAAAACTTATATGGAACCGTAAGAGACCCTGAATTGTCAAAGTAATCCTGATAAAAAAGAACAAACAGCTGGAGATATCACAGTCCCTGACTTCAGACAATACTACAAAACTGCAATAATCCAAACACTATGGTAGTGAAACAAAAACAGAGATCAATGGAACACAACAGAGATCCCAGAAATAAACCCACTTATGATCAATTAATCTAATCTATGACAAAGGAGGCAAATTTACACAAAGAAAAAATGACAGTCTCTTCAATAAGCGATGCAGGGAAAACTGAACAGCTAAATGTTAAAGAATAAAGTTAAAACATTTTATCACACCATATATGAAAAAAACCTCAAAACAGAGTCAAGACCTAAATATAAAATGTCTAGAATACAGGTGGAACACTGACAAATTGTAGCAAAATTTGTTTGGATTTGTCTCTTAGGGCAAAAGAAACAAAAGCAAAAATAATCAAATGGGACCTAATTAAACATAAAAGCTTTGTGTAGCAAAGTAAACCACTGACAAAATGAAAAGACAACCTACTAAATGGAAGAAAATATTTATGAATGATATGACTGATAAGGGGTTAATATACAAAACATAAACAGCTCATATAACTCAAAATCAAAAACAACCTGAGTTAAAAATGGGCAAAAGACGTTAACAGACATTTTTCCAAAGACACTGCTAATCATTAACAAAATGCAAATCAAAACCACAATGAGCTATCACCTCACAACTTTCAGAATGGCTCTCATCAAAAAAGTCCACAAACAATGAAAGTTGGCAAGGAAGTAGAGAAAAAGGAACCTTGGTACACCACTGGTGAGAATATAAATTGGTGCATTCACAATGGAAAACATTATGGAGGTTCCTCAAAAAACTAAAAATAGAACCGTCAAATGGCCCAGAAATTCTATTCCTGGGTATATATTTTGAAAGAAAAACCAAAAAACCCCCACTAATTTGAAAGGATACATGCACCCCAGTGCCCATAGCAGCATTATTTACAACTGCCAGGCTATGGAGGCCACTAAGTGTCCATGAACAGATAAATGGATAAAGAAGAGGTGGTACATGTATACAATGGCATATTATCCCACCATAAAAATAATAAAATTCTGCCATTTGTAACAATGTGTACAGACATAGAGGGTACCATGCTTAGTCAAGTCAGACAGAGAAAGACAAATACTCTATGTTAATTACTTATATGTGGAATCTAAACAATAAAAGAAGCAAATGTTTATAACAGAACGGAAACAGACTCACAGACAGAGAGCACAAACTAGAGGTTACCAATAGGGAGAGAAAAGGGAAAAGGGGCAAGATAAGGGTATGGGAAGAAAAGATACAAACTACTACGTATAAAATAAGCAATAAGGATAGAGCACAGGCAAGCATAGCTACTATTTTATAAAAGCTTTAAATGGAGTACAATCTATAAAAATATTGAATCACTATGTTGCATACCTGAAACTAACATACTGTAAATCAACTACACTTTAATTGAAAAAAAAAAAAAAAGAATTGGGACAAAAAAAGAAAGGAAGACACACTCCAGTATTATCAGAGGAGCCCTCTCACACACACCCCCTCCTCCCCAGAAGCCACTGGGACATGTAAACAGCTTTCCTGCCTCCATCTGAACACTTTGGCTAGGACAAAAGTTCCTCTCTCCTTCAAGGTCATTCCTGCAGAGCTCAGCTGCACATGGCATTGAGACACACCTTCAGTTTCTGTCTGTTCCAACTTCCTCAGTCTCTGCTCACTTTGTTCCTCCCGGGGAAAGGGGCCCCACAGCGTCTACCCTAATGGCACCCCCCAAATACAAATACACACACACAAATAACAGAAAATGCAGGCCAGTGTTGTCAAGCCCTCCTCTGGAGAGAGTGCTCTGGGGAAGCCAGACGAAATTCACTGATGGAATCCAGCCCGGGGAGTGGCCACAATTCTCAGCTGCACTAATATGTCAGTCCTTCTCAAATGGTGAGGAAGAGGCACACCTGTGGGTTCATGGTTTGACCAGAGCCCATTGGGACCCCAGTGAACCATACAGGTATCAAAGTCATCACAATATTAAAGTATAAGAACATTATTTTCCAGAGCTGAACATTTAGCATGATCAGAACCCATCTGCACTTTATAAACAACTGGGCTACAAAAGCATCTTTCATTTTGATTTGGTAAACTTTGTTTGGAACTGAAAATGTGATTTCTCCAGAGAAACAATCTTATACACAGGTCCTATGTAGAGCCTCAACAAAGACCACAGAAGCCCATTTAACAGGATGTTCCTGAAGCATGTAGCTGCTGCTGCTAAGTCGCTTCAGTCGTGTCCGACACTGTGCTACCCCATAGAGGGCAGCTCACCAGGCTCCCCCATCCCTGGGATTCTCCAGGCAAGAACACTGGAGTGGGTTGCCATTGCCTTCTCCAATGCATGAAAGTGAAAAGTGAAAGCATGTAGAGAACAGTATTATTTCTGTTTAAAGCATGCAGCCCACGGTCCAGCTTGGGACACCCTCATGGGCCTCTCCCTGCAGGCAGCAGCTGCCCACAACAGCCAAACAAAGGGCATCCTCCTCCAGTCCAGGTGGACTCTGGGCATTTTTTTGGGTCACTGACATTCTTGAGAATTTAATGAAAGCTTCTCTCTCATGCCTCCCATATTGACGTAGATATAGTCTATATTTATGAATAACTTCAGAGGGCTCTGAATGTCCTGACTAGTTCACAGACCCCTGGTCTTATAAGAGGCCAAGACAGGGAAGGGCTGACTCTGAGGCAGTCACTTTCCTGCAGTGGTAGGGGTAGAAGAACAAGGAGCTGTCTACACAGGTGTCAGACTGAGGTTCCCTTCCACGTGGATCCTCTTGTCTGGAGTAAATCAGATATTTTCAGGAGGATTCTACTGACTTAACAAGAAACATATTGACTTAAATTTTTTTTTTTTGATCTGACTAAAATAAAGGAATAAATTGCTCTTTAGGGTTTACAGTCAGGAGGGTCTACAACTCTTAGAGAAATCCGCAGGCCTGCCTCCAGGCTGAGAACTTCCGGCACCCTGCCCCGAGGTGACCACCCCTGCCCCTCCACTACCCGCAGCTCCCAGGCTGACTTCCCCTGGGGTGGAGGGGCCTCACCTTGCATGAAGAGACATCAAGAAAAAGAAGCTCAGAGGCTCTCCCCCTGCTGTGAGGTCTGACACCCAAGAGCTCTCTCTGCCTGGTCGTAAGTAATGAGTGGCCTGAGCAGAGCCACTCAACCCAGCAGAGCAGAAGGAAAGAGGCCTGGGCAAGCCTCAGGAGACCTGGGCTTCTGGCTCCAAGTGGCCTCCACGGCAGGCAGGAGGGGCAGGAAGGGGATGCTCCCCTGACCACCCTCTCCTCCACCAGGATAAGAATGTGATGTCAGGCAAGTGCCAGCAGGGCCCATGTTCAAGGGGGGCAGTGGGACTGTGAGAGTGAGGGCTGAGAAGACAAAAAAGACAAAGTCACTCACAAAAACCTATTTTTCTTTCCAAAATGTACCAGTCAATGAGGCAGGACCCCTGAGGATGAGCGAGTTCACCTTCATACTTTTGACAGACTCAGTCCTTTGATGCTGCTGCTCCCTGGGGAAGCAAACGGACTCCACATCGCCTGCCAGCCTCTATCGGCGCGGGCTGGAGATGGACTCCTGAGATAGAGAACTAGCTCACAGGGAAGAGGAGCTATCATCGACCCGTGAGGCCTGCTCTAGACACGGGAGGGGTGGCTGGAGGAGATGCAGAGGTGACAGATTCCATGGTGTGCACACACGGCTCTCCTGAACCTCCAGCCCCGTCTGTGGGACTCTACCAAGCAATAAAAGGGCTCCTTCTCTCTGCACTGGCCTTCCACACAGTCTCAGCAGCCTCAAGAGACACAGGACAGAGATCATCAGAAATGATGGCTCTAGGAGATGAAGTGATAAACTGGGGGGGGGGGGGGGCTCCTGGGGCCACGGATAAACAAGACGGGATTACAAGGTAGGATTAGAAGGCTTCTGGCTGGAGCACACTGCTACCACACAAGCCAGTCTTTTTCCCAAAGTTCTGTCCACAGCCCCCAGCTCACTCCATCAGAGCTGAGGCTCCGATGGACAAGGCCTCTCCAGACAGAGCGTCCACCCCAGCTCTGGCTCAGACTTTGAATCTCCAGTTCACTTCAGCTCCACCAGACCACCTATTTCTCTTCTACTCATAAAAGACACCTTATTCATGTACCCCTGTGGTAGTTCATTTTGCAATGCCCTGTGACTGTTAGAGTGCTATCTCCTGATATTTATGGGGTGACCGGGGCATCTTTTCAAATCATCAATCTTATCAAGTTCCCTTGGTCAAAACTTTCCAATGGCTTCCATCACAAGTAGATTGAAACCCAAACTCCCTCCCACGGCCACAAGCTCCACATAATCAGACCTTCCTGCCTTCGACCTCAATTCAGGGAGTGACCCTCTGTCCTCTACACCGCAACCTGTGACCTCTTTCTGCTTTCCTATCTCAGCAAGCTCATTCCTACCCTCACAGCTCTTAACGCGCTATTGCCTGGAACACGATCTTCCCCCAGGTCTTCGTATGGCTGACCACTGCACATCACGCAGGCTTTAGCTCAGATTTCACTTCTACAGAGAAATTCCCTGACCACCTAACCCCAGGGAGCCTCAACCCATCACATTCAGTTCCAACAGCCTGTTTATTTTCTTGACTGTTCTCCAAATAGCTGGAGTAATCTGCTTACTTGAACCCTCCAATCCCCCAACTGGGATGAAGCTCTGTACAGACTGATCTCACTTAGTCTCACTCCCCACCACATCCCTGGTACTGAGGAAGGCATCCCACACACACTTTGTGAATGAATGGCTGTGTTGTTTAGGTTTAGAGCAGTGTATACAAGGCTGAACTGAATCATTCATGTCTGGTCAAGGAGAGGGTGGTCAGAAGAGCATCTGCTTTCTTTTGGGGCAAAAGCCACACCAATTACTAGGTTGACTAAACCTCCATTTAGTAAAACCAGCAGCCACATCATTTACAATGTGCACAGTCTCCCCCCCCCACCCCCATTTATACACTTCCCGTGCTCCTTACTAGGTCTGAAAAACATCTTTGGAAATCTCCAATATCTCTGGATGTTGTCCTGAAGTTTCCCAGACATTTCCAAGAGTTCTCCTGATAGCACTACTGGTTTTCACTACTAGCCTCTATTCCCTCTGCTCCGTGAACAAGATACAAAGGCTAAGCAATAAACTTCTGTAAACAGTTTGGGTTGAGGAAACCAGCCAGGCCCCAGGGAGGAGAGCTGTCTGGCTGAGCAAATGTCTCCCTCACTGGCAGCCGCCTGCCCCGGGGAGCGAAGGTTGTGAGTGGTGATTGCCTGGACCCCAGCCTCCAGGCCTGGCCTTCAGGCTGTCCTGGCTGTGTGGGCTGTGGGAGGGCTGGACAGGACAGTGAGAACTCCGGCCCACTGCATTTTACTGTCCTGATTGTGATTTGATGGGCCATTAAGTTTTACTGCCAAACTTCCTTGTTGGGTTTTTATCAGCTGTGTAAGTACACTTACACCGATTTTCATGACCTGGCAGAGGCTGCCCAGCAGCTCTGCGACCACACTCTTTTCTGGCTGTGGGAACGCTGGCCTCCCGTCAACCTCAGGCCTTTACATTCCTCTGGATTCCATTAACTTCAGTTACACCTATGATTTTATTACAGCCCAGCAATGGAGACTTTCCTGGCTCTTGTAACCAGAATCTTCCAGGGAACCAGATTATTCTGGAAACCTCCCTAGTACCTGGCTCTCGAGAGGTACGTGGATTTTCCTACCCACATTCCTGCTGCCTTGCCTGGACCTTGGCTTGGACAAGCCAGGGAGGTGGGGCTCCTACAGATGCTAGCAGAAACACTAATGCTTTAACATTTAACACTGTGACAGGCCCCCCTAGAGACCTCAGGGCTCTTTCGAGGCTTCCAGCTGTACCTGCACCAAAGCTGACTGCAGACACTCAGACACTCTGGGGCAGACACATCCTGATGAATGGCTCATCTTTCCCATTTAAAGAGAAAGCATGAGATTATTCCCCCCTTCCTTTACATTAGTATAAAATGCAGATAACAAGCTGTAAAATTTTTTTTCCAGGCTTCTATCCTAAGGAAATAATCTGACACGTAGACAAATATTTATACATGAAAATTGCCCTCTGCAGCATGATTTATAAGGGGAAATACAGTAAACAACTCAAACCTCCAACATTATGGGGCTGGTTAGGTAATTTATGGTGCCACTGTATAATGGAATATTATGTGACCACAAAAGCATGAACAAATAAGCATTTTTAATAACATTATCTTGTATTTTCTTATGTTAAAAAAATGCAAATGAAAAAGCATGGAAAAAAGAACTTAAAATGAAATCCCTTCCTCCCACCTGGCATAAGAAATGAAAAATCCAGATGAATTAAAAAGCAAAATGAGAAAAACAAAAATATTATCACAAAATAGATGGTGGCCAAGTTGCTTCAGTCTTGTCTGAATCTCTGTGACACTATGGACTGTAGCCTGCCAGGCTCCTCTGTCCAGGGGATTCTCCAGGGAATACTGGAGTGGGTTGCCATGCCCTCCTCCATGGGATTTTCCCAACACAGGGATGGAATCTGCATCTTTTGTCTCCTGTACTGGCAGCGGGATTCTTTACCATTAGCGCCACTGCAGTCCTAGGACACTATTTTTATATCCTGGGGATGGATATCCCAGAGGTCAAGAGGGAAAAGGTAGGTTCTCAGAGGGCTTGGTCCTTGCAGGCTGTGGCCCCTAGGGCCTGGGTTTTTCCCTGGCCCTACCTTTTTGGCTATGTGACCTCTGTCAAGCTTCTCAACTTCTTGGTGCCTCCCGTTCCTAAGCTGTAAAATGGAGATAATCATGATAGCCACTTCACAGGACTCGTTGTGAAGATTAAGTGAGTTCATATACGGAAAGTGCTTAGAACAATGCTTGATCCACACCAAGTGCTCAATAAACATTCTAGCTTGTATGTGACTATAAAAATGTAATGCTGCTGTACAATGAAAAGGCGGCATAGACCAAAAGTAAGCAAAAGACCAACAAGGAACATCTGGAACACAGAAAATAGATAAAAATTAATAACCCTAAGTATGGAGCTCTAGGTCAAGAAGAAAAAGACAACCCACAGAACAATGGGCAAAGGGAATGAAAAGTTGGTTCACAGAAGAAATACGAAAGGCTGATTACCACATGAAGGGATGCTCACTTCCCTGGAGGCCAGGGAGCTGTGGACAAGTTGCCCAACTGCCCCATCTAGCAGGAATATAAATGGCTGATAGTATTTAGGGCTGGCGAGGATGCGGGCTCTGAGGATGCGGGCTCTGTCACGCACTGCCCACCGGGTGTGGCAAGCCCTTCCTGGAGAGAAGTGGGTGGCATCTATCAAGGCTCAAGCACACTAATCACAGGGCCCAATACCCTCCCTTCTGGGAGTCTAACACATCTCAACATTTAGACATGTTCCCTAATACATATGTTTATAAAGGTTTACTGCATTGTCTGAACAAAAACTGGAGATAGATGTCTATGATGGGATGGTTTAAAATCCATAGCATATGTAAATTATAAAATACTATTTATTAGTTTAAAAGATTGTGGTAGATTTATATGCTAACATCTTACATTTACACAAAAATATATTCAAGACCTATATACTGATAAGTGAGAAAAATGCAAATCACAGGTAAATGTGTAAGAAACGATCCCTGTTGTTCACGGAGAGGCACAGGAGGGAAAAGGACAACCAACGGTCAGCACTGATCAACCCTGAGAAGGGGGGCCCGGTGGGGAGGGGACTGTCGCTTCTTACACTATATTCTGTGTATCCCTTGAACTTTGTGCCCCCAATAACAAGAATGTTAACATTGTTCTTAAATTACATGTGCCATTAAAAAATAAGAGTGATAGCACAAAGGAGCTTTATGGCAAGACGGTTACACAAATCTACATATATTAGGAAAAAAAGTCAATTTAACTTTGTGTTAATTTTTTTTAAAAGTTGAAAAGGAGGGAAAAATAAAAAAGAAAAAGCAACTAGAAAGAATGATGACAAAAAGAAGAAAGTGGCTGCTTCTGAATAATGGGATTATACATAGTTTTTTTCCTTAATTGTTTTTATTTCTCTGTACTGTCCCAGGGATTACATACTACTTGGAGTAGACATAAATGAAGTAAGAAGCAGAAATTCTGGGGTCTGATGCTGAATCCAAACAGGGAGCCCAGCTCCCGAAAGGCAGGTCGGGCCCAGAATCTCTGGCACACACCTGCTGCCGGGAGTTATGGCAAAGAAAACCTCTCATCCTGGGCAGCCCACTGCCAGGAAATGGGGCAGAGCTGTGGGTGGGCAACAGCCCTGGGGAAGGGGCTGCAAGGGTGCTCTGAGCCCCCAGCAGCTTCTCCTTAGGCCCCAGTACCCCCATGGCAGAGACAGGCTGCTCCTCAGGCTCCCCCCCCCCCCGCTGGAGCCCCACTTGGTTCCTCCTATCTCCCCATGTGAGTGACAGTCACTCCGGGGGTGGGGGGTCATTACAGCAGCACGTCCTTCCCTGGCCTAACGCAGGGCTGCAGGCACACGGAGAGGGAGGAGCTGGTAGACATCATGGCAGCAAAACAAACAGTGAAGAGAGATGAGTGACAATATGCAGTGACCTTTCTCATTCAGAACGCTGCAAAAGAAACAAAAGGAACCAGAGAGCGCTGGCTGCTGGGGTCCTGTTACCTCCCCTCTTCAGACACTATTTACTGCTCTGCTGATCAGGGGACCGGGCCTGGGGCTGTGACCATCCCCCAACCACTCAGAGCCCCGAGTCAAGGGCCATATGGATGGCAGAGGGGACTGGGCTCTGTCCTTGCCCCGTATAGTGCACAACCCCTCTAGGAGTCCACTGCTTGCAACACACTGTTCCTTGCAGGTGGCCCAGGAGCCGGACAGTGGGCTCTGGGGGCACACCTGCTTGTGAATCTCATCACCCCCTGTTCCCTTGGTGTGACTGGGGCCAGACTGAGTTTATTTGTTCAATGACAACTCGGGCATTGGGAGGACAAACTGCAGAAGAATCTGTGTGGGATTTCTCCAGGACTCCAGCTGGGAGGGAGATGGAGGAAAAGGCTGAGATGGGAATTGCGTGGCAGGAAAGCTGGAAAAGAGGGTAAAGAAGCAGGAGGTCCATGGAGGTGTTCGAAAATACCAGGTGCCTCTCCTGCCAAGAGCCCAGGAGTGCAGTTCTACAGGCACTTGGTGAAGGTTCCAGGAAAGTGGGACTCCGACAGAAACTAACATTGAGCACTTCCTCTGTACAGAAATAACACGGCAAAGAGGGACTGTGGCTCTTCCTAGGAATCTGTACCAGGAACAAGGTTAATCTTTTTCTCTGTACTTTCCTATATTATCCCTTTATATAACATATACACACTCCCTTTTTAATTAGCAGAAAATCACAAAGATAAATTCAGCTTTATAATTTGACTTCCACTATTTCAGTCCGTGGGGATCTTTTAAAATCTTCATGCAGTTGCTTAGTATTTTAACTAGCTTTCCTTTCTCTAACTCTTGTAGATTTGAAAGTTTGCCTGTTTATTTTTTTTTATAGTTTCAACAAAACTGCTGATTAAAACACAAGTAGCACCCTCTAGACAGAACCAGGCCAGACTCACAGTCACAGAGCACCAAGGAAGGTGTTCCCCTCCAGGTGGCCCCCACCCTGCCTGGTTCTCCCAGTTGCAATTGGGAAAATAGCAACTCACCTTTGATAAAAGAAAGACACACTAATCCATCAACCTGGCAATCCTATACCAAGAAACAAACCAAACTTATGTGACAATCCTGAGTAGAATCCATAGTCTTCTATGTTGATAGATCCCAAGCAGTGTTCCTACGTCTCCAAAATGGTCTGTTTCTTAACCACTCCCTATCTGATCTGGGATTGGCACCTGGAACATTGTGATTTCCAGAACTCACATTTTATTTAATATTTGCTTGGGAACCCTGAGCCAGCAGTGCACTCTCTGGCCTCCTGACATTGTCCTTTTTTCTAGGTCCCTCAAACACCACAGAAGTGGTCTCCTGAGCAGGGTGGGTTCACGAGTTCTCCAGTATAAGATACACAGCTAGGCAGCTAAGGGACCCTGCTGTCTGTTAACCTCCTGGGCTCATACTCCTCTCTAAACCGTTTGCATTCCATCCCTTCTAAAGTTTAGGCACCTAGATAGAGAAGGAGGACTGTAGAGAGACTATTTAATGTGGAGCCACACCCATCAGATGGGAATTTAAATGGGCAGTTCCTCAGTGAGCTTCACCTCAGGCTTTTACCCTGGCCCAGTCACTCTGATAGTCCAGCAGAAACACACACACACACACACACACACACACACACACACACACACATACACACGTGCGCACAGGGGGCAAACACCTTGTCTGAGAATGCAGGGTCCGTGATCTACAGACACCTGACAAGCGAAACTCCAATTCTTTGGCCACCTGATGCAAAGAGCTGACTCATTTGAAAAGACCTGATGCTGGGAAAGATTGAGGGCGGAAGAAGGGGACGACAGAGGATGAGATGGTTGGATGGCATCACTGACTCAAAGGACATGGGTTTGAATAAACTCTGGGAGTTGGCGTTAGACAGGGAGACCTAGCGTGCTGCAGTCCACGGGGTCACAAAGAGTCGGACACGACTGAGCGACTGAACTGAACTGAACAGGTGAAATCTCAGCTGTATTCATTTGTTAAGTTTGAAGCTGGAACAGCCTCAACAGGGCTGGTATTCATAATACTCATTCACAATGACTAATGGGGAAACAAAAGGCTACCATCTGGTTTCTAGTTCTCATTTTCTAAATAGCTCTCAACAACCTCATTTGTTCCTTTTCTTGTTCATTAAGCCCTTACTCTATGCCCATAGGTGACTTAGATGGAGAAGTGATGATCACGATGGTTCAGGGAGCCAAGTGGGTGCATTACAAGGGGAGAGGGCAGGGAAGAACTCAACAGAAAGGCTCCAGGGCCCAGACCCTGCCAGCATCCGCTACTACAATGAATTCCTTACAACCTAAAAGTACAAGAAAGAATACAGACAAAAATTTTCCTGGTTTGCAACCAGGGTTCTATAAGAAAAGGGGCTTAATAAACAATTGGGCTTCCCTAGTGGCTCAGCAGTAAAGAATCCACCTGCCAATGCAGGATTGGGAAGATCCCCTGGAGGAGGAAATGGCAACTCACTCCTCCTGAAAAATTCCATGGATAGAGGGAACCTGGTGGGCTGCAATTCAGGGGGTTGCAAAGAGTCAGACGTGATTTACGGACTAAACAACTAATAAACAATTATTAAACAATTCAATCTGTCAGGTACATGCTGTTAGAATTCATCAAAGGGGACACATACTCTTCATGCTGTGATGCATAAAGCACTGTTCAAACCACTCTGTAATCTTCCAGGAGCCAAAGGGCTCTCTCGACACAGACTGGAAGCACCAACACGCAGGGTGAAGTTCCCAGGAAGGAACTGAAAACAGTGAGCCTGGGTTCTGCCTCCATCTCTGGGGCAGGAACTTGGGCAGGGTGAGTTCAGCTTTGGATGTAGCCTGACTTCCCATGAGACTTGCTTTCATTAGAAAATCTGAGACTGGCCAGGAGAGCGTATCTCAGCGGGGAGAGGGCTGTGATGCTACCTGGTGGGTGTTCATTCATCAGGGTTCCTCCAGCCATAGGGATTGAGCCTTGGCAGGGCTGGGGTGACATACTCCTAGGGCCCTCTCTGTCACTGCCCTTAGGGTTTTTTGGAGGTCATTTTTCAGGAGAAAGGCCAATAATTTTTTCCTTTGGATTCTCTTTGGAATTTGGCACTTATAAGACGGACTTGGGGAAATCCCCAGGAGTGTTCTACTTATGAACGATTGCTAATTAACCAAACCCCTGTGATACTGCAGGGAAACAGAGTGTGGGAAGGCCAGGGCTTAGCGCTATAGGACTCAAAGAGCTGTGCCATTTCTCCACACGACTGTCTACTGGTCTATAAAGTGGAGCTAATCGTATTTGCTTTGCAGCACTGTGGGCGAGACAGGAGATGGCCCTGTGGGCAGCCACTTTGTCACCATAGAGCAAATCACAATCAAAAGCAGAAAGATCTGTATGACTAAGACAATTAATAAAGTAATCTCTCACTAAAGATGCCTCTGTGGACCGGAAATTATACTGATCTGTGAAGAAGTTATTTGTGCTTCTTCTCCTCTTTCACAATCCCTTACCCACCATCACTGGGCCAAAGAGCTGGCAAGAAACTATAAGAGAAGAGCACCCCACACATGTACCCTGTCCCAGGGTGCTGGGGGCCCAGCTCCATCACCCATTAGGATGGGCCCGCTTTTCCCAGGAGCTGCTTCCAGGAACTCTTGTGGCCAGGGGTTGTCATCCCTTGCTCACCTTTCCAGGAGCAGCCTTCTCCCTCTTAGAAAGGAATTACCATCCATTTCCATCCTTCATGGGAATGGGGAGGACACTGGCCTAGAAAGATCCTGAGCTACAGGGCTTTCGGTCAGTATTGCAAACACGTCTTACAGGATTCACATGTTTTCCTTCCCTTGATCCACGATGGCCACTGCAGGCTGTGACGGACACGAGGTGAAGCAGAAAGAAGGGGTTCTAGGTGCTGTGGGGTCTGAGGTTCCAGCCCTGGATTCATTGTGCCCTTTCAACTACTGGACAAGATACAGGCTCTCTCAGGCCCTCAGTGCCCCCACCTGAAAGCTGAGGGATGACTACTGCCCTAGGTAAACAGTAAAGGCTCAGAGAGGGGTCCACTCTGAGCCAAGCGGGGGGAGGCTGCAGCAGGGAGGAGCAAGGTTCCACTCACATGGGGCGTGGAACATGACGAGCACAGAGGAGTGTTCCTTCACAAACTGGTCAAAGTCTTCATCGCCCAGGTGATAAACGAAGCCGCCCTCATCTGCCCAGGGAGTCTCGGGGACCTGGGGCTGTGGCGGCTGCGGACTGGAAGACCAAAAACAGGCAGAGCTCAGAGCACACGCCAGGGCCACTGAAGCCCTCACCCCCACTGGCTCGCACGGCCTGCTTCAGGGGCTCCCCGCGACCCGCCGCGGGGAGCGGGACAGGTGGGGCACTCCTCGGCCCTGCCCACCTCCATCATCCCCTCAGAGCCCAGAGGTGCTCAGCTGATGTCCTCAGGCAAACGGTGGCTTCCAGCTGTGGCTCTCTATGCAGGTCAGGAAACCTCACTTCCTCCCTGGGATCAAGGTTGGGTGGGGAGATTCGTTAGCATCTAAAACTTTAGCCAACTGGCAAGAACAAACTATAGCAGCAAACAGTGACCTCTGACAAAGCTAACTGTTGTGCTGAGTGGTGACCACAGGGTGAGGGGTGAGAAGAAGAGGAAATAAGATGGGAGGGGTGGTGGGTTAGGAAGAGAGAGAGAGGCCAGGTGTCTTGAGAAAGACCAAATATCAGGGAAGGACTGGGGGTGGAGAGGGGGCTGAGGGCTGCTCACTAACCAGTGTGGGAGGAGAATCACATTGAGAAAGAGTGGGACCCAGGGGAATAAGCCTGAGGGGCTCCCTAACTATGAGAACACACATTACATTAGGAATCCTCCCTCAAGACCAGGAACAAGGTCCTCTAGTTCTCCAGAGGCAGAAGGCTCGAGGAGAAAGGGCCAGGCTCAGGGGTCAGGTCAAATCTCTGTTGCCACCATGAGCTGCAAAACCTCAGGCTGGTGGCCCACCTCCCCGGAGCCTGCCCCACCTGGGACAACTGTGTGCTGACATTTACATCACCAGCTGTTACAGTGGGGGAGGCTCACAGCTGCCCTCTCTTGCTTCAAGGCCAAGGGTAAGCCTGCCAGTGACACAAACTCCCTGATGCTTTATGAACACCTTTGCCAGAGCCACTTTAATCGTTACTTTGGAAAAAAAACCCTATAGGATGACAAATGTGAAAAAACAACCATGTTTCCTGCCTTTGAGAGCCTACAGTAAAAAGAGAAAAAGTGCAAAGTTCCAGCAGCGAGGCTGACAAGTCATGAGAGCAATGTGGCCCAAACAGTGGAAGCTGCCGTCCTCCCATGTGGCTGACGCGGGGGAACCTGCCATCCCACCCCAAGGCAGAATCTGGGTCTGACGGCACCTTCAGAAACCCCCTCTGGTGCTCTTGACTAGGCCCTATTGCTGGTGGTCTCAGCAATGGGAAGTAGCGAGGAGAGGGTCAGACCACTAGGAGCCCATGTACCTCCAATGTTAGATGAGGCTGATGGCAAAACCAAGCTTTAGAATGAGTCACCACCAGCCATTCAGCGGTCCCAACACCAAGAAACATGGGCTCCCATACACAGATTCAAGATACCAATTCCTGAAAGCATCACCAATTCCATTTCAGGGAATTTACCTTTCCAATATACCTGGACACATGCAGAATTATACACATCCCAAGGCATTTGTTAGAGATAATTCGTCATAGCAAAGACTGGAAGAACCCAGGGCCCATTGGTATATGAACTGCTTAGGTAAACTGCAGTTCACTGGGACCCCAAAGGGCTGAGCGTGGTGCAGGGGGACAAGGAAGCTCCCTACACTCTGATGTAGACAGCAGGGTCAGACACAACAGGCCATAATATGCTAACTTTTGAATAAAATAGAGAGAGTTAAAAAATACTTATTCATATTTGCATGTGTCTGCATAGGGAAACTAATTAAAGTTGTTACCTCTAGGGTGTGGGAGGGAGAACAGGATGGCGGAAACAGGTAAAAAGGAAGACTCCAATGCATAATTTTTAAGTATCTTTTAAAAAATTATTTTAATTATGTGAATGGAATCTATTCTAAAATTAAAATAATTTTTAAAAATCCAGCAAGAGTACACTCATAGAATAGAGAAGCCATGCCTTAGCGGCAGTACAAGCAAATGAAGGTGCCTGAAAAATTTCTAGTTAAACATGGAGGAGGACACACTCCAAAGCCACTAAAATAACATCACAAGAGTTAAAAAGGAAAAAGGTAATGAACTCACAGGAGCAAAAGCAAAGAGAAAAAAAGAGGTCAGTGCAAATTTAGAAGCCAGAAACCTGACTTAGCAAAAAACTTTTGCTTTTATTAGAGGACAGAAACCAGAGGTGCCGGGTTCTTGGCAGGGACCCAAGAACTACCCCAATATGCAAAGGCTCCAGAGGACCAGAGGCTCCCCTTGAAGTGGGGCTGGGACCCAGGGCTGGGAATGGGAGACCTTGGGACCTCCAGCAGCTGGTGGCTGCTCCTCTTCCACCCAGTGGACAGCAGGAAGTGTGCTTTCTGGAGGCGCCTGCAGACCTAGGCCCAGCGGTAAGAGGGCACAAGGACTGAATCGTGCCCTCTACTGTGTCTCCCCTCAAAGACGGGGGCTCCCTCTAGATCATTTCTCTACTTCCTGAGCCTCCCACAAAGCAGGTACCCATAAACACTCTTTGAATCAATGTGGCAATGAAAGGTTGAAGGAACTGGAAGTGTCTAACCAAGAGAAGAGACATGGGAAACATAATAGTTTTCTTCAAACATTTCACACTGTAGCGGAAAGACAAAGTAAGATTGATTTTCTACAGCCCCATAAAGGAGAACCAACACCAGGCAGAAGCTCCAGAGAAAGAAACTTCAGCTCAACAGAATGAAGAATCTCCTATTTACAGCAGGTAAGAGAGAAAGCACCTCACCAGGAGTCAGAAGACCTGGCTCTGAGTCCTGCTTCCTCCACCTTTCAGCTCCAGGGGCTGAGGCAACCAGTCTGACTTAAAGCATCTATCAGCATACGTGCAGGCCCTTCTTCATCTGCCCTGCAGGTACATCTAGACACACAATGGCCTTGAGATACTGTGTAAATGTATAAAGTACTACCCAAGTGTTCCTAGACATCACTCATAACCTAAATCTTAAGAATCACTCAAACATGAGCAGACCCTCAAAATGAGTCGATGTAACCATGAAGGTTCATTTTAAATTTACACCGGATCTGCTTCAGTGACTTTAACCCTTTTTTGTTATTCTAAACATACATAATGGCCTGCCTCCTGTGAAGGACTGTAAGGAAGTGAAACTAACACATTTCCCCTCCCTGCCTGAGGCTTGCCACTCTAGGGGACATTTGCAAGGACTAAACAGTCTTATTACTTTATTTCCTCACCTCCCCCACATCACTGATCCATAAAAGAACCTGGTACCCATGCCCTGACAAAATGGTTATTTTGAAGCGCTGGTCTGCCATCTTCTAAGTCAGTTGGCCCCCAGATTAAAGTTTCTTCCTCACCTCAACACCTCATCTCTCAGAATTACTGGCCTGTCGTGAGGCCGATGAGTCTAAGAGCGAGCTCAGACTCAGTAACACCGAGGCCCTGTCCTCTAGGGCGTTCAAGCACCATCAGTGACTCCACCTGTCCTAGAGGTAAAGCAACACTGAAAGGGAACCGCTGGGGGCAGGTTCACTGACATTCACATTCCCTTACCACCCTGTGACCCCAATTCCCGGGCTCTCCAGGACTGTGAAATGCACGCAAAGCAGGTCCTTGCCTGAGGGAGGTGCACAGATGAGAAGAGGCAACTTAAAGCATGACCAGTCAGGAACACTCTGTGTTTGTTTGCAATCCACTTCTGCTTCGTTTAAAAACACACAGGCAGACCTGGGTGGCCAGGTCCACGCTGACTGCCACTTGTGAACACTCTGCCTGCCAAGCCCAACTCAGCAGCATGGAAGCTGCAGAGAGCGGAATGAGAAATGCAGCCGCTGGTTGCACAAGAGCGAACAACCACAGGGATCACTGCAACCACCCCAGAGCCCCGGGGCAGTCTGACACAGGGATGCCCTGCCCCGCCCTCTAGCCAGAGTCACGTGTCACAGGGCAGGGTTTGGCCCTTCTCTGCTGGGCTTCTGAGAGTCATCTGGAGAACCAGCAAGGCTGGACCACCTTCCTCATCCTTCTACATTTGGCTGCCATAAGCCATGAGCAGCCAGTGGCGAGGCCCAGGGAAGGGGCGCAGGGCAGCAGGAAAGGTGGGATCACTGCAACCCATGAACCAGGATGTGGGGGATACCTGGTAAAGACTTAAAACACCTGGTACCAGGGAAAACACACACAGAGCTGGCTATCTGTTGGGGGGGGAATCTGTAAGGAAATGCCAAATGCCACAACACATTAACCTTGGGTAGTGGGGTAAGAGGGCCACTTTTCCCTTTAACTAAATATTTGAATTCTCCAATAATAACATACCTCACTGAATAACCTTAAAATCAGAAAAGACTTTGAAAAAAAAAAATTTAGCTACCTGGAAGCACAACGGCACTGCTAGATCTTGTTGGGGCATGAGATGAAGCAGTCCACGGGGGGTCCTTCAGGAAGTGCCTCTCTGCCCCCACCATGCTGGGAGAGTGGGCTGTGGTCCTGCCTTCGGAGGAGCTGCTGCCCAGGGGTACCCAGAGGCTGCCTTCCCTTCCCCAGAGTTACACCATCAACCTGAGCGTGGAGACTGCACATCCAGGGTGAACCAAAAGCCGCTAACAAGATTTCCTTTCCATGGCGGGTAAGGAGAAGAGAAGTGGGAAGTGGGGAGGCACCAGCCCAGGACAAGGTGGAGGAACCAGGCAGGGGCCCGTGTTTGGGGTGGGGGACAGAGCAGTGGATTCCCGAAGGGAGAAAATAACCTGCCTCAGAGCCTCCACGGATGTGCTCCCCTGGTCCAGGGAAGCAAGCAGTTATGAACACTTTCTAAAAAAGTAAATAATAAACTTTATCCTTCCAGGAAGATATGAGTGTATTTTGAAACCAGAAAAGGTTAGAGAAGGGGAAGGGAAACAGACAGATTTCATGCTCTGGTGACAAATGAGATTGCCATTTGTTGAAACCTTCTCCCAAAGCAGAGTGAGACATGTCTGACTGGAGGAGAGGATATGCTTATTATCAAATGAAAAGGAAAACAGGGGTGTGAAGGCCCAGGTTAAGACAATGAGTATAGAATAACAGGAAGCTGCCTTCCCAGGCAGGGGCTGGAACTGAGGTAAGAGATGGAGACAGAGATGTGAAAATGCTTCCAAGAAATAAAGGACAACATGCAAACATGGTTTGGCTTTGCTGTTTCATCTCCTGGGCCCCTGGGAACCCATGGAACAGAAGATTGAGAGTTTCAGCCTTTAGAATTGAACAGTTTGTTTCCTGTGGATTCTGGGTTTGTTTTGTTTTGTTTTGTTTTTTTTGGTACAACATTTATCCTCCTCTCCCATTCTGAAAATATACATTTTCAACCTCCAGGTCTTTGGGTAACTAATTCTTTAACTCTGTGCCCATGCAGTAATAATGTCAATAAATACCCACCATGCTGGCACCTGGGTAAAAAGGGGAGGGGTTCCAGCCAGAACTCAGGGGAGCTGCTGCCCAGGGCCAGGCCTGGCCCTGCTGCCTATCAGCTGCAGGAGCTTGGACGAGCCACTCCATCACTCTGCTTAGCTACCTCATTCATGAAATCATGAAATAATATCTGTTCTGAGGATACCATAAGAATCCACATAAAGTGCTTAGAACAAAGTCAGGCACAAAGTGAAGCCCCCAGAATGCTGCTATCATTCCAAGGACTGTGCACAAATAGCTACACATGGGTGATGACTGACAGAGCCCAGGGCCCGTGAGTGACTGGGGCGGGGCAGGGTGGTCAGAACTCCGGCCATGAAGAAGGGGTGGGGGACACAGACTTCCCATCCAGCACACTGGTCAGGGTCCAAGTATCACACAAAAGTCACATGACTAGCATGGGCCGGGGGGTCGGGGGATAGGGGTTGTTTGGGATCTAATCACATTACAAACAGGATCACAGGGTGCTATGAAGCAGCTCTGCAGGGATGCATGGTGAACTGCAAAGCTGTCTGCAAATCTAAGGCATTAGGACACTTAGCTTCACAGCACCTAATACAATGTGCTATGTCTGAAATAAGCATTCGACTGACAACTCTATTTTCAGAGAGTCCTGCAGTGGATCCTCTCCCAAACCTGCCATCCTGGTGAGAAATGCTTCTATCCATCAGGTAGACAGTAAGGGGGAAAAAACACCTATCTGAAATGCAGTCATCACAGTGAGTCCCACGAAATTCTCCCAACTTTCACATCCTGCACTCACAGATTCCTCACCTAGATGCCACCCACAATCAGCTGTGTGGGCAGCAAGAAAGGGTCCTTTCCTTCCTCATTCTCTTCCCAACCACCAGGCAGAGCCCTGTGACCTGGGGCCCTGCAGATGCCCCTCCCTCTGGGTACCCCCACCAAGGCGAATGCCAACTTACTTCTTCAGCCACTCCACAATGTCCTCAGCTGTGGACCCGTAGCTGTCATACTGGAACAGAAACCGTCCTTTCCTGTGAAATGTGGGGAGAAACCATGGGCTCAACCAGGAGGCAGACGCCATTGTGGGGGGAGCAGCGCCCACAGGGAGGCAGGGGACTTACTCAAAATAGCAGATGGTGGGGTAGCCACGCACGCTGTACTCCTCCTTGATGTTTTCAAATTCCGAGGGGTAGACATTCATCCCGGCCAGCACCTGGGAGCAAAGGGAGAACAGACCCCTCCACTCTCTGCCCACAGATGCCCTTCACTCCATCCACACACTGCCTTTGCAGCTGTCCCACCAGAAACAGATGATGGGGACTGAGCCTCAAAGACTAATGCGTGCAGTGCAGAGGGGAATGAGGCATGCCAAGCCAGCTGGAAACAATGCCCAGGCTCTCAGGAAAAGATGGGCATCTGGGCTGGGGGTTGCCCCCCAGACAGGCATTCCCTCCTGCCTGCCCTGCATGGAGGATCATCCCAGAGCAAAACACAGTTCTGAGCACTGAAGAAGAAACCTGGCCTTGTTACCAAAGTCAACCAGGTCCGAGAGTAGGACCACTGCCTCCCAAGTTCATACTATGCCTTTTCTCTGCCCATGTTAACCAAGGCTGTACTCTTCTCCACTCAGTCACTCCACGGGGTCCTCAGACCTTCCTGGACACCTCAGTCTGTCCACCCTGGCTTCATGCACCACATCCTCAGATTACACAGCTCATGTGGCCAAAGAGGGTGTGCAGTTCTCAGGACGACACACCTGCCTGACTCTCCTCCCTCCAGACCCTGCTAGGTGACCTGTGGGTGACCATCACCTACAGCCTGACCTGACCATCATCTCTGAAGTCTGAACATACTCTGGTTCCTGGGGTCCACACATGCCAACACCCCTGAATGGAAAAGGGACTTCAGTAGCTGGGTTACTGACAAGGCTGTATGCTAAGAGCAACCCAGAATGAGTCCCCAGGAACTCCTTTCCCAAAGCAGCAACTTTTTCCTGTAGGGCAGGATCAGGCACCCGGAAAGAGGACTTTGGCTCTGTCATCACAAGAGAACACAGCATGACAAGATGCAGGAAGACTCTCACAAAGCTGGGCAGCATAGAGGGGAGGGAAGAAGTTCAGAAGAGCCAGGAGTGGTTAGAGAAGCAGAAGAGAAACCAGGAAGTGGAATTTTGCTGAATAATACATAAGGAGGCATATGGAGAGAAAACAGGGAAGAGCAGTCTCAGTGGACAGTGAACTTGACTCAGAAGATTGCTTCCACTTGGCAGTCGTGTGACCTTGGGCAAGTCACCCTCCCTGAGGTTCCTTGTTTGGAAGATGTGCTTCAGGAGAAGATCATAGGGTTCTTAAGAGAACTAAGGAGATGACCCAAGTCAGAGGGCTTCCCTGGTGGCTCAGATAGTAAGGAATCACCTGCAACACTGGAGACTTGGGTTCAACCCCTGGGTCAGAAAGACCCCTGGAGAAGGAAGTGGCTATCCACTCCACTATTCTTACCTGGAGAATCCCACGAACAGAGGAGCCTGGTGGGTCACATGGGGCCACAAAGAGTTGAACACAACTGAGCAACTTAGCACAAAACTGCTGCTCAAATTTATTATTTCCTACCAAATTTTGGGTGATGGGAACCACCTTGGCCTCTGGCAGCTCCATCCCGCAAGACATCTAAACATACCAACCCTTTTAAATACCCAGCACAGTTTCTGCTGTAAAGCAGACACACAATAAATGCTTGCTAAATCTGATTTTTCCCTCCCATCCCATTTTGGGGTGCTACAAGGAATACAGGGAAAATAAACCTGAGATAGAATTTACTAGAAGCTCTGGAACCCTCTAAAAGCCCTTCTGCTCATTTCCCCAGACTGATTCAGCAGCCAGTTCCAGTAATAACTGTCTACTCTAAAGTTCTTTTTTTATGTCTAATTGATCTCCTCATTGTCAGTGCACATTCACCACAAGATTAATCTTTCACATCCTCCTCTTTCATTACATCACTTCCCTGCACAAAACCCTTCAATTCCACTGAATGGAGGCCAACATTTAACTCCACACCCAAAGATCACATGGTCCCTATTTCATTTTTTAATTCTTCTTTCCTACAAAACCCTTAATTATACATTTGCTAGAGTCTATAGATTTTTTATTCTCTCAGGAATGACACAGTCTGAGATCTCTGCACAGGGAGGCAGTTGGACGCTTTAACATCTCGGGCACCTAGAAGATGGAAATATACCACAATGCCTAGGAGCCTGGGCTTGGGGGTCAGGATGCTGGGTCTAAATCCTAACTCCCCTCTCAGTAGATGTTCTCCTTGAACAAGTCACAGTTGCCTCTGCATCTCAGTTTCCTCATCTGTAGCCCTGTCTTCTGGCTTCTGTGAAGACTAAATGAGATGGTGCAAGCAAAGTATCTACAACACTCAGAATCCGTTAGCTGTCATCATTAATATGAATACCACTAAGAAGCTCTGCAAATCCACTCACATTCCCAGAGCCCACACTGTGCTTTCTTGGCCCTGACTCCTGAGTCTTCTAGCCCTGTGCTCAGGTTGCCCACACCCCCTCTCCTGGCCTCAGAAGACGCATCCATCTCTTAAGGCAAAGCAAATACCATCCAGAAGGTGGCCTTTGTCAACCACCTTTGCTTGTGATGAGCAGTTTTGACTACTTTGGGGGCATTTTTAACAGGGCAATCATTTTTTGAACAACTACTGACAAGCACTTTTCGGAGTTTGTGATTCCAAATGAGGCAAAACTGACCTCAGCCTACGGGGAAGTGAGGGCTGCCTGAACCGTGTGTGCTTGGGAGCGGTCAGCTGGCACAACATGGTCTTCCTCCTGTCCAGCCCACATCCCATGGTTGTGGGGACAATCACAGAAGAATCACAGAAACTCCACAAAGCAGGAGCATGTGAGCGAGTAATCAAAGAGAGAAAGATTTTCACAGACATTCCAGAAAGAGAAAACAGCGGTAAGACAAACGAAGATGCAGCTCAAGAACTGGAGAACAGGTTGGTTTAATTACAGGACATAAACGGGGGCAGTGAGAGAAGGCCAGGTGGAATCGCTGAGGTAGCTGTGGGCCAGCTTTTAGTGTCTAAGGACCCAGGACTTTATTCAGGAGGTGCCGGAGAGCTACAGGGAGTTGTAAGGGGGAAAGCTGTGGGATCAGTCACAGCTGTGAGCAGTGAGCCGTCACAGCAGCCACACAGGGTGGGTTGAGCGGGGTCTGACCCAGGCTGGTGGGCAGGTCTCTTCCCGGATGGAGAATGTATTGAGGGAGAGATGGATGGTGACAGCCTGGCAGAGGAGCCCGCGGTGCTTAGGAGGAGGTGTGGAGGAAAGCGGGCCATCTGCCAGATGGAAAGACACTGAATTTTAGTAAATATGTTAGACTCCCCACATCTGGGACCCAGAGAGAGAAACCCAGACCAAGATGTCAAGCAAGCTGTCTGACACATGGTACTCGCGCTTAGAGACTCAGTCTCCAAGGAGCTACCTTTTATTGAGCTATCAACACAGATAAAAACTGCTGAGGGACAGTCCATGGGAGACAAGGAGAGCACAGTGTCAGGCCCTCATTCCAGTGTGTTAATAAGAAAGAAAAGAGGGTGGAAAGCAGAACCCTGGGAGCACTCCATGCAATGAGTGGAAGGAAGAGTAAGCACAGAGCACTGGGGTGGGGGGTGCCCATCACCTGTATCTGTGAAGTGTCTGCAGGTTACAGAGCTGTTCCCGTGCACCAGCCCATTCACTCTTCCAACAGCCCAGTGAGGAGGGCAAGGCTGGTGTTATCATCGCCACTTTAAGAATGGGGAAACAAAGCCTCCAGGGCTACTTGTCCAAGATTTCCCAGTCAGTTAGTAACAACCATCAGCAGAGTCTCCTCTGCACAAACCTGTTGCCAAGAGTAACCCATTTCACCATTTACACCCAGATGGCCCATCATGGCCAAGGTTAACAAAAGACTTGGCGTGGACGTCAATAACTGGCAAGGCTGGGAAGAGGAGGCGGGCAGGCATGGGCTCGTTCTGGCAGCTGTGCTGGTCGCTAAGGGTGTCCATTAGTGGGACTGGATGGGACAAATGCGATGACTCAGTGACAGCAAAAAAGAACAGGAGGATCTGAGTTAGGAAAATGGCAAAGGCTGTGTGCATCCCTGACCCAGCCTGGCTTCCATCTTAATGACATCATCAGATTGGATGCCTCCCAAGAAATCTGTCAAGGAGGAAGGTTTCTAACCCCTGCCACAGACAGGGCCAGCCAAAGAGGGCTCAAAGACGACGGAGACAAAGAGAAGATAGGAGGTGCTAACCGGTGGATTTCAGCAGTGTGGAGGAGTAAGCTTTCGATTTCAGGGAACAAGCAATCTATCTCTGCCCCAGGTTCGAGGACAAAAAGGAACCCACCCCTCTGGTTGCCCTGTTCTTGGGAGGCTGTGGCAGCAACCATGGGCCCTGGACTCAAAGGACCTCCTAAAGCAGGTGATGTTCATGATGGTGAGGACCCCCCAATGGTGCTGCTGCTGCTAAGTCGCTTCAGTTGTGTCCGACTCTGTGTGACCATGGACTGCAGCCTCCCAGGCTCCTCCATCCATGGGATTTTCCAGGCAAGAGTACTAGAGTGGGATGCCATTGCCTTCTTCCTAATGGAGCTAGGAAAGGTGAAAACTTTTCAAAAGATACTTTCCTAAGAAACCAAGGGGAAAGCAGAACAAAACAAGCCCCAAGTAAGAAAATACAGAAGCAAAGAAATGGATGAGTTCACGTGACACAGAGGCAACTACCATCTGCCCAAAGCTGGGCTCACTGGGCCAGACCCTCTGACCTGGGCCCAAGCAGGAGCAGCGAGCACTGTTTTGTTTCATTTTTTCTTTCTTGCTTTCCTTTTTGGAAGCAGGTAACCTTAACAAGTAATCTTCAGGGAAAACATAGAGCCTATGTGAACCTAGTATGAACCCAGCGCCAGAAAAGTAGGCCCTTGTTCCACAAACATCCTTCCTAGTTTGCCTCTGTCCCTAGGAACTGATGCTCTAACTTCCTTTAAAAAGGAGAACATCACTTTTAATGTAAATATACAGCTTAAAACAAAATGTACTCAGGAGTGGTAAGCCACACGCCCATTCTTTCATTCGTTAGGAAGTGTTGGGCCCCTACTCTGAGCTTGGCCCGTACACTGTACTGAAGAAATGCTCAAGAAACTCATCTGTCAGCTAGAAAACCTCCTCATAATTAGTAGCAACTGTGGATAAAGTGATTCAGAACATAAGCAAAGATGAGCAAACAGGACCATGCAAGGCAGGGACAGGCTCTGGGGAGCCACGGGAGGGGCCTGGAAAAATGCTTTTGGCAGGCAGATGCAGCATTAGCTAGAATCTTCCAGAAGGTGCTAGAGATTGGCGCCAAGACCTTACCTGCTTTGATGGGACTGGCCAGCTAATTTGTGATCTGACTAGGGCTGGACCAGAGTTTGGAGGGTGAGCTGAGCAGTTGTCTAAGTGTACGTGGGTGAGAAAGTGAAAGTCACTTAGTTGTATCTGACTCTTTGTGACCCCATGGACTGTAGCCCACCAGGCTCCTCCGTCCACCAGAGTCTCCAGGCAAGAATACTGGAGTGGGTTGCCATGCCCTTCTCCGGGGGATCTTCCTGACCAGGAATTGAACCTAGGTCTCCAGCACTGCAGACCTAGTGCACAAGCCCATTCACTCACAAGGGAAGCCACAAGGGAAGCCTATGCGGGTGAGAACTCATGGGTAATTAAGTCTTTCCTTCAGGCAAAATCATCTTAAAATATGGTATCTATTGAGGCCCCAAAATGTGCAGTGAAACCTCCCTGGAGTGATGTATGTATGCGCCAGGGACAAACGTCTCCAGGCAGCTTGCTAAAGATTCATTAGTGAGGAATAAGCAGGACCCTGGTGTCGCCCCAGAAATGAGGTCAGAAGAGAAAACACATGGCTCTTTGCAACCCAATCCTGGAGCTGGCTAGCAGAGGCCGCCATTTAAATTTTTTTAATTGACTCTGAACTAATCACCAATTTGATCCATAAAGATCAGGATGAGTTTTAAGATCTCAGAACTCCTGCAGCTGGACTCTGGCCTGGCCCACCCCACTGAGGTGGCACCTCCTGATGACCTTTCAGGAAAGGCATATGGACTTTTCTATGTTCCCAGAGGAACCAGCAGTTATTTTTCTGTTGCCACCAAAAAGAAAAAGGAAAAAAAAAAAAACAAGCAAAACACCCAAAACTAACCAAACAAAAACCTCAAAACCTCTGTGGCTTGGGGTAAGTGCGAAAATAGACAGACCTATGGCACAAAAGAGATAAGCCTGGCAGGGCAGCGGGAGAAACACAGAGAGAAGCAGGCCCATCAGTGACTGATGCTCAGCCCTGGGTGAGGTCTGACTGCCCTGGCCTGCCCTCCTTCGTCACTGACCATCCTGGGTCACTCCTACTTCTCTGAAGGCCCGTTTTCTTTGTGGCCCACCTTCCCCTTCCTGTCTCCCAGAGGTGGGTGACCCTGAGATGACCTTGTCTCCTGTCCACTGCCCCTGTACACTCTCCTTCAGAGAACTGGTGTGTCTGGGTCTCCAGCTCCCCACCCCCTTGCTCCACTGCGGTCCCGACATCCCTCCTGCCCCACAGACAATGTCTCTCCTGGTCCCTCTGGAACCACAGAGCCCTACATGCCTGGGCAGGAGCTGCCTCGTGGGCCCACGTGTGCTCTGGGCCCACCACTGACATGCCACTAGGCTGCCCAGCATCCGGAGCCTCAGCCCCCAGCACTGTAGACCCTGGTGGTCTACAGTCAGCCCCTGGCCTCCGCACACTGCAGGGCTTCCTGCTATTGTCCTGGCTATTTCATCACTGGCCTTCAACAGGCCCCAGATTCTCCCGGTCCCAGCAATCTGGGGAGTCCTCAACACCTACTGAGGACAGGTCTCTGAACCACATGCCAGGGGCAGCAATAGTAAGTCCTTTTCACGATTTTAAAACATGCCCTCTCCCCTCCCCCTGCTGTCTCCCCAAGTGAGAGGGAGAAGTCAAGAGCCGGCAGCCAGCCCTGCCTGGCCCCTGGCGCCTCACTTACGAACTGGCCCCGCAGCTGGGTCGCAGCCTTCTGGAAGTGTGGCATTATCCTCTTGCACACGCTGCACCCTGGTCACCAGCAGGAGAGAAATGAAATGGTTACGATGGGTCCCATGCTCAGCTTTCTCCCTCTTCAGGGCCCGTCTACCAACAAGCATTTATCCCACTTCCAGGACAGCCCAGGCTCCGGGAACACACAGGCTCAGAGGCAAAGGCCCCAGCCCCCAAGAGCCGACCAACTCCACGGCTTGAAACAGGACCCAGCCTAGCAGTCCCTCCACAAGTGTGGGACTGCCAAACCTGACGCAGCTTGGGCAGAGCAAAGCACTGAGTAACTGAGAGCGGGCGAAGAGTTCAACAGGAATCCAGAGAGCCAGGGGAGCACCCACATCACGCACAACTGAAAGCCTCCCCTCGCTGCCCAGCTGGGGGCTGCAGATGAACCTGGAGCAAAGGCTATTAGGAGGGAAAACGTGCAACCACATATACAGTAGCTTTGGGGATTTCTTGCCTCTTTTCCTTCATTAACAAAGATAATCACGCCATGACAGGAGGCAGCAGAGAGGGGCCCAGGACCCGACACTTCATTCTCATCTTCCGTCGACCTGCCTGATGACCCTGACAGGTCACCTCCTCTCTCTACTGCCCCTCCCGGCAAATGAGGGGGCTTGGACCAGACGGCCTCAGGCCCCTTCCAGCACTGACTGGCGTTCGTTCTCTGTGATGTCTCTGGCTCTACATCTCTCTGGTCCACTACGGTCACACTCCTCTCCTGGGTGGTGAAGCCCCCAAACCTGGGGGACCCAGGGCCCCCAACACCCAGTACTACCTCAGACAGACTCTGACTTAAACCCGCCCCTTCCCTTCAACGAGAGGAAGCCACACACAGGCACTGACCCCACAGAACACGAGCCCCAGTTTCCTTGGACAAGAGGAATTCTTGCACACAAGGCCGTTACTCTTCCTGACAGCTGCTCTGCTGCAAAACAGGCTCTGACATGCTTCTAAAGGCCACAGACACCAAAGCTGCCTGGAAGCCCACGTCAGTCTGGACGCCAGCTCGACACAGCACGGTGGGGACAGGGCCACGCAGCAGCAGGCTGACAAGCTCTGATCTACATTTAGCTAAGGCCTCAGCAGACCACGGGCAGAGCAACGCGGCTCAGAGAGGAGCACTCACCCGCTGGGCCAGATATAAACCCTGGAGGCCGTGAAGAGTTCAGAACTCCCTGGGGACCACTCAAACCTCCCCAGCACCGCATCTACCAGACAAGACGTGGTGCAGGACATTCTGAAGTGAAACTCTCAAAATGCCCACAGCCCCTCTGCAACGTTCCTACCCAGCAGACAGAGACACATGCCAACACATTAATAAGCCTGAGCTCAAGTTTATGCCATTAGTTCAGGCTCAGAGTCAGGGGACGTGGGAGCTGCAATGAGGTCAGCCTGCAGCACAGTTCCTTAGTGTCTGCCTGCAGAGGACAAGCAGCCCCTCTCCCCAGCAGCTGGGCAGGGAGCATGTGACACCTGTCAGGGGGCTTTGTTCCCACTGTGGGGATTCAGGGAGGAAAACAGAAACCGAGGAAGCAATGCTAGCTCCCTGGGATGCCCAAGCTCCACAAGGCAGATACATGTGGTAGGGATGGGAAGTCACGCAGCAGAGGAAGGAGCTCGGCTCCAGGGAGGGTGAGACCCAGGTCTGCATCTCCCCTGAACTGCTGCTGGGTGACTCAGGGCTGGTGTGAAAGCAGTCAAAGCCTCAGCCTCCCCATCTGTAAGGCAGAGGGCAGAGCCAGCACCTGGTACGGGGTGGGGGTGGGGGCAGACCAGCACCAGGAGGGGAGGCTCTGCCAACACAGGGCCCAAGAGCCCGCCTCTCAGTTCATGGTGGGGAGACACTTCCACCTGGAACAGAGATGTCACTCGACTCCCCAGGAGGGAGGATGATGGGGGCACACTTGAGCCCTTCACCCTCTCTTTAGCCAGTGATTTGATGAGATGGGGGAGTCAGACCACCACTAGGGCGCATTCTGCAGTCCGGAACTTACTGCCTGTCCTCAGAGCTGTGGCCTCTCTCCCCCAGTTCTGCTCATCTATGACCTCAAATCACATTATCCCCGGTGACCCCTAAATGAATGGTAAGTCAGCCAGCTGTCCCCAGGGTTGAAATCAGCAGTACCAGGTGAAGAGGTTGTCAGTAGGGGAGAGTTAATGGAAGAGTAACAGGAAGCTCTGGGCCAGGTCAGCTGCCACTTGAACTTTACCAGAAATAGAGCAGGTACCGTGGTCCCTATTTGGGTTTACTTTTCAGCTGATTTAACTGGGAGGCAGGGGAAGAGAGAAGACTAATGACCACTCTCAAACCCCAAAGCTTTGAGCACCAGCCCATTCATTTTCCCATCAGTTCAGTCAACAAACATTTACTGAATAATTTCAATAGGTCCTGGGGACCCAGATTTCTTGTCACAACTAAAAGCTCCCACTGGCTCTGGGTTCATTCACCCTAGTCATGATCAAAGGAACAGAATCCTGAAGGACTTCCCAGTGAGGGATTTGGCGACTCTCAGGAATAAGCTGAACTATAAGGCCATGAGGACTTGATAGGATTAGTATAATAGGAGCACAACAGTACCCACCCAGTCTGGGGGTACCTGGGACCCAGAAAGCCATCCAATCTGACCCTCACAAGTATAAACAGCTCCAAGTTTCCTCCCTCCCTCCTCACTACTAATCACTCTGTAACACCTCCAAGGAACCTAGCTTCTTCTATCCTAGCTTTCTACTCCAGGAAGATAATTCTGCTCACAGCTCTGCCTCCTGTGATGAGGATGCTCACCCCGCCAGACAGCCTGTGGGGCAGGAGGATGGCACATGCACTTAGGGGCACACTGCCACGGGACCTCTCTGACTACCTGGATCTTTACACTAAGGTCTGCCCGGTGGTACCGTGAACCTGCCTCATGACATGGCCTGCATACTGACGTCACTGTTTTAGTCTCATTTAGCCAAGGTGTTGGGACCGGAGGTGTTCTAAGATAAACCAAAGGAGGCCCATCCTCAGAAATGGTGTGAGCAGGATAATTCCTGAAGCAATTCACAGTTGGGCAGGCCTTATAGCTCAGTTGGTAAAGAAATCCGCTTGCAATGCAGGAGAGCCCACTTCGATTCCTGGGTCAGGAAGATCCCCTGGAGAAGGGATAGGCTACCCATTCCAGTATTCTTGGGCTTCCCTTGTGGCTCAGCTGGTAAAGAATCTGCCCGCAATGTGGGAGACCTGGGTTCGATCCCTAGGTTTGGAAGATCCCCTGGAGAAGGGAAAGGCTACCCACTCCAGTATTCTAGCCTGGAGAATTCCATGGACAGACCATGGGGTGGCAAAGAGTTGGACACGACTAAGTGACTTTCACTTTTACGGAGAAACAAAGGGCTTCCCAGGTGGCGCTAGTGGTAAAGAATCTGCCTGTCAATGCAGGAACCTAAGAGACCTGGGTTTGACCCCTGGGTTGGGAAGATCCCCTAAAGTAGGTAATGGCAACCCACTCCAGTATTCTTGCCTGGAGAATCCCATGGACAGAGGAGCCTGGCAAGCTACAGTCCATAGAGTTGCAAAGAATGAGATACGAGTGAAGCGACTTACACGCATGCACGCAAGGAGAAACAAAAAGGGGTGACAACAACCAGTGAACAGTTAATAGAGAGAAAGACCAGGGATTAAAGTGCAGCCACCTGGGCAGAGCCAGACCTAACAGGAAGTGGGACTCCAGGGCCTCTTTCCACAGGCAGGCACAGTCCTGGGGTGAGGTGGGGAGTGGGGTAGGGGTAGCCTAGCAATCAACAAGGACTAGAGGGAGAGGCTGTTGTCATTGGGGTCAACCATAGGCCCACATCAGGCAGAGCCACAGAACCTTACAGAAAGGTATTCAGCCTGGGGAGGTGCTCACCAGGGCTGAGACAGGAGAGGCCTTTTGGTGGGAGAACTCCTCTAGAGGGGGATTGGAGGAAGGCTTTTAAGAGTAAACAAGAAATAGGGTAGGGAGGGAGGTAGGAGGGGGTTCAGGATGGAGGGGACACATGTATACCTATGGCCGATTCATATGGATGAATGGGAAAAACCACACAGTATTATAAAGTAATTATCCTCCAATTAAAATAAACAAATTTCAAATATATATATATATATATACACACACACTATATATATCTATATATACATATATATATATATATATATATCCCACTTTCTGTTGTAATTTAAAAAAAAAAAGTAAATAGAACCCTTTGTCACCCACTCAAGCCACAGACATGTCTGGATACACCCACCTCCCATCAAAAAACCTCTCTTGCTCAGGCCTTTAGGTCTTTGCTTTTCCATCCATGGGTAGGGACTTCAGAGGTCAAGTCAGACTTCAGAGGTGGCCCAGATGGGGGAGTATCTGTGGCCTGGAGGACAACTGCTCCATTCCACAGCTGCAGCTTGAAGGCAGCCACAGACAACATGCTGTGAAGAGCCACATGAAGGGATGTGGCTGCGTTCCAACAAAAATTAATCTACAGAAAAGGCAGCCAGCCCACAGGCCATGATTTGCTGACCCTTTATTACAGGGTTATGAAGCAGTAGGAAAAACCAATAAAAAACAATAAAAAAGAAAATATCAGGTCTTCCACATCTGGTAGAGTGGATGGCAAGCAGTAAGGAAGGGTAAGTCTGGCTTAGTGAAACTTTGCAGCTTACATACTTACAGTACACAGGGCTGCAGTGTAAAATATGTTTGATACTACATATACAGGGCTGGTGCACCGGGATGACCCAGAGGGATAGAATCGGGAGGGAGGTGGGAGGGGGGTTCTGGAAGGGGAACACATGTATACCCATGGCAGATTCATGACAATGTATGGCAAAACCAACACGATAATGTAAAGAAAAAAATAAATGAATAAATTTTTAAAAATAAATAAATAAACTGATGATCTGGAAAAAATAAATAAATAAAATAAAATATAACCATTAAAAAAAAAAATACAGACAAAAGGTTTGAAAGCCACAGCTCGGATCCAGCCCCTTTCAGAAACAGAAACTGAGGCACAGAATGGTGAGGACTTAACCAAGGTCACCTAGTGCATTGATGACACAGTTGGAATTAGAAACCAGGTCTTCTGGTCACCATCTCTGTGATCCTTCTGTTGTTCTCACGACCTCTAGCCTCAGATAGAGAATGAACCCCAAGAGCGGGCCCCTTTCTCCCTGGTCCTGATCCCTTAACCCTCCCAGCTGGATGTGCGGCAGCCCAGGGGCTGGCCAGGCTCTGGATAGTCAGCAGCGATAACCACAGAGAGCACGCCAGGGCCGAGGCACAGCTCCACCGGGTGCACAGCTGCCAGCCAAGGGCTTCAGGCCACAGGAGGCAGAGGGCAGGGAAGGCGGAGGTACCTCGAGCAGATGCCGGGGGAAGAGGACAGAAGGATGCCAACGCCAGTGAGAGAAAAACTGGCGTGGATGGAGGGGCAGAGCCAGACGAAAAGGCACAAGGAAAGAAAAGAGGTGCAGGCAGAGAGATGGGGTGAGCACTGCGACTAGGCAGGCCTAGGCATTCCAAAAGGAGGCCCAGGGCTAGTTTTCCATCCCCTTCACATCCACAGTGGCCCCGCCCAGAGTCTGACCATCCGACTCAGAGTACAGAGGAGAAAGGTACTCACACGGAGCATAAAACATCATCAGGATCGGCTTCTCTTCCTTCTTCAGGAGCCGGCGGAAGTCCTGGGGCAGACAGAACATCGCAGGGTAGAGACAACACAGAATAGGGGCGACAGCCCTGGGGACCCTTGGTGGTGGAGTGCAGCAAGCACTTCTGAAACCCCATGGTCTGACTTGGGGGATGGAGTGCAGTACAGAGTCCTAGCATGTCAGGGGCTGAAACATGCTACCTCACATGTTACAGATGGGGAAACTGAGGGCCCTAGGGGACAAATGGCTTTCCCAAGGCCACCTGGCGGGACAAGGTAGTCGGGACCAGGTTATCAGACTCACTTTAAGCTCCCACTGAACAATGAAAAGACTGCAAGGAGTTGACTGGGCCCCATGAGGTGGTCTCTTGTTCTGTGATCTATGGCTCTGCTATGGTGGATGCTTGTTTTCATGGAGGCCCAACTTGGCCAGGAGGGGATCTGCTCATCACACAACCCAGGCTCACCCACCCCCATGAACCTTCCCCAGCCTAACCCTGTCATGCCACCAACCATCCAGGGCCCAGAAGACCACAGTGCACACAGGAGCAAAAGGATGAGATGCACCCATCCCCAGGAGGCTACAAGCTAAGTGGATCATTTGTATTTGTAAAACCCTTAGAACGGCGCCTGGCTTGTTATCAGGCAATATATAATCATTTGTTAAATGAATATAATAAATGTAAAAAGACAAATGGTCACAACAATGCTAATGGAGAGACTTCGGTGCAAAGCAGGGCAGGAGACTTTTCTTCCAACCAGAGTCAATGATGTTCGGGAAAAAGCAGATCTATCAAGGACTGAGGAGTAGCACCATGACAGAGCACATTTTGATTAAAATAATCTCCTCTAACCAGTTTCCATGGAAGAAAATTAGAGGTTTTTCTCTCTTGAATAATAAAGAAAATAAGAGGAAATTTCAAAATGCAGGCTTCTTGGCAGCAGCAAGGCATTAGGTAAATAGATGATGGTACATCCTGCATAGTGGAATACTACTGCATCATTAAAAACAATGGAGAGGAATATTTAATGTCACAAGAAGATGTGCATGTTACATTAAGTAAGGGGGGAAAGCAAGTGACAAAATAGCATATAAAATGTAATGACATTTAACAATGTTTACATGTGCATCACACTGAAAGCCTGAAGCCTACAGAAAGTACTGGCAGTGAGTATCTCTCAAAAGGCAGGGATGGGGTGATTTTTTTTTTCCTTTTATGCTTAAGCTGTATTTTCTAAATTTTCAACAATGAACGTATATGAGTTATAATTTTTCAGTAAGAGAAAAAAGACTAAAATATTTTGTGAGAATTTAAAACGTTACATAACCAATTCTGAAAATGTTCACTCTTCTCTACGTATCTAGAGGGTAGAGGCACCCATTTGAAGAGAATCAGTAACCAAGATCTTTGACCGGGACTAGGAGTAGAGGATGCTTTGGAAATGATCTTCTGGAATCCCCGGAGCTAAAATTGTGAAAAAGATCTGAGAAGAAAAGGTTTTCCTGAGCCTGCAGCAATTTGGTTTCATACCCTGAACAGTAACAAATATCATACTACATTCAAAGATGCATAATTACCTTCAAATAAGTGTGGAACTCTTTAAGTTTACAAACAGAAATTGGCAATTCAAACTTGAATTTGGAACTTCAGTTATTTTATGTGTGGACTTTATTAGCACAAAAGCAGTTAATATTTCTACATGAGGGAAAATATTACACAGTATAACAAGAGGACTGCCTACAGGTGTGGAAAAGATATCTCTCTGCTTAATATTTCTAGTTACAGAAGAGCAATTTTAGGAGTTTCAGGACATGGACATTTTGGGGGAAGGAGGCAGCAGGCAATCGCTTGTCTGAGAGGCTTTAAAAACACACATTATCATAACATCCACCGGGAAAAACCATCAGTTTAGGCTGTCTGTCTTTTCATGGCTATGGGCACAGGCGCCACCACCTCCAGACACTAGCCCCTCCTCCCCTCCTCCTTCCTCTTCCAGCTGACTACATCGGCTCTTTCTATCCCCAAAATGTTGATGCCCCGTGCCTTAATTCGAGACACCCTTCATCTGAAAGGCCCACTTGGTTATTTCATGATGATCACACACGATCCCTCCTCCAGAAAGTATAAATGGCATCATTTTCTTCTGAGCTAATAACAAGTATCAAGAGTCAATGATTTTAAATGAAAAGGGAAGGGAGGCAGAAGAAGATAAAAGGCACATTTTATCTTCTCAAGATAAAACGAACATTCTCCCTCCATCTACAAAAAAGCACTGCTTGCTGCACAGGCCATTTGAAATGTGACAAAGAAGTTCTTGCCCATCCCAATGGGAAGGCACAGTCAACCAAGTAAGGCACACATGCGCACATGATAAAAACACAGGTACCCGGGAACAAAGAGGCACCTTTAGGTCATATGTGCACAGGATAAAAACATCGGCATGGACAGAGACGCCTTTAGGCCATGTGTGCACATGATAAAAACATAGATACCCATGGGCAGAGGCACCTTTATGTCATGGGAACACAGGATAAAAACAAAGGTACCCGTGGACAAAAAGGCACCTTTAGGTTATGTGTGTGCATGATAAAAACACAGGCACCCATGGACAAAGAGGCACCTTTAGGTCATGAGGGGCAGGCTTCAAAAGGAGGAGGCTCAGGGTTGTATGCAGACTATACTTCAGAACCACCATTCCACCCCCAACCCCAGCCAAACCCAGAAACTGAACTTGTTCAAAATTAACACAGTGACTCAGAATTGTGAAGACCTGACTCAAGTCTCTGAAAATCCAACCCAAACCTCTCAGATATTCTTAAACAACAACAAGAAAAAAAGCAAGCACGAAATCCACCTTAAAAATAAAACCAAGACACAAAGGCAACAACCACATTGCATAATGAGAAGGAAACATTTAAACGTCCCTATAAGGAAAATGTACACATGTTAAAATAAATTATATAAGGCAATGGAGAAGAGAAGAAGTCCCAGGCAGGTAATCTCCTGTTGTTTCCATCTCAAAGCTCGGAAGGGAAACCAAATGTTAAGGCCTGGCCCAGGGCTCCCTTGGGGGTTCCATAATATTCCTGTTTCTCAGTTTCTCAGTCATCTCTCCCGGGGGACCCTGGTTGGGGGGAAGTTTCCAAAGCCCATCAGAATTGATACGGAAAAATTACCTTTTCATTGTCAATGTGGACAACATCTTTGGCTCCAGGATCTTCCTCCCACAGTGGGGGCCCTTTTGGATCCTTCAGAAAGGCCACTATGGACTGAGGAAAAGGAAAGAGAAGGGGAAACTCATTTTAGCCAGGAAAAGAGGAGGTAAGGGGATTAGGAACCTGCCCCATCCCCTACCTGGAGACTAAAATGCCTGAAACTGGATGCATACAGCCTATGGGCAAACAACTGGGGTGGGCCATGCCGTCACCCACTGACAGCACTGCTAAGGGCCCTAAAAATGCACCCCACATGACACCTAACTCTGGTCCACTGACACCTATGATGCTTCTTCAGGGACAAGAGAGACAACTAATCGGCTTATTCAAAACAGAGGCACATGCTTCTAGTAAATCTCATCTCTTCCAAAGAGTCTCCCTGATCAGTTTGAATAAAGGTCTCCAGTCCCATGCAATGTCAGATACTTACACATTCACACAGCCATTAAAACTGTTAATGGCATAAGCAAGTTAATCACGCCTGCTTGTAACCTGCTTGGTGTTTCATGATCTAAACTGGTTTGGGAGTGCATTAAATCCTGATCATCCTCTCTGGGACGCAGGTAGGAAGCCCCCCAGGGCAGGGTGCTCAGAACTGTGGCCCCCTGGTTGCTGGACTTCTCTCCTTAGAAACACTTTTCTAGATGGACGAAGACCTTCTGGATAAATGGCTTAACTAGCCTTTGTCTTGTGGACAACTGACTCAGCTCTCTGCTCCCCTTGGGCAGGACACACATGGAGCAGGAATGTGGCGGAGGGGGACACGTCCCCCCACTCCCCTCCCCACCAGCCACACGACGGAAGCTGCGTTCCCTTCGCTTTCAAAGAGTCATCTGAGAAATGCTGCTCAAAGCCTGTGAGAGCCAGGACTGGGTACCAGAAACCAGCCGAGCCTCTATCCCTCCAACCCTGGAGAGGTGGCCTCCTTGTCATCAGACGAACCCTCAGTGTTCTGCAACTGGATGCAAGATTCTGCTACATCTGCCCACTTTGAGCACACTCCTGTGAACAGATGATAAGCTGGGTGTGCCAGCTGAGAGGTAGGAGCTGTCGGGCAGCCATGGGGAGCTCCACCATGTGTGTGCTGGGCAGGGAGGGAGGTCTGTGGCAAGGACGGAAAAATCCCTGAGTGAGGTTGTGCATCCAGCCCCCACACCGGTCACACACAGAGGACCTGGGAGGCTTACTGTTTCTTAGAAATTCCTTTTTGGAAAGAGCTCTAAGGGAAGTGGGAGACAGCCAGGACTTCGCAGAATTTCATTCAGATAGTGGTCCCTGTCTGTCCAAACAGAGCTATGAAACGCCTGCTGGCAAGAGAAGATGGCTGTTCCTACCAGGCAGAGGCGGATCAGCCTTCTCTCAGCACCCTGTCAAAGCTTCACTGCGATGACGGCAGCCAAGGTGAGGCCAGCAGGGCTGCCCTGAAAGCCACACTCACCCACAGCCACCGGGCACGCCCACGAGCCATGTGACTGAGATGCTTATGGGAGCCCACCCGCCTGCTGTCCAGAAAGCTTGGTGCAGATGCTCTCAACTTCGGGTACGCAGCGGACCTCAACAGTCCGTGCAGCCCGAGACTCATGGGAGAACACTCCTGCCAATGTATGTGTGCACACAGTGTCTAGGGATAAGGTCCTCAGCTTCCAGGAGATTCTCAGTAGGATAGGAACTCGAAGTGGGTAGGAACTACTGCTCTGGGGGGTGGGGAGCGGAAGGCCGGGCCTGTGCCAGGACCAGCTGAGTTAAAGGGCTAGCACCCCCACCCCTGCCTCAGCATCAAGGCCCCTTCTGAACCGTGCAAGGGGACAGCAACAACAGCCAGACTGTGCACCCACCCTGCTGGGGACTCCTCCATCTTTCCAGACATAGAAGCTCAGGAGAAACCCTGAAGGGAAAACTGACCTGAGACCAAGGAGCGCTTTGTTCATGGCTGCTCCCCCTGAGAGGTAGGAGCTGTCGGGCAGCCATGGGGAGCTCCACCATCGCACCCCCTGCCCTAGAGATCCCCAGGGACTCCTCCCCAGTCCTTGATGGCCCCATGGGCTTCGGGGACCCTGGCAGCAAGGATGCCCTCTCCCCACCTAAGACCCTGACCCTGTACCATGCTCGGCCACTTCTCCAGCTCCTTGATGCCAAGATCACAGGCAGGACGGGAACGAGCAGATCCCATACACCTGGTCTTTGTGAGAAGGTGGATAGGACGCAGCCTCCCCAACCCAGGCAGGTCCAGACCACCTACCTGGGTGTCTCTCCTGCCACTTCAGTTCTGAAAAGCTGCTATTCCCTGCTCCACAAGCCCAGGACAGGCTCCTCAGAGAGCCAGCTAAATATACACTGAACACAACCTCCAGACACACAACAAAAAGCCCTGCCGCCTCTATCAGCAACGCCCCCACACCACCCAGCTTCCACATCTGAGGAGCACATGTTACCGCTTCAGCTGACATCTTAACACAGAATAAGAGCAGTTAAGCAACTCTAGTTGGTAGAAGTTTCTCTGAGTGCCTGCTACTAAGTTGCTTCAGTCATGCCCGACTCTGTGCAACCCCAGAGATGGCAGCCCACCAGGCTCCCCCGTCTCTGGGATTCTCCAGGCAAGAACACTGGAGTGGGTTGCCACTTCCTTCTCCAATGCATGAAAGTGAAAAGTGAACGTGAAGCCGCTCAGTTGTGTCCGACTCTTCGCGACCCCATGGACTGCAGCCCACCAGGCTCCTCCGTCCATGGGATTTTCCAGGCAAGAGTGCTGGCATGGGGTGCCACTGCCTTCTCCGCTCTAAGTGTCTAAGTGGGTGTTAAGATGATGAGTAATCAGGCTGAGTCTGTATTAGGTAAAAGCTGTGGCAACTTAAAAAAAAAAACAAACAAACAAGAATCAGTGGATAAACAAGAAATGACCAGGGAGGTAGGTGGAGAAAGGCAGAGGGAGAAGGGCATGGACAGCCACACAAACAGATGGACAGACAGAAAAGAATGGAAGGAAACAGATGGAGAGAGAGAGACAAAGACAGAGGAGCCCAGGGGCTAATGCAGTCTAAGCAGGAGAATCAGAGAGGGTGGGCTCAACATACGCTGTGACAGAAGGAACACACGGCCCTAGCCAGGGCAGGGGCTGCAGCCTGGACCAGAGGCAGGTGAAGACTGGCCTGAGGAAGGGAACACGAAGGAGGAGAACCCAAGGGCAGTGGAAGGACTCGGGGCCAGGAGAGCTGCCAGGTGATACAGGACAGCACCTACAGGTCAGAGGATCTCCATCCTTATTTTCACTGACGCTTTTCTAGCTCTCTTCGAATAGGATTCATAGCGGAGAACGTCTCAGTGACGTGGGCATCTCATCTGGGCGAAGCTGCTGCCCTGCCCGGGTCGTGCATGCTATGCTAACCAGGGCACTACTGGCCCCATCAGGCCTGTGGGCAGCCCCCAGGGACACGACTGCAGAGGTGAAGGAGGCCTCTGGGTCACAGTAAATGGAGACTTTGGCTTTTGCAGAGGGGGGCATGATGTCAGACGTCTCACTGGACAGAGCGATGTCAGATGTCTCTCTCACTGACCGAGTCACAAACTGTCTACAAAGTGGCAGGTCATCCCCACTGGTTTCACAGCTACAAATTTCTCCAGGCATGCTGCTGGCCTATGCTCTAGAGATGAGACTCCCTCAGATCATTCGGAAGGGCATTTGTGCACTCTGCCCTTCCTCCTCTGCTGAAAACAAGGCAGGGAAATTTACCTTAAACGTCACAGCTCGGTTATATTCAGTATGAAACACACCATCCCTGTGAAAACAGGAGAAAAAGGTGTTAACTTTAGGATTGGTTATGAAGACATGGACTTCCCAGGTGGTGCTAGTGGTAAAAAAGCCACCTGCCAATGGAGGAGACATAAGAGACTTGGGTTCGATCCCTGGGTTGGGAAGATCCTCTGGAGGAGAGCATGGCAACCCACTCCTGTATTCTTGCCTGGAGAATCCCATGGACAGAGGAGCTTGGTGGGCTACGGTCCATGGAGTCACGAAAAGTCAGACACAACTGAAATGACTTGGCACGCACTCACATGAAGACACGTAACCTTTTGGTTTCCTGCAGAATCTTAGTAAGGTTCAGCCGTTGAACACAACTCAAGTTTTTTCTTTTCAAAGAAATAATTGTAAACACAAAAAAAATCATTCTGAAATAAAATTAATCTCACTAAAAACTGCGGTTTGTGGCGAATACCAATGAAAGCTTTCTGCATTTATTTGGAAATTGGAAAAGACTATGTGTACTTACTGGTAATGGAATAATTCAACCTTTTTGTCCTTTGCACTCAGGTCAACTTTCATCTTCTTGCACAATTTTCTACTTTCTGTGTCACTGAAAGACACAAATGTTGGGGGAAAGACACTTGTTACCTAAATTCCTCATGAAGGTGCTGACAGAGGAAAATCTGCTGGTGACCTAAGAGTAAAGGAGATAACTTGGGGTTCTCAATAGCAAGTGAGGCCCTCACTACAAATGAGTTCTCAGAGAACTGGAGGAAAGAGGGAAACCAGCAGGATCTGGATGGATCTGGAAAGACAGAGGCAAGCAGATGGAGAGGACATATCACTGCCTGGAAGGGGCCATGTGGTAGATCCAGACAAAGTAAGTTCCCTAAAAGCTTAGTGGGCAGGTGGCACATTGTAAGAAAAACAAGCTCAGGGTAGTGGTTCCCAATCCTGGTTGCTCATTAGAATCACCTGGGGGAAGTTTTCAAACATACTGATTCCCTGACCCTCCCGCAGACCATGACTCAGAAGCTCCACCTGTGGCCCCAGCCAGTTTTTTGTTTTTAAACTTCTGATGTGCGGCATGTGCCACCACCAGACCAGGGTAGGAGAGAAATGTTCTATGACGTTAAAGGAGTTACGAAATCGGATCAGGTATTGATAAAAGCCAGAGAGAGAAAGGCGAAAGGTTCAGGGAGGTGCCAGTGTCTGCAGTATCACACTCCTGCAGCTCTGCTAACGAGAAGTGCCATTCACTATCCCCCAAGTGCTTATGCGTGACATTCTAATCTTGCTCCCCGTTCTGTTAGACCTCTGATCTCAAAATGTGCTCCCTGGACCAGCAGCATCAGCACAGCCCGGGAGCCTGTCAGAACTGCAAATTCTCAGCCCCCTCCCAGACCTATTCAATCAAAACTCCCAGCGGGTCCTCAGGCAACTGTGTTTTAAGGAGGCTCCCAGGTGATCTGATGCCTGCTGCGACCCTGCCTGGCTCACTCATCTGACCCTCTCCCACCCCCATGAGGCTTGGTTTCCCCTGTGCCCTGCACCAGCCCTGTCAGAGACCTCACCTGCTCTCGCAGCCTCCCTATGACCTCACCACACTCAGTCAAGTCTTCCCAACTTCCAACCAGAGGCAACCAGCTACCCCACTCATACAGCCCTGCTCCTCATGCCAGGACCCTCTCCCCACATCTCAGTGGACTCAGTGAGGGTCTCTCAGCACCCCCACCCTGCACCAATCCCAGCTGACTACACCGCGTGATAAACTTTGTTCTGCCGGGTATGACCACCACCTGAGGGACGTCCTGTCAGCTCCCACCTGTTCACCTTTGACAGCTATCAGCTTCACACAGCTGTGCACCAGCCCTGGAGCAGATGGACTAATTACACCATTCAGCTCAATTCTAAAAGCCACACTCACAATGGACAGGCAACCCTATGGAACCTCATTTCAAGTGTAAATATGCAATCTGCAACTCAAGAAGCATGTCATTCCGACCAGGTGCATTCATTGGAGAGGGTGTGCATTCATTCAGGCACTCTCAGGGACCCCTGAAACCCCCACACCATCCCTCCCTATGCAGTCCTACTTGAGCGGCCATCACTGTAGCCCCGGCAGCTTCCGGCCACAACCCCGCCCCAGCACACAGAGAACTCAAGAAATGCACAATGATCTCAGGAAGGAAGGCTAATGACGCAGCCATGGCTGCTTCCCTAGGGAGGTGAAGACCTTTTAAGATAGGGAGTCCAGAGAGAACAGATAAGCTGGGGTGCGGAGGGAACCCAGAAGGGCCAAGAGCGTGCATCAGGGGGACCTGTAAGGTGCAGCCACGCACGCACTGATGGTGGTGATTACCATCTAGTCTGTGCCGTCCCACAGGTGCTCTGCAGTGAAGCCACATAGACAGGCAGCGGGGTCTGTTTGACAACTGTGTCTGAGGTGCCCTTTCCCCACCCCAAGGAAGACGGGAGGGCTCAACTGGGATGTTTACAACCATTCCCTTGGCACTTTCCCTGTCCGGCTTTGTTCTGCTTTATGTGACGATTTCTGGGACCACCTACTGTCCACTCAAACATGACAACAAATAGCGGCTGCAGCAGAAACCGGGTCCAAGTGCCCACGGCCCCCTTGCCCTACGCTGGCATCCTGCAGGGGCGCCCAGACTGCAAGGCAGCCCTACACCAGCGCTCTCCTCTGTGGAGCCTGGCTGGCAGCTTCTTCCTGTTATTTTACGAAGCAGAGAGAGAGAAGAGACGGGGCCTAGTCTTTGCAACCCCAACCCCGGCAGCCTGTGCAGAAAAAATCTACTCCATGGGAATAAGCCTTGTTGTCCCGGGGAACCCAGGCTAAGCTTAGGAGCAACATCCCAAAGCAGCTGGCTGGGGTGGGTGGAGCTGGGGCTGGGGGCATGGAGGTTCCTCACAGGCATGTCCAGCCCCGCCTGCAGCCAGCCTATGACCCCACTACCATCCAGCAACTACAGCTCCATCTCGGCCACGGGATCCCTCAGGCTGACTCTGCAACCCTCTCCTCTCCTCTGCTCCGCAGCCCCCCCAACACACACATGCACGCGCATAAGCACTCACACGCACTCAGGGCGATGGGTGGGGAGCCAGCTTCCCAATCTCTCTGAGCACCTCTGTTCTCAGACCCTAGCACCTCAGCCCCCCTCATCTGGCACCGCTGCCCACCCTTCCCCACCAGCTCTCTTCCCTTCCCCCAATACGTCCACTGACTGTCATCCCCATCAGAAAGGTTTCCTCCACCAAGCCGATGGCTTTGTTTTGTTCATGGCTGGTTCCCCAGGGTTACAACGGCTGCTGGCACATAGCAGGCACTCTATAAATAGACTGAGTGAGTGAGTGAGTGACGCTGGCGGTGTGCTGGGATGAGGCACTCATGGCTGGCTCTCTGGGCTCTGCCTACTGAGCTCCAGGAATCCTGCCAGGTGACAATTCCTGACAGTGCGCTCTCAGATTGGCTCCCCTCCCTCCTACGATTCTGCCTCTCAGAGTGTGTATGTGTGTGTGTGTGTGCATGCGCATGTACACTAACTGTGCAGTACAATAAAAGTCGTAAGAGTTCAAGAAGGGGAGAAATTACCCAAGCTCAGGGACTTAAAAGGATCTGGGTTGATAGATTTCGCAGTTAATTGTGCTCCCGCCGGTCCCTAGCCAATGACTAATGCTCTGGCGGGGAAGGAGACAAAGGCAGAGAGCAGGGAATGAGCTGCTTTGCTGGGATGAGAGGGAGGGGACAACCACAGAAAGTGACTGGCCTTGCAGAGGTCTTCACCTGTCACTCCCCAGACTGTCCTGCAGGAACCAGCCTTCTCTGCTGGTGCCTCACCGTCCTCTGCCTGGTTACTGGTTACTCACCCCCTGACCTGCCACATCCCCTCCTCCCCCGCCTCCCTGGACTCTGCTCTACAGAGAATGTGGAGGAAGGTCACTGAGGCCTTTTCACACCTCCCTCCCCATCCCCGGCCCAGACAGACACAGACCCAGTGTTTTTGTTCGACTCTGTTGTGGGTCGCTGGCCAGCAGTGCAGAGAGTGGCTGCAGGTGCATGTGCAATGAGGATCATTCAAGGGACCCACCAGAGATAAAAGGTGAGAGGGTGAGAGCAGGAAGAGAGACAAGTAAGGTGCTGGAGGCTCGGAAAGCAGGGACTTGACTTACAGAAGTCCCAGCCTAAGTAGGAAACCCTCCCGCAGTGGCCGCCAGCTGCAGTGACTGGGCGTCTAGGTCTGGCTCTGCCGCTAGCCAGCCTGTGACCTCCGGTAGGACCTTGGTTCCCCAACTGCAAAATGCAGAGCTGTCACACAAGCTGGACAGAGCTTTCCATTCCCCTACGGGGTCACGTATTACTAAAGCACCAAGGCAGGCCGCCTGCATCCTGATGGATGAACCAGGAGCCAGAAGCCAGGACAGACGGTGGAGATTCAAAAAAGATCTGAACCTCCATCATCTCTCTCCTAACTCACCACCAGATCCTCGCTTGGCAACAGCCTTACATCTACTCAAACCCTGGGCAGCCTCCTGCAGCAGGCAGAAAGCAGACTATAAGGACCAGAGGCAAGGCCCCCAGCCTGTCTTAGACACTCTGTGCCCTTGGCCCACTCAGCCTTCCTGGGGTCCACTTCCCCACCAAAGAAGAGACCCTATCTGCTGGGTCTAACACAGCAGAATTCTGAGCAGATGGACCTGTGACCCCGAGGGTGGGGAGGAGAGGAAAGGCGGGACATAACCAACCCCCCTTCAGAGATGTGAAGAAAATGAGAGATGAACGAGTGAGCAAGAAACAGCATCAGAGGACAACATGGAAGGAAGGGGTTGGAGGACAAAGCCGGGAGCCAGAGAACAACCCTGAAAGAGCTGGGCCTCCAGCTTGCCAGGACCTAGGGCGCTGGTCATCAGCCCTGTTGACAACAGGACTCCCACAGCAGGATCCTCCCAGGTCTGCCTGTCCTCCTGGGAACGACCTCAAGAAGGCACCTGATCGAGTATGAATCACCCAGCAGGGCTCATCAAAGAGACAGGATACAAGAAAGAGGAGTGTGTCATTCCATCCTCCACCTGCTTCCCCAGCCCAGCAGTTCTGAAAGGGACACAGCACCCTCATGAAAGCATGGCAGCATGCCACGAGGTGTATGAAGCTACAACAAAAGCACAACAACCTCTTCTGGAAGCCCACTTTATATCCCATGGTAATTCAACATGCTTACATGTAAAGGAGCAAATAATTTCTGGAAGAAAACATGGGCTTCAAAATATGTTATGCCTGCCCTGGCAGGCCCCCCAATCTTGGATCTGGGAAGCCAGTGCTGCTCCTGGGGAAAGATAGCAGATGGGAGAATGAGAGCAGGGAAGAAGGAAAATGCTATAACATAATGACCTTAACCCTCGGGAGAAGAAAGCGACAAACACCCCATAAGGCTGCCTCGGCCCAGTGAGAATCGGCTCCTAGAATCAGCACGCCGGGCACAGGTCCTGCCCGCTGGCTCCAGCTTCATCGTCCAGACAGCAGCACTCAGAGCCAAGGCCAAGCCCGATGCCAGGCTGCAGAGCAAGCAGGGAATACCAACTCCCTCACACACAACGCACTTAAGAGCTGAACAAGTACCACCAGCCAACCCGAGTGTGGCTGCCGAGATGTGAGCCAGGAGGTGGAGTGAGGGGAAGGGGGATCTGACAGGTCCCTGGACGGAGGCCAGAAAGCCTACAGACACCTCAGAGCAACAAGTTACGGGCCCGGGGCCTGGGAGAAAACCGGCAGAGAAGGGTGTGTATGGCTGTGGGGTGCAGGCAGGGGTAGGGAAGAAAGAGCCAGAAAAGCAAGGAAAAGAGAAGAAATATCCACATAGAGGAGAGAGGAGGGAAAAGACCAAAAGAATGGGCAGGGACCAGAGAAAGGAAGAGGCAAGAGAAACCATCAAAGGAGAGGGAACAAAGGAGGAGAGAGGAGAGAGGCAAGGACAGGAGGGATGTCAGAGGCAGACACCTAGGGTGGGGAGAGACACAAAGACCGGAAGACACACCCTCCCACACACGTACATGAATACACGGGCCTTCACGAGCATACATACAGGCACATATGTGTACACACCTAAGAGCCTGGTAGCTTCCAGAATGTTCTCAACCAGGCTATGTAGGGATGAGAGCCACTTGGAAGATTCAACTCCATGTTTCACACAAGAGTAGACTGAAGCCCAGAGACGGGCAGTGACTTGCCAAAGGTCACACAGCTATTTGCTGTCAGAGCCTAGACTCAAAGCCAGGCCTCCCAACCTGCAGCCCTACAAGTTTCACAGCACCCCATAGTTCTTAAGGGTCCAAACAGAACAGCCTGTGCACTGCGGCTGACTCATCTCTCTTCAGGGGCATCCTCACAATGACCAAGGGGTCCCCAAGGAAAAGCTCTTGAAGACAAATACATCGTCTCCCTCCCTCCAGCTTCTTGGAATGCCCTAACAAACTGGCCCAGATGAAAAATTAAAAGAGTAGAATGGCAACTCAGATTTAAATTTTATTCTACAAAGAACTCTCATTTACCTGATCCTCACCACGAACCCAGAAAGAAAGCAGAGTATGTATTATTGTCCCATTTTACAGATGAATAGACAGATTTAGGGTAAGCGACCTGGCCAGGGTCACTGGGCTAGTAAGCAGCTGAGCTGACCCTTCAGCCAGGGGCGGTGTCATTACTGCACACACTCTACAGACTCCCCACCCTGGAGCACTGTCTTCTCTCCCCCGGATGCCCCCTGACCCCCTCACCTGCCTCCTAAGGGAGGAAAGCAGAGGGGTCATCATCCCAGCCCAAGTCCCAGCACCCCTATTCTGCCTCCACCCCTTCACTGGCAGGGCAGGCTGCAGAGGTGGGGAACCACACACAACAGGGCCTACGCAAGGGCAGCCAGTGCTCCAGCTGTTCACCTGTGGTCCCCCACTCACACCCCTGCAGAGCAGTGGAGAGCACCCGCTGGAGCATCTCTGCTCTTCAATCTGCCCACCCCAGGGGCATCTCATTCAGACTCATGAACACAGCTGAGTGCTGTTAGGGCAGCGGTTGAGAGCTGTCATCACAGGGCCTGGAGAGAACACATTGGGTTCCTCTAACGATTTATGGGGCACATTCAGAAATCTGAGCAGGAGCAGCTGAGCAGAAGGGGTTCTCCAGCTCACATCCATGGGGATCTCCCTGTGTAATAGTGATCCGTGCCCTGCCACCCAGGGCTCCCTGTGGCTGTTCTGGGGAAGATTTAGTTGTATCCTACCTCTGATATTCTGGCTTCCAACATCATCCATTATAGCTCCATAATCCACCTACTTATCTAAACTTTTAAAAGCTATTTAATATTTCAGCTTATGCCTCCTCTTAGAGGCATGAGTTGAGTAGCAATTATGTGAACAGTCAACCCTTTGTCTTCAGGTTACCTCTTTGAAGTCTTAAGTTGCCCCCATGATCTTCATCTTAGAGCATCAAGTCCCAGGATTCTCTCTCCCACTGACACTTTTCATTGATTCCAGACATTATGTCTCCAAATGAGCCCCCAGTTCTCTTCTTCTTAGTCTGTCTTTACACACTAAGCCCAGCCCCATACAGTCCTGCCTGTCCAGGGAGCAAAGCAGGACTGCCACCTCCAGACCCGTCGGCCAGACAACCCGAGGGGCCACACCACAGGGAGCTGCCTGCAGGCAAGGCCAGGGCACTTGAAAGACCTGGTCCTCTGAAGGCTTGCCCCAAGTCTGACCTCAACCTCCTGTGAAGTTTTCTTCAACCTTTCTAGGCAGAATGAATGAAGTGACTGTAATCACCTGGCTAGATGTCTGCTGCCTCTGACTGCACACTGCAATCAATCCTCAAGGACACTATTAGCCAGGTCTGGGCCTCAAAGCACAGGGTAAGTGCCCAAGTGAATGGACTCAGGTGGATGAGGCAGCTAAACCAAGCTCTTCTGCCCACTTCCGCCACCTACAAGCCTGAGAACTCCCTGTGATAAGGCTCCATTGGCTTGGTACGGAGATTCCAGAGCACCCTACCCCCTCTAACGGGCTCTATCACTTTGTCAGTCACACAGGGCAGTCCTGGTAAAATACAGGAGACGGAGACACACCTGGGAGACAAGAACACTTCCAGACCCACTCTGAACGAGAAGGAACCAACAACTGAAATCTCATCAACTGCTTAGTGAGCCATCTGTCCCATTAAACTGGTATCTGAATCAGTCGGGAGGTGTGAGGCCAGACAGGCACACACAAACACACACACACACAGAGGACAGCAAACACTGCTAGACGAAGACGTCTGGTCTCATTCAGTGTTTTGTCGAAATATGACTATCAATTCTCTCCAATGACAGGCAGGACCAGCATGAGGCTACCAACTTATAAAACAGTTGTATCCCAGAAGTTCATCTGCAAAACAGCCACTGAGAACTTAGGCTGAAGAGGGAGAAGACTGTGCTGGAGTGGAGCCCCTAACAGCTCACGGAACCCACAGAGCAGCAAAGGGTTTGTGACTCGGGCAAGGACAGAGGTATTCAAGGTTACAAAGACTCTTATGGGCCATGCAGGAAAAGAACCGCCACTTTCCCAGGAGAGCCCCACTTCGTCCCCATACTAACAAAACTGCAGTACCACCTACGCTCCTCTCCCCTGCTCTTCCCAAACTCACGTTCCCAATAAACCCAAGTCCAGGTGAGGACCCAGCGGCCCTGGGAACACTTCCTGTCCTCAGTCAGAAGGACATGTAAATGCTGGTGTCCACCCAGTGCAGTGCAGTGCCTTGCAGGCAGACAGTGCTCAACAAACGTGCAAAGAACAAACCTATTCTTCCCGACCTTTTCTGTATGTTTCATTGTCTATGTGTCTCTGCTCTGTTTTTGCCAATCTATGCCCAACTGGGAACTAATTACGTGACAAGAGGTGTGTGTATATAAATCCCAGCAGCAAAAGTGGTGAATGTGGAGAGATGTGGCAATTATTCTTAATGAGTAGAAGGAAGGGAAGCCAAGAACACCATGGACTTAAAACTCTCAAACTCAGACGGATCTGAGGAGTTTCAAGCGCCCCCTTTGCCACACTCAGAAGGGGCCTCCTATGGGCTGATGTGTGATTCTGCCACCACGACACTGACATGGAGTCTCTGGGAGGGGGCAGGGGTGGCAGGAGGAGAAGCAGCTTACAGCCCTGCGTGTTGGGGTGGGGACACAGGCCAGAGCGGGAAGGACTCGGCCACCTGTCCAGGACTGACCCGTGTGATGGAGCCACCTCGGAGGCCAGGGCAACAGACAGGTCTGCCAGCTGACTCCCCAGTTGTGCACCGTGGGCCTTGGAGACCCCCGTGAAGGGCCTGGGCTGTGGGTAAAGCACATGGTTCTCAATGCAGACTCCCCCCATAAGCAAGCCCACCAAGTGGCCCTGAAAATAATCTTGCCTCTTTAGGCCTCAAGGCTCCTTCTGCCACCCTCTGAGAAGACAAAAATCAAGTGCATGACAACAGAGTGACAGGTAAAAGTACTATGTAAAAGGGAAGAAGAGGGGTGGGGAAAGACAGGAGGGGGAGCCACACCTACCCTTCTCCAGCCCATAGTGGTCCTGCAGCATCACTGGGGGGTTGCAGGGGTGGGGGTGTCCTTCAGCAGTTGTCTCTCCATCATACCTCCTCTCCCAGAATATCAATCAGGAACAAGTCCCACCCCACCCACCAGGGCCCACCCCTCGCCCTCCAGCCACCATGTCCCATGACCCCAGGATCATACCCACAGTCCACCCAGCAGATGGTGCCTTGTCCTTTCACTGCCTGGGCCACCGTAGACAATAACTTGAGGTGACTTTCAGCTGCAGCTTCTGTAAAACAATAAATAAACATCTGTACCCAAGCACACTGCCCCCACCCCTGCCATCTTGCCTTGAGCAAGGAAGGACAGAGGCCAGTCCCAGAGACGAGGTCCTGAGCACCAGCTAGAATGCATCCCTGTGGGCAATGGTTTTAACTGAGGACCATCCAGCTCTTCTCAGAAAGCCTGGCTCCCGCCACCCTCACAGACACAGAACCCCTCACCCCTCCTTCAAGTTGCGCCTCACACCTCACTTTACCAAGAGTCTCCTGGGTAGATCTTCAACTCCCTGTAGAATCTCTGACTCATTACCTTTCTGGGACACATTTTGAAAATTCTATAACCGAACAATTACAATTCTATAACTAAGCAGGCAACGAGCCTGCTGGGTCCACGCTTGCCTGTCCTGGTGCCCAGCCTGGGAACTACAAGGGCAGGGACCAGACCCTTCCTTCACCTGTGCATCACGTGCTCACCTAGGGGCTCCGTACAATGTAGTGATTAAATGAGGTTTACCTGTGACTCTGGTCTCCGCGAGGCTAAATGTACCCAAGTCACTCTCACAGCCTGCTTCCCCAGCCTGGGGGGTCAGCTACAGGACCATGGACTACGCCTCAGGGCCAGGCGGAGTGAACATGAGAAAGGAAGAGGTGTTGGGGCAGAACCCCTGGAAACCACAGTAGGAGGGCAGGCTCTTAGACATGGAGCCCCTGGGGCCAGGATCGCCATGCCACCAGCCTGTGGCGTTCCACTACGTGGTGGCTGTGGCCGGGCTGTCACATTCTCCATTGTCCCCCATTGTTTCCAGCTAGCTCCCTGAAAAGGGCCCCCATGCAGACACTGTGGGGACAGCAGGCTGCCACCCTCACCCGCCAGAAACTGCATGATAAGTTCCAAAGCCAAGCAGAAATGATATCTGAATTATGTGCCTCCTCAGATCTCCTTTTCTAGTGTGGATAATGGAAGCTGTTTGTGAACACAAAGCCTGCTGAGCCTTTTATGCAGTGAACAGAAAACATCTTTCAACAGCCCTGCACAGAGCCACCCGCAGAGGCCCTCCCTGGAACCCCCAGGCCAATGCGGGTGGGGGAGGGGGGGCGGCCGAGGTGGGAAAGGTCGTCCTCACCCTTCAGACTGGGATCAGAAGGAAGGGGAAGGAAACTTGAATAGAGCACACGTAGCCCCCTCCCTAAGCCTGCCTTTCAGCCATGGAAAGGGAGGCACTAGTTGGGATGAGGAGGGGAAAGAAGCCAGCTACCACACTGCTCCGGAAGCCACGGGAGGTCCCCAGTGTCAGGACAGGCCTGGGCAGGAGGCAGGAAGGTAAAATCACCACTGGGGTCCAAGCCCAGAGATCCAAACCAGGGAGGAGCCAGGGGCACAGGGCTGCTGAGAGCTCCACTGCCAAGAGGCAGGGACAGAGGTTGGGCTAGGGCAGAAGAGAAAACAAGAGCACTCCCAGCCCCTCAAGCCCTGGGCTAGACACCTCACCTTCCCACTCTCTACTCTCCGCATCCTTTCCTGGTGGCTGAGCCTCCCATCACTGCAGACTTTGCACATTCTTCCTGCCTCCAGCAGAGGAGGCCAGGCAAAGAGGACAGAGGGACCCGCCCTAGCGTCCACTGCCTGGTGGACCTCAGGCCAGGCAGCTCCAATTTCCTCACTCATAAACTGGACATCACCTGACAACCTGCACTGCCTCCCTCACTGCAAGTCAGCAAATAAGAGTGTGTCTCAGAGGCTCCTTGCAGAGTCCTTCTAATAAGATGAGCTTATGTGAAGGGGTGTGCTCGGGGAAGAAAGTGAGTGTGTTCCTGGGTGGGGCTGACAACCCCCCAGCTCCAGGAGCACCCAAGGATGTTGAGACGCACTTGTTCAGGAGCCCTGGAGCCCAGGCCTCAGGAGCGACTCTTACTGTCCCCTGCCTCTGCTTCCCCCTATTCCCAACAGAAAACCCCTGGGAGTGTGTGCCAGGCCCGCAGAAGGGCAAGGGCCAGCATGTGCCGGGTGTGTGGAGGACACAGGCCTCAGGAGGGCACCACCACCTCCCTGCCACCGCCCCAGGCTGGGTGTTGAGGATGAGCTGCTGGGAGAGCTGCGCCTACTGGTTACTGCTTCTCTGGGGCACAGGAAACTTGGCATCCCTGAGGGCAGCAAGAACACTTAACTCTGCTGGAACAGTGTCAAGTCAGATGTTCGAAGTCACAGCCAAGAGCTGAGCAAACCTCTCCGTCTGTGATGCCCTCTCCAGCCTCAAGGTCGGAAGAAGCAAACCGCTGTTCCCACCCCACACTGAGCGCAGGGACTACTCCAAACTCAGTCTCTTGTTCTGACCCCAGAGCGAGACAGACTGGGGCCAGGCAAGGCCAGGACTGCCAGCCTGGGTGTGTGCCCCCAAGCCTGGGCCAATTCAGCTGGAGACAGGCTGGCCAAGTCAGTCAATTAATCCATAGCTCCACCGAAGCGTGGCCCTGGCGGGGCCGGCCTGCTCCAGCAGCCAGAGTCCATCCCTGGCGGTCACTGTCCTCTGGCCTCCTTCACACACATGTCCTCTCCGTCCTGAGGCACTGAGGGACTCCAGGGGGCTTTTCCTAAGGAACCCTGGTAGAAGGGAACTGAAACAACCTCTTAGGGATCCAAAGCAGCAGCACTAATGCCCCTTCGTCAGGACCCTCGGTGAGCAGTTTTTAGTCCTGGGGTCTCTGCCTCCCACCTCTGCCCCTGCTCCCTCCTTTCCATCCCACTGCGTCCCTGACCATGGCCCCAAAGCCAGGAGAGGCACTCACCAGATTTGGAGTAAAGCACCAGTACATTATTCCGGGTCCTGAGAAGTTTTTTCAAGTCCTTGGGGTCAGAGATTCTCTCGATGAGTGAGGAGAACTTTGCGGAAGCGAGCCACATCGGCAGGACCTGGGGATCAAGGAGCCAAGGACCGTGAGCCCCGAGTCCCGGTGGGCCAGAGGACAAGAAGCACTCCCAGATGTGCTGCCCCTAGGCACAAGTGACTGTGAAGGGATAAGGTACTCGCCTCCTCTCGACCCGACACCTGCCTTTTGCCTCACCCCCTCTCCAAATCCCAGGCAGCTCTAGTGGTAAAGAAGCCGCCTGCCGATGCAGGAGACCTGGGTTCCATCCCTGGGTTGGGAAGATCCCCTGGAGGAGGGCATGACAACCCACTCCAGTATTCTTGCCTGGAGAATCCCTTGCGCAGAGGAGCCTGGAGCACCACGGTCCTTAGAGTCACAAAGAATGGGACACAACTGAAACAACTTAGCACTCACGCGCGTACTCTCCAGACAGCCCCCTCCCACAGGGACTCTTCCAGCCCACTCCCAGTCACCAGCTCACCTTTTCTCTTCGTGCACATTTTTATGAGGCCATATGGACTGCATGGGTGCATAAGCATGCTGCATGGACGTTTCTGCCACCCTTTCAATCAAGACCTCTCTGGGAGGTCAATGTCTGTACCCTACCCTGCCCTCAAATGTCACACAGTGGAGCAATGTGAAAACTCCATCCCGCCTAGAAGCACCAAAGCCCCAAATCCACAGAGAAGTATGATCACCTCTTAATGTGATCCCATTCAAGATGGGAATGATGGGTGGGTGGGGGTTTTCTACTTTCCCCACTTAGCCAATGGTCTCAGGAGACCAGGCAACAAGAAACAAGTCAATTCTCCCACAGAAAACCCTGAACACCCTGGGCCCTGGAAGTATCAGGCACCGCCACAGGCATGAGAGGTGGGCTGAAAGCAAGAGCAGGGAAGGGGAGGCTGTTAAATGTCTGAACAAAACTGTGACACAGCAGAGCCCCTCACCCACATAGCTGGCCAACAGGCCCCTGCACAGCCAGCAAAGAACACCACGGTTAACACCTGGAGAGACGGAATGAGAAACGCCCTGCCAGGAAACACCAGGCAGAGTGCAGACAAACTGAACCTTGAGATCACCCATCTTCTCTAGGCCTCTACCCCTTAGCACCTTCCCCTCCCTTTTCCAGAAAGTTGCTAACCTAGTCCCCCCAAGAGGGTTATGGAGGAATGTGGTAAGAAGAGGCAACTACAGATTATCCAACGTGCTTGATCTTATAGTTCAGTTAGTTTGACCAAAGTTGCATAGCTAATAAGAAGCAGGGCCAGCATCTGAACCATCTGAACAGGGCCCATCTCTCTATATGGCTCCAGGTCCTCTTAGGCTATTGCCTTTTTGTAGCCAGAATTCTTGCATCAAGTCTGAGCTCCACTCAATAGCTAAGATGCCCAGGCAGTATCACTCAACCTTCTATAGACTCAGTGCTTCACATATGATGTGGAGATAATGATACCTCTCCTCGTGGGACAGCTGTAAGGATGAAAGGGGGTAACTTATCGAATATGCCTCATAAATCATACAGCACTCTAACAGTAATCAGTTACTGTAATATATAAATTTCCATCTCAGCAGAGTAGAAGACAGAAATGTGGCCATATTCTACTGTTTCTAAATATAACCTGCCATTGGATGCAACTTAACCTCCTCCACAGAGTAAAACCATCAGAAGGAGTTGTCCAGGAATGATTTTTCCTTTATTCTGCCCTGGAAGGATGTGTGCACAATGCCTGAGGACCCCCCGCCTTCATACAGCAACCTTGAGAGTGCACCAAAAAGTCCATTCCACCTTATTATTACATGTTATTCCAGAAAGGTCCATAACAAAATGCACATAGTTAAAGGAAAAAAAGAAAAGACTTTGTTGAAAAAACATGTTGATGCTGCTGTTTTTAATCCTCAAATAACCTGGGTAGTCAATAGAAACAACTGCCCTTGCCCAGTGCCTCAGGACTCTGACCCGCAGATCAGCCCTCCTGAGACGCACCTGCGTTTCTGGACTGAGGGGGTCAGGAAAAGGGAAGGGATGGCAGGCCCTGTGCCCATCTGCCCAGGCAGCACAGCAGCATTCAGCTGGGCCAAGCGACAGCAAAGTGTCTACAGCAGAAACCACAAGAGCACCGAGTCTCAAGGCTTATCCACAGCTTCCTTCCTAGAAAGCCCAGTGAATCCCTCAGGTCATCTAACGGTTATATTCTAACCAACAGCTACTCTCAGAGTACACAAACCACCAAAGCCTCTGCCCCAGCGTTCACCCTCACCCAGAAATACACTGAGGCTGGGGCTTAAACCAGAGAAAGCAATGGCACCCCATTCCAGTACTCTTGCCTAGAAAATCCCATGGACAGAGGAGCCTGGTAGGCTGCAGTCCATGGGGTCACTGAGAGTTGGACACGACTGAGCAACTTCACTTTCATGCATTGGAGAAGGACATAGCAACCCACTCCAGTGTTCTTGCCTGGAGAATCCCAGGGATGGGGGAGCCTGGTGGGCTGCCGTCTATGAGGTCGCACAGAGTCACACCCGACTGAAGCAACTTAGCAGCAGCAGCAGGGGCTTAAACACAGCACTGTCTGCGGCTGGCCTGGTTAAGAACTCTTTATGGAGGGTCCATCTCCTCCTCATTTTGCCCCATCCCTACTCCACTCCCTAAACTAGGAGCACCTGCCCCTTCAAAGACCTTAGGAAATGTTTGTCCAACACAATAAACATGACACACACACGACTGCCACACTCTTGACCTTTGCACAGGTCTTCCACTGGAAGCATGTTACAAGGTGAGTCTGCGGCAGCTCTTGGGAGACCCAAAGGGAGCACGGAAACCAGACAGACCCAGGGCAGTCAGAGAGGGTCTGGGCTGGAGAGTGGTAGGAGAGGGCCGGTGGGGCCAGTCCAGGGTGGGTGGGGTGGGACCTTGAAAGCCTGGCTCCAGAGCCCCATCTGGCTGTGATCTCGGACTGGGCAGTCACCAGAAGGCTGGAGGTGAAGGGACTCCCCGGGTGGCAGCCCAAATGGTTCAATCCAAGAGGCTCAAGAGAAAAACAACAGAACTCAATGACCATTCATCTGTAAGCAAAGAAGGAAGAGTAGAAGCTAAAATGACCCAAAGATTCTGTGCTCAGAAATGGAACAAGAACCAAAACTGCAAGAATGGAGAAGCAGAGGAGGCTTTTGTCTCTGTTGAGGAAGGTGATAATAAGCTTAGGCACAGATGTGTGGACAAGACACCCCACCACGGTGTCCTCCAGACTGGAGAGTGAGACTCAATGAAGTCTCAGAGGTCAGGCTCCAGAGGGAGAAGTTAAGGAGGAGGAGGAGGTAGAGGAAGGACCAGGAGAAAGGTCAGGAAGAAGGCAGAAGTACCACACCAATGCAGACCAGGGAGGAGACACACAGGCAAAGGCCAGCCAACGCCGTGGGAAGCCAGGCTGCAGAGAGAAGCACACACCATGTAGGAGGAGCACCGGCGGCCACAGGGTGGGGAGAAGGTGGGCCACTGAAGGTGGGGAGCCGCGTGGACATTTGTGGGCACAGGAGAGGCAGGATTTGCCAGGGGAGGATTTGAAATATAGGGAACAAGAGGAAAACAGTCGAAATAGGTAGATCCAGGGGAAATCAGGGGGCTTGATGTGCAAAGAGCTAAGATGCTCACTTTAATATCTCTGAGAGGAGGGTTAAGAGGCACCTATATATGGCCCCAGACAGACTCTCACCTTAGCAAGCAACCATAGGGACAGGCGGGAGCACAGTCCTTTCCTCCCTCCTCTAAACCCAAGGGGACTCTCCTCCAGCCACTTAGCATTCTCCTTTTTCCTCCGCTTCAGTCTACCTTAACCTTTCCAGCATGCACACTCTTTCCCTCCCTTAAGATGCAGCTCCAGTGAGCCCTGGATAGCCTTGCCAAGAGCCTTCCTGCAGACTTCATAAGTCACAACCCACAAACCTTGATAACAATAACTACGGCAACAATAACAATGTTAATGATGCACAAACTGTTTTGTCAAGCCCTCAGGGGGGACAGGGCAACGTGTGTGAAGGAAGCCAGCCACCTTCCGAGCCAGCCGTGGAGCTGTTCCTGGGTTTGGCGGGCAGGCAGGCTCTTTACGTTCTAAGTCTTTCACTTTGGAGGAAGAAGAGAAAAAAATCCCCTTCTGTTGCCTGTGCAAACTCCTCTGACTTTCCCCCAATAACTGCTTTCTTTCTGCTCACCAGCCCTAGCCTTCACAGTATTACCATCAGGGCTGAGCTACCCCATGGGCTGGGCTGAGACCCATAAATCCTCCCCGGGGTGCAGGGCAGAACACTCCTGGGAAGGACATTCCCTTCTTCTACTTCTGGGGAACACAGGCCCCAAAACCAGATCCCGCTTGCACCAGAGAGCCAGTGCCCCCCATCAGAGTACTGGGCCCCAAAGCCCCCAACCCCTATCAGAGCACAACACCCCTCTCAGAACACCAGGCCCCAGCATCAGAGAAGCAGCCCCCTCCACTTGAGCCCCTCCCCCCATCAGAGTACAAGGCACCCTGCAGAGCCCAGCAGCCACTCAGGGTGCCCAACACAGAGGCCCTCACCCCCACCCTCTACTACAGCTGGAGGCAATGGGGTCGAGGACGCTGGCTTCTCCCCTCACCTTCCAAACAGGTGTCTGCCTGTTTTAGGGCGTGCCGGACATGGGGCCTCCAGCCAAGAAGCTCACTCTCCTCCCTCTGTGGTTTCACCACCCCGCAGACCGGGTGGGACGAGCGCTGCATCCGCAGTCAGACAAACCTGAGCTCAAATCCGGGCACACATTCACAGCAGGATGATCTGAGGGCTTTTCCCTACCGACAATGAGGAGAGAATCCTGACACCTGCCTGCAGTGTTGGCTGAGGATCAAACAAGGGGGTTCAACTGCACAGAGAACCTAACGTTATGCTTGGCACACAGCACACAAGCATCGTAATCATCCGTATTAGTACTATTAGTGAGACAAATCACGGACAGAGCAAGGACAACGGGAGACCCAGCACCACCTTTTCCTCTCCAGGGCCCTGCCTGCAATCAGGCAGGACCGCACGTCCAGGCAGGAAGAAGTACGCACGTACACAAATCCAGCGTCAGCACCTCTGCACAGCGAACCAGACCCACAGGCCACACAGCACACGTAGGACGGTCCTTCCTGGTTTTGTGCCCATCTGCCCTTCCTGGACAAGGGGGCACCAGCCTCATCCGACAGATGAAGACACTGAAGCTCAGAGAGGCTAACTTACTTACCAAGGTCACACAGTAGATCAAGTCACAGAGTTCGGGCCTCCCAGGTCCTGGCTGGAGGCAGTGGCTTACCTCTACCCCAGAAGCTCCCTAGACTCACAGCACCCCAGGTGGACCCTTCCCAGAAGCACCTCCTTCCCGCGGTTGGTGGGAAATCAAATCACCTAGGAAAAGCCAAAATCTTCCAGAATGGGCAAGGAGGGTCCCAGCAGGGATTTACACTAACTCTACTTCCTGCAAGCCCAGAACACCTGCTGTCGGCCACCCTTCTCAAGACCCTGGGGCAGTCAGCCCAGATCTGCAGTTCATCAGAGGTGTGTGCAGGGTCTGGGCTCCCTTCTGCCTCCTCTCATTCTCTCTAACACACCACATTCACAACTTCCTCTCTCTTCACTTAACCTCACCCACCATCACCACCAGGCTAGACAGAGAGTCATGCAATTCTGGAAAATAACAGGAGATCAGTCCATGCCACATTACACCCTCAGCTTTAAAAAGCTCCGGATCTCTGGGGTACGTGCCAGCACCCTCACATTCTCTATAGCCCAAGAGGCTGTCTGTTGTTATAGATTCACTATTCAATGCAGATCAGGAAGCCAGAGGTATTCAATTATGTAAAAGCGATTTGCTAAAGGAAGAAGAGTTGAGGACAAAAGTTTAACATTTAGGGAAAAGGGTGGAGGTGGGACTTGACCTTCTTTTTGCTCTGTCACCTGAAAAAAAAAGATAGCCTTCTTATGTTTGGAGCTGTGAAGAAACTGGTTTAATTTAGTGTAGCCCACATCTTACTCAAAATAGTTTTGAAATGTCAGAATCTAAGTCTAGACTGTTAGGAAGCTGGTGGTAAAGGGACCCAGGAATAAGGTTAAAAACAGATGACCTGGACACAAGGTCAGAGAACCCCAGCTGGCTGAGCATTTGAGAGCTAGAGGTTTGGTAAAAAGAGTAGAGTCAGAGACCCAAGTTTTGTGCTGGTTTTGATATTTACTGACTGTGTGACTTTGGACAAGCCATGCCTCCTTCTCTGTGCCTTTCTCTGTAAAATGAAGGGGTTGAAAGTGACTTCCAAAGTCCTTTACAATTAAGATAATCTGCAAACCTCCTCTAGTGACCACTACCAGAGAAGTACAATGAGGTAATTACAGTTCACGGAGAAACTGCTGAGTTGCCTTGGGCATGTGGCCACCCACATTAAAAGTCAAACCTTTCAGTCTCCCCAGCCCCTGGAATGTAAACCAAAGTGTTATGCAGCAACTTTTAGGAAGTGTCCCTAATAGACAGTCTATGAGTTTTCTTAGTCCCTTCCTCCTTTCTGCTCCCTAGACTCTGGAAAGATGGCTGGAACTCAAGCAGCCACCTTGAGACAATGAGGTAGAAGGACTTGCTAAAGATGTAGAGTTATCAAAATAGAAGGCAGGGACTCTGATACCACAGAGGAATATACTGGCCCCGGAACACCCCTTTCCAGACTTCTATGTGAGTGGAATAAAGGATCTCTTTGAGACACTATCATTCTGGGTTTTCTGGCACACATGCAAATAGATCTTGAGTGCCTACTGAAACAAAAGCTTTAACTAGAAAGAAATATTAACAACTACTCCAGTTGGAATATTTCAAAGTATCTAAAGCATCAAATCATGCATTATACTTTAGATCAACTGCTACAAGGAAGGAGACAGACTACCAAGGGTTTGATTTACTGTGTCCGTCCCAATTACTTGAGTTTCACTGTGCCTATTCCCATCCTAAGTATCTTGGTCACCTGGTGATGGCTTACCCACAAATGAAAGAGAAGCTAGTAACTCTTCCGTTTCCCCACAACCTCAGCCCTTTACTATTAATAGTATGGAGACCACTGCAGGAGACCAACAGGCCAGGACATCCCTCATAGTTGAAATGGGTTGGCTGGTTTCCAGATAGAAAACTCTTCTCAACAGTCCTCCATGCCAAGCCTCCAGCCTCCAGAGCGAAGTACTCAAAATCTCCTCAGACTGCTCAGCACACTGGAGTCCAGAAGGTTACAGAAACTAAACATGTTAATGCATAGAGGTCCATGTCCTACCATTTCATCTTGGATGGCTCCAGTCATTAGAAAGTTCAAATCCCTCCCCTTCCCAAGCCATTCTGCCAGCCTACCACACTCTGAAGACATCAAACACATTCCCTCTTAGGATTATGTAGGTGAAATTCCCCAATTCCTCATGTGCCCCCAAGCCCCTCAATGTCCTGAATGGTCTGCCCTAGACACACCCATGCTCCCAGTTCCCAGAGCTATCCCTAGGCCAGGAGTGGGGTGGCAGAGCCTGAAGGGAGTAATGTGCCATATTACACTATAATTTACTTTTGGAAATAAATATCTATGCTTTCATAATTCAAAATACAGGAAATTAATCTCAACATAAATCTTGATTTTTGGATCACGGTTTTAAAAAAAGTTGAGAAACACCATTAGTGAATCTCTTAAAGTATGGCACCCAACTGTCATATAGTGCTGGCAAAGACTTAAGCCAGTACAATTCTTTTGAAAAGCTATTTGGCACAATTAATCAAGTATCTTAAAAGCATTTCTGCTCCTCCACGTGGTAATTCCACTTTTGGGAATGTGTCCCAAGGAAATTAGCAGAGATTCTGACACATATATGACTCACTCATTCCTACTCATAAGAGTCAAAACTTGTAAACAACTTAAATATCCAACATCGGGGGAACCATTTCTTAGAATAAACCACTTGACAGGATGAAACACATTTAAGTGATGTTTTCAAAGACTGTGCAGTGAAAAGATATTTGTTTTAATGTTAAGTTTTTAAAACAGAGTTTAAAATGTACATGGTTTGATTACAACTATACAGCCAAATATGCTAAGAAAATGACCAGAAGAAAAAGAAATTCACCAAAGTAAGGCTTTGTCCTTGAATAGATTTTATTCTTCTCCTTTGTGTATTTTTCTAACCATAATAGGCATGCCCTATACAAATACTTTTTTTAAATTACCATCATTTGGCTACCATCATGGAAACAATTAACAATCTCCAAGTATTTCTCCACTACAAGAAAACTTTACAGTTCAGAAATCCGGCAGAATCCTCCTCAACTAAGGGACCAATGTTACCACCACCGGGAATGGGTCAAATGAACATATGTTTCCTGATAGAAGGCACTGAAGGAAGGGAAACATCATCCAAAACAAAACTGAGGGACATTCTTCAAAAATGCCAAGGTCCCAAAAGACAAAGACTGAGAAAGTGGCCCAGATTAAAGGAGATTAACAAGACATGACAATTAATTTCAAATTCAACATGTGATTCTGGATCAAGTCCTCAGCCAAGTGCTACATTCCTGATTTTGACTATTGTACTCTGGTTATATAAGAGAATGTCCTTGCCTCTTAGGAAACAATAAAGTATTTATGTGACAAAGGAGAATGGTGTCTGTAAACTTTATATATGCAGAGGGAGAGTACGGTAAATGTGATGCTGCTGCTGCTGCTAAGTCGCTTCAGTCGTGTCAGACTCTGTGTGACCCCACAGACGGCAGCCCACCAGGCTCCGCCGTTCCTGGCATTCTCTAGGCAAGAACACTGGAGTGGGTTGCCATTTCCTTCTCCAATGCATGAAAGTGAAAAGTGAAAGTGAAGTCGCTCAGCACTGGAGTGGGTTGCCATTGCCTTCACGGGATAAATGTGATAAAATGTTAATATTTGTGGAATCGGGTGAAAGGAAGATGGAAATCCTTTATATTCTTCTTGCAGCTCTTCTTTAAGTCTATCTCAAAATTAGAGTTAGGGAAAAAACACCTAAAATAAGACAGAAAAAAAAAAAAAGAGAGAGGTGCCCCTGTTGACAAAAAAACCAAAAACTAGCGCCCCCCCCCCCGAACTTTCACAGACCTCCTGATACCCTCGACCATCTCCCCAGTGTTCACTGGCACTTTCCCAAGCAGGAGCGGTGCTTATCTTCCCTCTTCACTTTGAGTGGACTGACTGCTGGCTCCTCTATGCACCTGACAGTGTGTGGTTTTTTAATAAGAACTATTTTACAAAATCTGCAGAGAACTCTGCATGCAACGGCTCTGATGAGAGAGAAACAGAGAGCAAGAGAGGGAAATGTTCATTTTTAAATACAGGTAATTTATGCTCCTTAAATGGACAAATTGTAAGCATCTGTCACCAATCACCACGGCTAAATACCCTCCTCACAAGGAGCTAAGGCCTGACCTCAAACCAGGTTTGAAGATTTCACCACTGATATTTCCCAGTGTTCAAAAGTCCACCACCCAGCAGCCTTGAAATAAAAATGAACACTGCCTGGATGGCGTGTGTGTGTGTGTGTGTGTGTGTGTGTGTGTGTGTGTGTGTGTGTGTGTGTGTGCGTGCGCGTGTGTGTGCGTGTGTGGCAAAAAGACAGAAGCTTGGCCCTTGGCATGTGGACCCCTGACTAGCTGCAGTTGAAGAGCTAAATGTGCTAAAGAAAGAGAGGAAAACTGGAAAGCACCCAGCTAGGATGGAACCCAACCCGAGCGAGGACTCGAATACGAGCGAGGACTCGAATACGGAGAGGACTCTTGAATCCCAGCACCGAGGGCCTGGGGACGAGGCCACGATCATTGCAAGAGCTGTGAGTTTAGAGTGCTCATGTGTGCCCAGGAGCCAGCAAAACTGCTCCCATGACTGTCCAGCTCATTCTCTTGGCAAGTGAATTGAGTAGGTACTTTCATTATACCTAGTCTATAGATAAGGAAGCCTAGACTAAGAATTAAAAACTTGCTCAACATTACCCAGCAAGTAGAAGTGGAAAGACCAAGAGCCATGTACGTCTCACCACTTGCCCCCATGAATGCAAAGCCAGGGTATGTCTTGTATTTTGCTTCCTTTAAAAACCACACCTTTGACGTGGGCTCCACAGTTTTCCCACCCATTTTCCATGGCACAAACCTGGCTGTCAACAAGGGACAATTCGGGGGCAGGACGACTGATCCAAGAGCTTATAAAAACAGGCTTTCTTATCCTGAAATTGCAACTGCAGTGCATTTAACCAGAACTTAAGTCCTTAAAGCTTTTAATGTTGTGGAAAACCTCTTCAAGAGCCGAGAGGGCTCTGGGCTGCTGCCAGCCTGGTGTGCCAGGCCTGCTAACGAGGAAGGGCTGGGGGAGGGAGCAGAGAAGTAGGCACCAGGGCCCAAAGGAAGAGCAGGTGAATTCCCACTCCAGAAACCCAACCCTGTCTCAAAGCTCCATTAATTGAAAAGAAATAACAATTCAAGGGCTCATGACCCATGAGATACATCTGTGCTTTGACATACAGTACCTCATTCAACTCCCTAAAGCTGAGAGTTGAAATCAGTATTTTCTATCCCTCAGGCCTTAACCCAAGAGCAGAGTTATAAAATCGCTTCAGTGGGTTACCACCAGCATTTTTTTAAAAATAACAGTAAGAAGGAAACATCAGTGTGTACATTGGTAGCGAGGCTGTGTATTCAGTGAAAAATCTGCATCTGTTATGTTCATATATAGATACATGTACTGGTTATAAATGTAAACTGCAAAACTGTTCTTGCAGGAATTGCTGTAAAAATGTTTGAAAACCTGCTGTAAACAATCTGTGTGGGAGGTGTACCATTCCCACTTTAGAGATGTGAAAACTGAGGTTCGAAGAAGTGAAGGCACTCAACTTGGGTGAAGCCTAAAACAGCAGAACCGGGACTCAGAGGTCTTCTAGGCACAGACCACAAGTTCTTGTCTTCGCCTGTCAATGCACACACTTCCCACTGGTGTCCCGCAAGCTCTCTCCGCTCCCCAGAGCTCCACTCAAACAAGACCAGAGAGGCCAGCAAGTCGGCTTCCCCTTACAATCTAGCTACTGAGCACAATCAACTGGAAAGAGCTTCAAGGACAGTGGGAGCCATCTTTTCTCTGCTACCTGTTGTGCACAATTCCCTCAACGCCCACAGAAAAAAAGCAAAACGGCACATGCTCCAGCCAAGTAAGTCTCACAATATCCCAGGTGTATGCAGCTCTTATCATGAGCAGAAGTGTGTCATGCCACTCGGCCCAAAGAGGCAACCTTGGCTGGCAAGATAGTGTCCACCACGTAAAATTAATGTTAGCCTGTAAACGTCGCTGGTTTGTAGCTGCACAACAGCAGTAAGTAAAAGCTTTCTGGAAAGATAGCTTCCTGGGCCTCACCCTTGAAGAAAATCATCTCTTGGATCTGGAGAGCCCATGAGTCCATTTTTACACGTACCTCTTTAAGGTGGTAGGAGTCGCAGCCGGGTTGGAAGGCCACTAACCCATCTTTCAAAAACCCCATACCACTCCCCACTCCTTCACAGCCAGGAGTCCTTAGCACCCTCAGATCTGCCCCCACCACCAAAGAGGCTCCTGGTGGTACCTCGGCAATGACCTCCATGTGGATGACCCGATAGGCACCTCCACTTTTCCTTTTGCTCAGCCCCGGCAGGACACGCTTGGTCTCCCTTCCACCTCTCCCACAACCCTTACTCTCTTCTTTGTAAACCCACTGCCTCCATCCTGTAAATGTAGAAGTCCCTCAGGGCTCACTCAGTCTGTCTTCTCTACCTGCCCCGCACCGCCCCCTGGGGTACCCCACCTGAGCCACACCCCTACGTTAACATCCCCCCCAGACCTCCCTTCTGGGTGCCACAACTGCACATTCTGCTCACTCCATGGCTCTTCAACAGGGAACCAGTATAATTTTCAAATTTAAAAGCCCAATTTTCATGCAAAGATTGAGCATATTTCAAAGTGTTATTAACTCAATAAGGGGCCCACTAAAATGACAAAGCTAGGTCAAAAGAGGATGTAAGAAAGAAAAAAAAAAGGTTAATAAAAATATTTTTTAAAAGAAGTTATAGGGAATTCCCTGGTGGTCCAGTGGTTAGGACTCCACACTTCCACTATTGGGGGAACTAAGATCCTATAAGTCGTGCGGCAAAGCCAAATTTTTTTTTAAAAAGATGTTATAAGAAACTTACACGTGGTCGATGAAAAAAGGTATAATATGATTGCTATATGAGATAACAAGCCAGTTAATGTCCTGAAGAATCTCTCTTCCCTATCTAACAGAAATCATCTGTATCCTTTTTAAGTTTACAGAGTATGGGTCCTAAGGGACAAAAAACAGTGAAAATCCCTAAAGCACTGGATGTCCCTCAAGTGGCCTTCCTAGACAATGCTCCAGTGTGACATTATAAAGTCAGGGAATCATATTTAATTTCCAAATTTTGGGATAATTTTTCTTAGACTGGGATCTGTGAATTTGGATGGGATCTTTATTTTCACTAATTTCACTGAAATAAATAAACTGCATCTTTATTTTCACTAATTTCACTGAAATTTAGTCTTCCCTTTATTATGAATGTAGATAACCAATTACAGCAGCACTGACAATGTCTGTGACTTTGTCACCAACAGAAACCACATCTTCTCAGCATAAGAGGATTACTGCAGATATCTATGCTCATCACTACTTAAAATTTGCAGAAATTATCAACTCTGTCACTAGATCTTCCTACATGATGCATTAAAAAAAAATACATACTACTATGTCACAATTTGTTAAAATATTTTGATAACTACTTCAATATCACTGGTTTCTTCTATAATCCTATGCATACTGTTTTATACATTTAATAACATTTTTTTGAGAAAAGGTCCATAAGTCTTCAGAGAGGCCTTTTCTGACGCCCTGCAATTGGGTAGGGACCCTTGTTACACATGCTCTAATCACTTTATCGCCCTCCTTCCAGCACTTCCTACTGGAATTAAATAATAAATTAGTGGCCTCTCACCAGGCAATGGGAGGAAGGGATGGTATCCATCCTTTTATCAGTTTGTCCCCAATGCCTTGGCACAGTATGTCTGGCTCATAAAAGAGTCTCATGAGGTATCTGTTAAAAAAAGAAAGATCTGTGGAATGAATGAACGTGATATATGTAACCTGCAGACGGTGGTCCACGTTCCTTTGAAATAAGGAGCATGTACAACACCCTGCCCAGGACCCAGCCAGGTCAGACTCCTTGGTGAGAGCAAACCTGCTTGTTCCTCGGGAGCCTGCCCTACTTGGCCCTAGAGCAGAGCTTTCCAGCCAAGCCCACGACTTGGCTCAGAAGTTATATCACCCTTATGTTTAAGCCCCAGCGTAAGCCCTCGACCTCGATCTCCATTAATACCTTCCAAGGCAAGGATTAAAGGATCTGCTCACGAATTAAAGACATCTGCTCACACCAAGGGGTTAGAGGAATGGTGGGATTCTTTGCGGTGATGGATGCTCTACTCCTGCCCCGGCCAGCTGTGAGGAGCGGGAAACCCTGAAGCTGGGCACAGGCTCATCACCAGGCCATCTGGGCACAGAGCATACATCCAAGCTGGGGGCTCAGTATGACCTCAGGGAATAAAAAGCTGCAAAAAGGCTATTCCAACCCCACATCCCCACCCCTCAGCGCATAACTGCAAAGCTAATTATTTAGAAGTGATTGTAAACTGATGAATAGAATGAGCCCCTGATGAATGTAGGTGGTCAGAGGGGACAGTTATCTAGAGCCCTGCTGGGAGGGTGATGAGAAGGGCGAGGAGGATGGTCAGCGAGGCCGGGCTGCAGCCCCGACTCCCATATTCAGGCCATCAGGAAGCTAAAGAGCAAGGTTCACCGGCACCCCAAGTAAATGGCTGGTGCTGCTATTCCAGAAAATAGCACCTGTCAAGGAGGCTGCTCAGTCAGGTGAGCCAATCATCTGCCTATGCCCTCCGCTTCCAGGCCATGCCCATCAATGGTCTCTCTCTCCCCACTCTCTGTCAACTTACCCATCCCTCTCTTGAAGTAACAGTACTCAACCAGCTTATCTTACCCAGCTCGTGTAGGACTCAGAACTACAGAGATGTGAAATACAAGGAAACACTTTGCAAGCCCTCTACAATGTACCAGGTATTTTATAATTCTCATTGACAGGTCGAATGGGAAGCCAGAGACTCAGGTCAGTGCTGCAGGATGGGCAAGGCACAGTGCTCCTTCCCTTTCCCACAGCGATGCCAGGTGCGGGGGAAATGAAAAGAGGGCAAGAAAACCACCAAAGTCCAGTAATGCAGGAGAACTAAGGCTCTCCTACACCCCGGGGGTCATTCTCTGGTCTATTGTCAGCCTCCAAAACCTACTACAACCACCAAGAGCCTCACAGAACAAAACCACAAAGCTGGGGCAAACCCTCCAGGGAGGCAGTGCAGTTGGTATCTCCAGTCTCAAGAGAGGATCCACTTTCAGAAAAAAGGGGAAAAGCAGAGCACTTAAACTCTTAGCCCCTCTATGCACATACACCCACACCCACACCTCTCACCCATCCAGAGGCTCTGAGGGGCCCAGTGCAGCGGGGCAAGGAGCCATTAGGACCTCGGCTCCAGGGACCCATGATGGCAAGAATCCAAGAATCCCATGGTACAGCCCACTACCCACGTCTCACAACATTCACTCACAGCCCCTCTGGCCCTTCATTGGCTTCCAGGCACCCCTTCTCCAACCACCTGAGGTGCCTGCTGGCTCCCATTTATTGGGCATGCCCATGTACCACGCACTGTGTTGGGTGCCCCCTGTATTATTTCTGATCCTTTAACTATGCACAATGGGCATTATTACCACTGCTGACAAAGAAAATAGGCAGGGCCCAAAGTCACACAGCTCCTGAGTGTGTCTAAAAAGCTCATATTCTTTCCGTAACATCACACTGGACTTCATCTTGTAGATAACAGAGAAGAAAGTAAGAGGAAGAAAGTGTTGTTTTGGGAAAATTAATCTAGTCTCTCCTGCTCCAACCCAACCCTCCACTGTGGCCTCACTGTTCTTGTTATTAAAAAGGGCAACTTTCATGTCTCTCCATTGCCTACGGATTTGAGTCCTGAAAGCTTTGCCAGGCACCTAAGGTTTCTTTTATTGGATTCACTTTTCTAGTCTTATTTCCCCAGCCCCAGACTCAAATCCTTCCATCCATCCAGCCTGGTCCATTGCTCCTCATTGCCTACATTTCTGTCTTGGATTCCCTGCCTGCAACACTGATTCCTTCCAGCAAACATGGGCCAGGGGTGACTGCATGTCAGGTTTGGGCGAGGTGCCAGCACAAGAGGATCCCCACTGTCACAGAGCTCAGGGTCTGCCCTCCTTGTGAGGATAAGCTGGGGCCCTTCTCTGGTCGCTGGGTGCCCCAGAGGCTGACCCTCGACAGAATCCACAGCACCCTGTATGCCACTCCTAAGGCAACTGGAGATTCCCCCAACTCATGTGCCAGTTCTGTTTTAACACTTCCTCTGTAAAGTGCTTACTTCTGTGGGAAAAGTGCACTCCAGCTTCCAAGCAGCATTATAATTGGCAATTAGGCCCCCAGGCCAGGCCACAAGAGCCTATTAAATATATAATGGTGTAGAACCTAAATACATATACATTAAAAGCTCTGTAGGAGAGACCAGGCAAACATCTGCTTCTCCCTGTACCTCCGCCCCTGTCCCATCAGGTTCTGAGCTTCATGCCACCCTCAGGGGCAGAGGCCTGGGCAGTGGCGTGGGTGGAAGGAAGCAGGTGGGAGTTGGATGACATAGATGGAGTGGGAAAAATGCCCATCTGTAATTCAGAAGCCTGGCTCTCACACTGCCTTGTCTTTACAAACTAGGTGGCCTCACGTGGGTGAGTCCCTTCTCTCTCAAAGCCTCATTTTTCTCTTATAAAATCAGAGAATTTTGAGTTAGATCAATAGTTCTCAGACTTATGAAGCTCACAGAGTAGCAGGATATATTTTAAAATATAATTTAAATAATTAAAAAATCTATATTTTAAATGTTTAAAATATAATATGAATACAACATATATATTTGAGTTTAGATTTTTATCAATCGAAGGCTTTTTTAAAAAAATCATAATACAGTATCACTGCTTTCATCTTTTTTCCCAAAAGGACACTCTAAGGCACTCCCCCAACATCTTCTCAGTATGGATACCATGGCAGAGAAATTAAGTTTTTAAGCTGGAAATACTTGGAATCATGAAAAAAAAAGAAAAAGAAAAAATTCACCATTGTTATTTTTCCCATTTGTCTATGAACCCATGAAAACGTCATCAGAGCCCAGCTCCGGGCTTCGGCCTGACACTGAAACCCTTGAGCAGGATGAGGTCTCATCCTGCCAAGCTCTGGATTGAGACTATAGGACAGACAACACGGATGGCCTGAGGAAGGGCTGACTGCAGGGAGGAGCCAAGTGGGACAGCAGGAAGGGCCAAGCAGCCGCAGGGGTCGGGGACAGGACAGCCTGGCCTCTCCAGCTGCAGGCCCCAGGCAGAGACACCCGGCCTGGAAGGGCTGGGACCAACTTGTCCAAGTGTTGACTGTAGCTCTTTCCACCTCAGGGTGCTGGAAGGCTGGGAGTCCCCAAAGAAACACTTTTTTTTTTTAAAGTTCTTTTACTAACTTCTGATTAAAAGCTAATGCACATTCATATAGAAAACTTGGGAAATATAAAAGCATAAACAAAGAAGTAAGCAAAAGTCACCCACAACTCCACCTTCCAGAGCAATCACTGTTGACATTTGGATGTTCGGCTAATCCCTCACTTCTATAGCTATCTTCAGCCACCCTGGGATTCTGTTTTATATCCCACTTTTCCCTTAATTATCATATATAAGCACTTTTTCATCCTTAGATCGTCCTTGTAAGCATTATAAAATATTTTGAAAATAAATCCAGCATTCTATCAAATATATACATCCTTTATAAACATCACTTTTCATGGTATGGGTAGGGCTACAAGTCATTTAAACACTGTTGCTATTGTTAAGCATGTAAGCCACCTCCATATTTTTGCTACTGTAAAAAATATGATGTGTGTACACCCTTGTCCATGAATCTCTGTAGACCCCTTCACACTTCTTTGCACCTCTTGGGTCACAGCCCAGTGCCCTGCATATATCAGCTCTCAGTAAATACTGAGTGAACAAAGAAACCCAATCAACTCCCAAGAGCTGGGGAACCCTGATCACATGGACACAGTTTATATTTACAGAGGCCCATCCTGGTGTCCAGGCTTCCTCAGTGGCTCAGTGGTAAAGAATCAGCCTACAATGCAGGAGCTACAGGAGACATGGGTTCAATCCCTGGGTTGGGAAGATCCCCTGGAGGAGGGCACGGCAACCTGCTCCAGTATTCTTCCCTGGAGAATCCCATGGACAGAGGAGCCTGGCGGCCTGCAGTCCATAGGGTCGCAAAGAGTCGGACACGACTGAAGCAACTTAGCATAGCATGCCATCTTGGTGTCCACTCACCACCCATCACTGGCTCTACACCTCAGTCTCAAACCTGCTAAGCCAATCTTGGGCTTGGGGAAAGGAGAAAATGACAATTCCTTGCTGATGACTCCCAGGTTCTAGGGCTCTCAGCAAACCTACCCACTCTCCACACCTCCCAGTGGAGGGCATCAGCAGATCTCAACTGCCTAGATGACTCCCATGCTCGCTCCTGACACCTTAATTCACTCCTCAGGAAAGTCATGGCTAACCTTCCCTCTAAATTAATGTACAGCTCTCCTTCAGGGGTGCTCCCAGAACTTGAGTGAGTATAAGTACTCACTCTTCTGTCTTTATTTGCCCACAGGACTGACTTCCCCATCCAACTCAGGGCAACACCAGAGGGCAGGAACAATGTGTGGTTCGCCCTCCATCCCAAATCCAACCCAGTGCCAGGCAATAAATGAATGTTTGCTGGATGAAACTTCTTTCTGGTCAGAGTCCCAAGTCTTTCATTTTCACAGGAGAGAAAAAGAGGGGGAAGAAGAAAGCAGACCTCCTAAAACAGACTGAGTTCAAACACCTTTCTGGGGTGGCACTGGAGATGGCCCCCTCTGCATAGTCCAGCAGCCCTGCCTGGCCCAGAGACCACCCAGGCCAACTGGCTGAGGGAACAGAATGCCAGCAGAGCATCAAACAAACCTAAACAAATCCGGGGAAGTGACACTGCCCCACTCCAGCCCTGTTTCTAACGGGGAGAAACAGATCTAGAGAGGCAGGGAGCTTCCTTTTCTACCCACTTTCAGACAACCAGAAACTACTGGGCCACTCCTCACTGGTGATCCTAGAAAGGCACAGTATTGAGAAGTGGAAGTGTTTAAAACAACTCAATCCACACTCCATTTTCTCTCCTCCCACGTTGTCCAGCATCCTTGCCACTCCCAAAAGGAAAAAAAAAACAACAACTGGAAAATCTAGGTTGGAAAAAGAGCCAGCAGCAGGAGTCTCTCTTCAGGAACTTCAGGAAAAGAAGGAGCCAAAACTGTCCTAGAATAAGGGAGACCAGAAACTACAGGAGAGGTATGGAAGGAGGCCGGATCACACACCCAAAGGAACACCAAGGCCAAACCCCGGGCCCTGGGTGCTGTGGACACACCCATTCCGACCTCTCTCAGCGATGCCCTGAGGTACACTCTCCATCCCCAGCCCCAAGTGTAGCAAATTGCTCCGGAGAGCCCACACGTCCATAATCCTGGCCCGTCCCTCCTCCCCTCTTGTAGAGTTTCAAAATTTACAGAGCTTCCTCCAATTTGTCATCCGATCATCCTGGCAACTTTGCGGGGGGGTGGAGGGGGTGGGGGGTGGGAGGGTATCTAAAGCGTCCCCATTACACGGATGAGGAGACTAAGTCACCTACATTAAAAGATAGGCCGCATCACAAGCCAGAAAGTGGCTGAGGTTCCAGCCAGCCTCATTTGGGTAAAGGAGCAGAACTCCCCGCCCCGGCGACCCCACCCGGCCCAGCCAAGTCTGGCCGGCGGGGGCTGCTTGGGAGGGCAGTTCACGTGGTGGCCGGCAGTTTCCCTGCTGCTCAGGGCCAAAACCAAGAACTACGTGGCCCTAAAACAAGGTTTCGGGCAGTGCAGGTGCCAAACATCCCCTTCCTACCCCAAACTCACACAGGTGCAGGGCCCCGAGTCTGGGCGCAGCGCGCCCGCAAGCCGCCGGCTTTCCGCCCTAGCCCGTGGCCGCCCCCTGACCTGCACCCCGGTAAAGTGTCCACCGCGCAAGCCCTCAGCCAGCGATCGCTCAGCGCCCCCGGGCTCCCCCATCCCAGCTCCTTTCAACCTTTGAGCGCCGAAGCACTCCGCAGGGAGGGCACGGCGACCGCCTCGCAGCCTCCCGCACAGCCACCGGGTCCCCGCCCGTCCAGCACGCATGCCCCCACCCAGGCGCCCGGAGGCATCACCTCCCCGCAAGTCCCAGGAGCGCCGGGAGCAGGGAGCTTGGACCCGCACGCCGGGCGCACGTGCCGTCCCGGCCCGAACCCCAGCGCGACAGCCTCACCCAGACCGCCAGCAGCAGGAGCAGCCACGCCGGCACGACCCGCGCCATCCCTGCTGCCGCTGCCCCCAGCCGGCTCCGGTCCCCACTCTGGCTCCCGCGACCGCAGCTTCGCCGGGTGCAGCCGCCGCCGCCACTTCCCAATTGCTCCCCGCCTCCGAGTTCCCGGTGCCACGTCTGCCAAAGCATGCGCACCACGCTGGCCCGGGAGAAGTGCGTGCTGGGAGTTGTAGTTTGCGGCACGACTGAACTTGGTCCCCTGGGCAGGTAGAATCAAGAGCCTTGTGCAATACGGTCAAGGTCAGAGTAAGGGAAGGCAGTTAATTTGGGGGGCTTACTCTGTGCCTAGAACTTTAGGAAAAAACATGTCCTTCGGCTCACAGAGAAAAGTTTTACTTTCCCCACTTTGAGGATGAAGAGGTGGCCCAGAGAACTTAAGTAATTTGACCCAGATCACACAGCCTGCAAATGGTACAGTCCAGTGCGGCTTGTGGAGGGCCGAAAAACCCTCATCCCCTGCCTCCCACCTACTGTTACTTTTTCTTCATTCAGGAAACTTTTATTGACCTGTTGGAAAACAATTCGACATTTCCTCAGAAAGTTGAATACAGATTACCATATAACCCAATAACCACATTCCTGGGCATGTACCCCAAATACTTGAAAACAGGCATCCAAACAACTGCTGCAGTTGCTGCTAAGTCGCTTCAGTCGTGTCTGACTCTGTGCGATCCCATAGATGGCAGCCCAGCAGGCTCCCCCGTCCCTGGGATTCTCCAGGCAAGAACACTGGAGTGGGTTGCCATTTCCTTCTCCAGTGCCTGAAAGTGAAGTCACTCAGCCGTGTCCAAGTCTTAGAGACCCCATGGATTGCAGCCTACCAGGCTCCTCTGTCCATGGGATTTTCCAGGCAAGAGTACTGGAATGGGGTGCCATTGCCTTCTCCAGTCCAAACAACTACTCTTACACAAATGTTCATAGCAGCCTTATTCACAATAACCAAGAGGTGGAAACAACCCAGGTGTCCACTGAGAGATAAATGGATAAACAAAATGGGATATAGTCATATAGCAGGATATTATTCCATCATTAAAAGTGATGAACTATTGATACATGCTACAATGTGGATGAAGCTCAAAAATATTATGCTAAGAAGGAAACTAGACACAAAAGTATACATATTGTATGATTACATTTTTATGAACCATCCAGAAACAGGCAAATTCAGAGCCACAGAAAGCAGATTAGTGGTTTCCTGGGGCTGAGGGGAGGAGGGATTGGCGAATGAGTATTCACTGGGTGCAGCATCTCCTTTGGGGGTGATGAAGATGTTTTGAAGTAAGACAAGTGATGGTTGCACAACCCTGTGAATGTACTAAATGCCACCAAATTGTACACTTTAAAATGGTTATTTTTATGTTTTGTGAATTTTATCTCAATTAAAAAAAAACCTTTATTGAACCCACTCATGTGCTAAAAGATTCATGCATGGAATCAATTATTCATTCAAGAATGTTTATTAAACACCTACTACATTCTGAGGCTTTTAGATGGACAAGGAAGTACAGTCTAGGATTGGTAGGTTATAGCTGAAAGAGCTTTTCATACTGTCTGGAGGTCCCAAGCTCAGTGCCTAGAAGTCATCCTTGATCCATCCTCACTTCTCAACAGGCCCATTCAACCCATCACCACGTCCTGTCAGTTCTACTGCCAAAATATTGGATTGGCCAAAAAGTCTGTTCAGGTTTTCTATAAGATGTTACAGAGAAAATCTGAACAAACTTCTTGGCCAACCCAATATCTCTCTTCTGCCACCTCCCAAGTCTAAGTTACTGACAAGTCTCACCCCATGCAAGGGTAAGACTGCTCCTTCCTCCTATACTCCCTACAATACAGTTGTTAATGGCAGTTGGATTTTGTTTGCCATTTCCTTGAAACCCTCCAGTGGTTTCCCATTGCCCATAAAATGAAATCCAAACACTTCCGCATGAGCTGTGAGCCGTGAATGGTCTGGGCCTGACCTCTAGACTTCATCTACTGTCTCTCCTCTATGTTGTCTACTTGGCTCCTGTTACACAAACCGTTGTTTCCTGCCCATTCCCAGCCATCAGAGCTGTTTCTACTTCAAGGCTAGTACTTTTCCTATTCTCCTTGCCTTAACACTGTCCCTGGCCCTTGGTCCCACCGCCACCTTCTCATCCTTCTATGTAAGAGAAACGCCCATGGAGCAACCCATTTAAAGGAGATTTTACCATCTCCACCCCACCCCCGTTCTTCTCTAACTCAGCTTCCATTGTTTCTTTGCTAACTCTTACCACATTCTGCAATTACTTGTTTAGCTGGTATGTTCATTTTCTGTTTCCCCAAGTGGAATATAAGTTTCACATCTCTCTTGTTAACCACTCAACTTCAGAGCCTAGCATAGGACCTGAACCTCGGGTGGTTTTTGGAGTTCTTTTTGATGAGTAACTGAATGATTGAATGAAGTAACATGTTGGAGAATTTCAGAAATTCCCTAAAAGCAGGTTGAGACAGGGCTTCCTCTGCATGCTCTGCATCTTCAAGTTCATGATCTGCATATGGAAAGTGGGCCTCTCAGCTCCTCTCTGTGGATCTCTGCTTCTCACCTGGTGAGGATACAGAGCAACTGTACTCCCAAATGATGATGGGAGCATTAATTGGTTTGACCACTTTGGACAATGGTGCATGTACAAAATGGGTACCAAAGTGTTTATAGCAGCTTTTTTCATAGTAGCTTGTTGGGGACGGAATTTTACTCTTTCTCCACCACTGCACCGCCCCCCACCCCCGCCAAGTTCATATATTGAAGTCCCACTCCCAGTACCTTAGAATGTGACTATACTTGGAGATAAGGCCTTAAAAAGTAGTTAAATTGAATGAAGTCATTGGGGTGAGCCCTAATCCAATATGACTGGTGTCCTTATAAAAAGACAAAGAATAGGAAATACTGTGTGAATACACAAAAGGAAGGTGGCCAGCTACTAGCCAAGGAGAGAGGTCCTCAGGTGAAACCAACCCTGCTGATACTTTGACCTTGGACTTCAAGCCTCCAGAATTGTGAGAAACTAAATTTCTGTTATCTAAACCACTCTGGTACTTTGTTATGGTAACCCTAACAAAGTAATATAGGGGCAAACTGAAAACTATCCAAATGTCCTTGAAAAGAAAAGTAGATAAGTAAATGATATTCTATTTGGCAACAGCAACAACAACAAAAGAACAAAGTACAGATATCAACAGCAACATAGATGAATCTCCAAACCCTGATGTTGAGCAAAAGTAGCCAGGCATGAAAAAGCACATACTGTATGATTCCATTTATCTGAAATTCAAGAACAAGTAAGCATAATCTCTGGTGATAGACGAAAACTAAGGGTTCCCACGGTGGGGGGAGGGAGAGGAGAAAGAGAGATCAACTGGGAAAAAATATGAGCAAACCTCTGGGTGCTAGGAATGTTCTATATTTTGATTAAATGACTATTATGTGGCAGTCTACATATGTAAAGACTAATTTATTAATTGAGCTATATGCTAAGATTTGTATACTTTGTGCTGTGCTTAGTTGCATAGTCGTGTCTGACTCTTTTCGACCCTGTGGACTGTAGCCCACCAGGCTCCTCTGTCCATGGGGATTCTCCAGACAAGAATACTGGAGTGTGTTGCCATGCCCTCCTCCAGGGGATCTTCCCAACCCAGGGATCAAACCCAGGTCTCCCACATTGCAGGCAGATTCTTTACCATCTGAGACACTAGGGAAGCCCAAGAATATTGGAGTGGGTAGCCCAGCCCTTCTCCAGAGAAACTTCCTGACCCAGGAATCTAACTAGTGTCTCCTGCATTACAGGCAGATTCTTTACTAGCTGAATTGCCAGGGAAGCCCTTGTACACTTTACTATATGTAAATCATATCTTGATTTTTTAAAAGTTCAAAAAACAAAGGGTAGAATGAATCAGCTAATCTTCAGAATCCCTTGTATCTTCTGAGTTCAAGACTAGCTAAAATCTCCTGGGTCCAGAGGAGGGCTGAGCTCTGCAGAGATGTGACTGCCAAAAGGGAAAGAGTCCAGGAGAGGAAGGAAGGAAGGAAGCCATGCGCCTGTGAGCCGGAGAACCAGAGGGCAGGGGACTGAGAGGGAAAAATAAAAATTGCCAAGAAAACAAGCCATTTCATCCTGCAATTGAAACAAGCTAAAATGAGATTTATGTCCCTTCTGGGAATGTTTAACAATTCTAAGCTTCACTCTCCTTGAAATATTAGGAGAATAGCACAGGGCAAGTGCTGTCCCTCCTCCTTTACAGCCCTCAGTGGAAACCATCCATTCTCCAGCAGCAGCCCCACGGGGCCAGCCAGAGAAACTTCTCGTCCTGAGGTTTATTGTGAATTGTGCCGCTACCTGATATTTGTGTAGCCAGTTCCTCTCCATCATCTGGGCTGAGATGAAGACTAGCACAAAGACCATTTTCTGGCATTTAAGCGTGGATGAGAATTGGCCAGAACAAAATAGAAGGAATACTGAGTCAAAGAAGCCAGACACAAAAGAGTATGTTCTTTTGTATAATTCCACTTATATGAGCTACAAGAAAGGCAAAAGTTCTGTTTTGTTGTAAGTCAGAATTGTGGTTACCTTTGGGGGAAGGATGTGGGTAGTCACTGGAAGGGGTCTCTTGTGGTTCTGGGGTTCTGTTACTCCATCTGAGGACAGGGTACCTGGGTATGTTCACTTTGTAAAGATTCATCACACACTTTCATAGGTTATGATATCCTTAAGCTATATTTGAATAAGAAGTTCACAGGTTAAGAAAAAAAAAAGGAGAAATGAGATGGAGGGAAAAAGAAGTCAGCACTGCATAGGGATGGTGGAAGAAGGGGGAAAGTCTAAAGACAAGATAGCTGGGAGATCATTAGTAATCTCTATACCTGGGTGAGAAGCTAGTCCTAGCAGAACATCCCATGCTGCTCACAAGAATTTGCCTCTGCTCTTTGGGGAATGTCACTCCACCTGCACCCCCACATTTTGGCTGATACCCACCCAGCTTGGGTAACTCCTCCTCCAAGAGCTTCTTCTGACACTCATCATTTTCTCCCACCAACAAGCCCAGCAGTCTGGGCCTAAGTGTCCCTTCTCTGTGCTCCCACAATTTCTCATGTGGAGTGAGGTCCTTAAGAACATGGACTGTGGAGAATTTATAGAGACAGAAAGTAGAACAGTAGCTTCCAGGAGATGAGAGGAGAGGAGACCTAGGAGTTAGTGTTGACTAGTTACTGAATTTCAGCGCTGTGCTCAATCACTAAGTCAAGTCCGACTCTTTGCAACTTCATGGACTGTAGCCCATCAGGCTCCTCTGTCCATGAGATTGCCCAGGCAAAAATATTGGAGTGGGTTGGTTTTTCCTCCTCCATGGTAGCTTCCTCAGCCAGGGGTCAAACCCACGTCTCCAGCATGGGCAGGCAGATTTTCTTTACCACTGAGCCACCAGGGAAGCCCAGAATTTCAGTGGACTGATAAAAAGGATTTGGAGATGGATAGTGGTTGCCCTACAATATGAATGCCCTTAAAATCATTGAATTGTAGACTTTAAAATTGTTTAAAGTGGAGGATAGTCTTTTCAACAAATGGTGTTGAGAAAATTGGAAATCTACACACAGAAGATTGAAGTTGGATCCTTACCTTGAATCATATATAAGAAGTAACTCAAATGGGTCACAGACCTGAATATAAGAGCCAAAATTATAAAACGCTTTGGAATAAAATATAGGTGGAAAGCTTCATGACTTTGGATTTAGCAATGATTTCTTGGATATGAAACCAAAAGCACAGACAACAAAAGTAAAAATAGGTAAATTGGACTACATCAAAATTAAAAACTTCCATGCATCAAAGGTCACAATTGACAGAGTGAAAAGGCAACCCACAGAATGGGAGAAAATATTTGCAAATCATATATCTAATAAAAGGCACTAAAGTAAACCAAAACAGAGGCCACAGTTTCAATATAACCAGAGACCTAATGCTCATCATCACATGTAAGTGTCCTGATTTTCAAAAAAAACTGACTCTGACCTTAAACAAAGCTTAAGCTTTCTTCATGTCAGTGTGATCTTATGACTTCCTAGCCAATTAGCTACAAATAAGCAAGCTTATGCAATGAAAAGAAACCTGAATTTCTAAGAACTAGTCACAACCAAAAACAAGGTATTCCTCATTCATGCTTCATAAACTGAGCTGCAACTGATGAAAACAAGCTTCTGGGGTCTCTCTGTTCTTTAACAGTTTATTTCTCACTCAATAAAATATTCATATCAAGTAAAGCTGTCTGGATTTTTTTTTTTTGACAGGGGTAAATATCCAGAATATATAAAGAACTCCTTCACCTCAACAGTAACAACAAAAACCAACCTGATTTAAGAATGGGCAAAGAGCTTCAATAGTTTTCCAAAGAAGATACGCAAATGGCCAACAAGCTTATGAAAAGATGCTCAACATTACCAATCAATAGGAAAATGCAAACTAAAACCACAATGAGCTACCACCTCACACCCATTAGAATGGCTAATATATACAAAGTGTTAGTCGTTCAGTCGTGCCCAACTCTTCACAACCCTATGGACTGCAGCCCACCAGGCTCCTCTGTCCATGGGATTTTCCAGGCAAGGATACTGGAGTGGGTAGCCATTTCCTTCTCCAGGGGATCTTCCCGACCCAGGGATCGAACTCAGGTCTCTTACACTGCAAACAGATTCTTTACCAACTGAGCTACCAGGAAACCCAATATATACAAGCAAACCCTCAAATAAAAAGTGTCATCAAGGATGTGGAGAAGACCAAAAAAGAACCTCAGAAATCTGGGTTAGAGTATGTCCTTCTAAACAGGGGTATAGAAGGGACAGCTTAGGGGTCTGCCCCTTGTTTCTGTGGCAGGCCTGGAAAGACTGTGCTTGGCTATTGAATAATAATTAGTAACTCATTATTGCGGAGAAGGCAATGGCACCCCACTCCAGTGTTCTTGCCTGAGAATCCCAGGGGCAGGGGAGCTTGGTGGGCTGCCATCTATGGGGTCCCACAGAGTCGGACACGACTGAAGTGACTTAGCAGCAGCAGCAGCAACTCATCAGTGGATATTGATTGAACATAGGCTCATTGCTGGGCCTCCCTCTGACATTTCGTTAAGAAAGACCAGTCCTCAAGTTAGTAAGAGTACTTCCTGCTTTTCCTCCCTGGCATTGATCCTCAGTTCTTCCCACTGTCTCACCCCTCCCACCACTTCCGCCTGCCTGTTCTGACCCCAGCTAGCAGGAAGTTTAAACCTGAAGCCCCCCCAAGCTGACTCCTAGGCCTTCACTTAGAACAGTCATCTTCCCTATGTGACTGGGTTCCCTCTAAGCCCCTAGCACTCTACCCAGCCATGTCCCCCTGGCCTGAACCCCAGTGTGAGACCACAGCAGCCTGATGTTGTGCTTTGTACTTCTTTGTACTGGTCAGGTCTCCTAGACCATGTCCCTGACGTCTCTGTATGTTTTTCACCTTCTTTTTTTCCTCAGGACTTATTTCTCTAACTGGCTTCAACTACAGGGCCCCAGGCTTGAGCTCCTTAAAAAAAAATTGACTTGCTAAAACTAAATCCAGAGTTGACCTTAGATGATCCGTTTTCTCCCTTAATAACAGCGTTCACCTTACTAAAGACCAAGCTTGTATCCAAGGCCGAGTGTCAAAAATCAGGATGTCCTCACATCCTCTACCTGTGGGTTCACTCTGCTGTTGATAGTTACACTTACGACCCAACACCTTACCCACATGTGATGAGAAACTCAACACCTTCCTCCACCAAACACCTCTGGAGAGATCCTAGAACCATCCCAGATGGGTTTCCAGGATGAGAGGCCTGGTATCCAGCTCCCACTGAAGCATACGAACTTCACTTTGGTGTCTCTCCACCTGGTGCTGACACAAACATGACGCAGCCACCCTTGCCTTTGATTCTCCAAGGCAAGCACAAGCATAAGGATACAGCAGAGTTTTATTGAAGGATTTATTGATTATGAAGGAGAGTTACATTATCATGCAACTACTAGGCAATACCACAAATGGCAAATGACCTAAACGGAATATATAATAAAAGTCCGCTGCACACTCCATCCCAAGGAACTCCTCGCTGACTAAGGCTTCTCAGATCCCCTGCCCACACCCACACAGTGCATCACCTGTCTTGGGTTTCTGGCATAGAGCTCCTGAAACTCTTGCAATTTCCTAAGTGGTGACAGAAGTGTCTTTTGTCATCCATAAGAGCCTCTGTGGACCCCACAAGAGTTTATGCTAATGAGTGACTCAGGATGGGGCCCCTAGAAAGCTTCTGAATAGAACAGAACCTATCAGTAAAAGGGCTTCCCTGGTGTCACTAGTGATAAAGAACTCACCTGCCAATACAGGAGACATAAGAGACATGAGTTCAATCCCTGGGCCAGGAAGATCCCCTGGAGAAGGGTATGGCAACCCATTCCAGTATTGTTGCCTGGAAAATTCCATGGACAGAGGAGCCTGGCAAGGCTACAGTCCATGGGGTCGCAAAGAGTCGGATACGACTAAAGCAACTTAGCAGCAGCAGCAGCAGCAGCAACCCAAACCTCCAAGGAGAGATAGTGAGCTGGAGACTGAGATATAAAAACTCTTGAACAATAAGATTTCCAAGTTGGCGAACACACTGATGTGCTGGGACGATGATACACGTGAAGAAGAGCATGGAAGCTCTGTGCCCTAGCAAATATTTTGCCCATTAGGCTGTAACAGGGTGGAATCCTTTATAATAAGCTAGTAAACATAAGTATAGTGTTTCCTGCATCCTATGAGTCATTCTAGTGAATTATCAAGCCTAAGCGTGATTGTGGGAACCCCAAATATGTAGTCAGCCAGACAGAAGGGTGGGTCTCCCAGGGACTCCATTTCTAGCTGGCCTCCGAAATGGGGACAATCTTATGGGACTGAGCCCTTAACCTACGGGGTTCATGTTAAATCCGAGAGTCGGTGTCAGAATTGAATTATTGGATATCCATTAGAGAATCAGACAGGAGTCCTTCTATGATGGGCATTGTCTTCTGGGGTGTGTGTGTTTGGAAGATCTGCAGCTATGTAGGTCTTGGTGGGAGTCAAGATCCTACCTCATATTAGAATAGCCCCAAAGGCTGTGTTGCAGGCAGGATATGGGCATGTGATCCAAACCAGCCAGTCAGCTGCTTAGGCCAGAGCGACTATGTCTCTGGAGCAAATGCTGCATAAACACGGGGAATGTTTACAAGAGGAGGACCCATGCTTGGGCAGCAGGTCACACACCCTTAACCAGTTGTTCCTTGGTGTGACCTATGCTGAGTATCTGGCTTCTAGCCTGTTTTTCAAGTCTAATCTTCTAACTGTCCTATAATGGTTATTGTTTAAAAACACATCCACAAAGTTCTGATACTCCTCTCTCTAAGAGCTAGGGCTCACTTCCCCCTGCCCCTGAGGATGGGCTAGACTTAATGACTCTCTTCTTAGGAATAGAATATGGTGGAAGTGACAGGGTATGACTTGTAAGACTAGGTCATGAAAGGCACTGCAGCTTCCTCCTTACACTCTTCCTTGGATCCGTCACTCTGGGGGAGGCCAACTCCAAAGCCATAAGGACATTCAGACAGTCTCATGCAAAAGCTCATATATCAGTACAGGGGATAAGAGCCTCCTATCAATAACTAATGAAGTACTGAGCTTTCCTGCCAACATCCAAACAAGCGAGCCATCTTGAAAGCAGCTCCCTAGCCCCAGTCAAACTTCAGATGATGGAAGCCCCACCTGATGTCTTGACTAACAAGCCTGAACCTTCCAGATGAACTGCTCCCAAATACCTGACCCACTGAAACTAGGAGATAATAAATGTGCATGGTTTTTAGCCTCTAATTTTTGAGATAATTTGTTATGGAGCATCAGTAGCTATTACACATCTGGATTCTGTGAGCCACCAAAAAGCCTTCCAGGGGTTTCTTTTTCTAAGTAAACTATCCAGTTTCTGTTGTTTGCAATTAAGAGCCTCGATTGGTACTACTTATTTACATCTTCCTTGACCCCTGACCCACAGCCCCAGGCTCTCACCCTCCCCTTTTATCAAGCAGAGTAGTTCAGACTCAGGTTTCTCCTGTTACCAGCCTACCCAGGTTACTTCCAGAAGCTTTCACTTCCTCTCTTAAGCAGGCTGTCCAAACATCTTCCTAGCTGCAAAATCAGTCTCACCACCCCCCTGAGAAGGCAAACGCAGCTGCAGACCACAGGGGCACTAAATTGCTTCCAGCCTGTCCTCTCCTGCAAGCCTTGCCGCCTGCCTCTTCCCCTCATTATCCACTCCTGGCTCCCTTACAGGTTTCCTGTGATCTTGTCCTTCTTTCCGGAAGCCATAGGTTTCCTCAGCTTTCCCATGCTGCACGTCTGCCCTACACCTCTTGAGTGCTCTCTCCCTATTTTTCATTCTCTCGCTTCCTGTCAGGCGTCCACTGCCTTTCAGTCTCTGCTCTACAGCCAGCTCCTCCTGAACACCAGGACATGCTTCTTTCTGTTTAGTCCCTCTAATTAGCTCTGTCACTGGTACTTTGGCTCAGCACTGACGTGTGAGAGCCACTGAGCTTCTCTCCTGCTGGCCCTCCTTCCATCTTTGGTATCCTCCTCCCTTCTTGAAACCAGTCTCAAATCCCCAGTCCTCCTTGACAGGTCCAGCTCCTTTACTGCCCCATGTTCTCAGCTGCTGAGTTCAACCACACCCCTTGCCTCGGTGTCCCCCACATCTCTCTCCAGTCACTCAGACGCTACACACCTCTCAGACTGGCCTCTGTGGGAACGTCCCTCTTTATTATCCCCCCTGCTTCCCATCCATGTTCCCCCAAGTAACTTCCCCTACATACAGCCTCCAGGGCAATGTTCCTAAGGAATAGTCCTTATTCTACCATCACTTCACTTAGAAACTTTCTATTATAGTCAACAGTATCAAGTCCCAACTGCATGTGAATTATTTATGATTCTTTGCATAAAACCTAGTGGAACCAACATGCGCCACTTTAAACTGAAAATGGGATTTGATGACATAGCTATGGGTGGGATCTCACAGAACTCATGGGCAGGAATGCAGCCAAGCCTTAGACCTAGAAAACTCTCAGGACTCCAGGGTGTTTTCTGACAATGCCCTCTCTGCCTTTTTTAGCATCTGCCCCTCCATCTCCCCTGCAGACTCCAGCTCTCTCTGGTACTCAGTCACTTGCAGAACATGCCTGCCTCACAGGAATCAAGGTTTCTTCTTATTGACATCACTCAAGAGACTACTCCCCAAGTGAAGGGAGTCTTTCAGGCCCAGTTTCCAGTTTGCAGGTATGCTAGTGAGAAATCTTCTGCTTGCAAATGATGGACACCCAACATAACTAACCTCGGCAAAAATGTCATTTATAGGCTTTGATAAACAAACTCTGGGAAGGGCGGGCTTGTGTGAGGCCTCTTGGATAGGAGGTTACAGAGACTGGATGTCATTTCTCTCTCCATTTCCCAACTCTGCCTGTGAGTGTTCTTTTCTTAAGGTAGATCTACTCTACCTAGTATCCACATGTTAGAGGACATTAGTGACACCTGTTTAATCTTGCCACCTGAGAAGATGGGCTCTTTTCCACAAATTCAAATTTAAGAAAAATTCTTAGAGTGGACTTGATCCAGCTTGGGGCATGACTCCATTCATGGGTTGGGTGAGAGGGGCACTAGATAAGGGTAAAGGAGAAAGCATAGACTTTTGAGTAAGCCTGCCTGGGTTTAAATCCTGGCTCTGTTACTTATTAGCTGTGTGACTCTTGGTAAAAAAAAACCTCTCTGTGCCTCAGTTTCTTTGTCTGTAGAATAGGGATAACAATAGGATCCATCTCATAGATTGCTACTAAGATTAAATCCAGAGTGCTTAGAATAATGCCCACCACATGGTAAGACTCTAAGTGTCAGCAGCGACGATAGCGATGGTGATGATTACGACAACCGCCACAGCAAGGGAGGGTGAGAGGAGACACATTCTTCTTGAACCACATGCTTGAGACGGGAGGAGAAGCCCAACCCAAGGAGTGTGTGTTAGTTTTCTAGGGCTGCTGTAACAAAGTCCTGCAGACTGGGTAGCTTAGGATGGAAATTAATTGTGTCAGCTCTGGAGTGTAGCGTCTGAAGTCAAGATGTGGACAGGGTGGCTCCTTCATGGGCTGGGATGGAGAATCTGTTCCAGGCTTCCCTCCTCACTACTGGTAACCTTAGACATTCCTTGATTTGTAGATGTAGGTTCTCTTATGTCTTCATATCTTTCCTTTGTATGTATCTGTCTCTGTGTCTTGATTTCCTCTTCTTATATGGACACCAGCGTTTTAGAACAGGGCCCATACCAATGACCTCATCTTAATCATCTGCATAGACTCTATTTTCAAATAAAGTCACATTCACGCGTCTTGGGGATTAGGACTTCAACATTACTTGTAGGCGGGGGAGTGGGGACACGCGTGATGGTGGTTTAGTCACTAAGTTGTGTCTGACCTTTGCGATCCCACGGACTGTAGCCTGCCAGGCTCCTCTGTCCATGGGATTCTCCAGGCAAGAATACTGGGGTGCATTGCCATGCCCTCCTCCAGGGGATCTTCCCAACTCAGGGATAGAACCTAGGCCTTCTGCATTGTAGGCAGTTTCTTTACCGACTCAGCAACTGAGGAAGCCCAACAGTACTGGAGTGTGTAGTCCATCCCTTCTCCAAGGGATCTTCCAGACCCAAGAGTCGAACCGGGATCTCCTGCATTGCAGGCAGACTCTTTACCAGCTGAGCTACCAGGGAAGCCCATATAATTCAAGTCATTACAAAGGTGGGACAATGCTGGGGCAGACCAACGTAAAGGTCCCTTCTGCTTCCGACTCCCAGGACCAAACATTCTGATCAGCCCAGCTTGGGCCAGCGACTTATACCTAGTGCTGTCAACAGTGTCTGGAGGGGTCATCAGGGACAAGGAGTCACACTGCACAAAGTGACTGCAGGCATGCCTCAGAGAAAGGGCTGGGAGATTGGCTCACCTGCTGGACACACATCTCAGGTGTTGTCCACTCCAGTGTGCAGAGTGCCAGTCACTGGGAGATTCCTAGAGATGAGCAAGATGTTTACACTAGAGCAAGGGAGAAGGTCCCCTACAAAAGCACTAATGCCAGGTACTACAGAATAAGTGCTCCAGTGGAAGCACAAACAAGGCATCACAAGAATGTGAGAGAGGATTGAGAAGTCCCCCATCAGAAACAGAATGGAGATCGGGGGAGCAAAAAGAGCCTCTCTGGAGGAGTGACAGTTGAGCTCCTCTTAGGAGAGGAAAATTAGGATGAGTGAAGAAAAGGTAAAGGTGAGAGAGGAAGAAGAAATCAGAGACTAGTGGGGAAGAAACCTACTGTGTCTGGGTAGTCAAGTGAAAAATGAGATGTGATATCAAACAGTTACTGAGTAGTAACTGGGCCCACAACTGTTTTATGCACTCCAAGGACATAATCTCTGCTGTCTTCACCACGATTGCAATACATCACCACCACTCCTGTTTTCTGGTTTGTTTGTTTTTAAGACTTTCCCTAGTTCAGTGAGTGTGGGCCAGTCTTTGCTGCAGTGCGTGGGCTTCCATCGTGGTGGTTTCTCCTGTTGCAGAGCACAGGCTCTAGGCAAGCAGGCTTCAGTAGTTGCGGCACACTGGCGTAGTTGCTCTGTGGTGTGTGGGATCTTCCCTGACCAGGGATTGAACCCATGTCCCCTGCGCACTGGCAGGCCGATTCTCAACCACTGGACCATCAGGGAAGCAGAAGCACACGATCACGTCTGTTTTACAGATAGGGTTCAGTCACTTAGCCAGGTCCAGGTCACATAGCCAGGAGATGGTAGAGCTCAGGGTCTTAGGCCACGTCTCCTGTGAAAGATTAGGTTGGAAAGTCAGTTAGGCACAGAACATGGCTAGTTTTGCCGAGGAGTCTGGAGTTTATTCTGGAGGGAATGAGAAGCTAATGAGGAACTGTAGACAGAGGATGACTTGCCCCAGCCTTTTTTCAGGATGACAGCTCTGTGGCAGTGTGGAGGATGCTGAGGAGCTGAAAAACCAACACACGCCATCTCCCACCCCACGGGGGAGAAGAATTAACTAGTCATTCTTTTGTATAATACAGTACCAGGAGTTCCAGGGACTGTTTGCTGGCTCATTCGTTTTAATTTAAGTTTTATTGAAGCATAACCTACATACCAAAAAGTGTACAAATCATAAGTGTGGCTGGATTGACTTTTCGTCAGATGAACACATCTCACAGATTCATTCTTCATGTAGCGATCCTGCATCCTTCCCTATCAAAGCTACCGCTGAAACCATCACTCTAACTACCCCATTCTGCAGCAGGAAATCTCCTACTGCCTAAGATTCAATACGTTCTGCTGGAGAATTGTGCTGCCCTTGGAAAGTGGTGTAGGCAGTGGCGGAGCTGGAGGACTCTGAGTTACCCTGCCCAGAAGGCCTGGCTCCCCTCACTGTCAGTGTGGCTTCAGACAAGCTCTCTTATCTCTGTTGGGCTCTGAATCTCTGTAAAATGGAGTCAATAATGGTTAGCTTCTTTTGTAATTTATAGAATTTCTATAAATTCTTCTATAATTTATGGAAATTTATTAAATTGATACAATATAATGACATTATAAAAGTTCCATCTAATTTATATGATGCATAAAATTAATAAATTGATTAATAAAATGGAATAAATATTGGCCATCACCATCTTTGTTGGTGTCTATTCTGTCTTACTTTGATATATATTCATAGAAGAGTTTTTATACAACCAACTGGCAAGTTACTACAGAGGACATAGAGGGGAGGAAATGCATCTCCCATCACCCCAAGCACTCCAGATTAAGCAGGGAGAGGTGAGCAGGTACAGTGCAGAAGCCAGGTACACAAGTGACCTTCACAAGATTCTCTCTTAGGTGTGGTGGTTTATGGAATTTATAAGCTATCCTCTCCGTCCCTCCCTCTCTCTCTCTCCCCTCCTTACTCTGAAGGGCTCCACCCTTGGCCTAAAGGAATCAATGCCCAGACTCAGCTGGTGCTTGGATGGGGTTGGACTGGTAGCCTGCTTGTGGCTCCCTAAAGTGCTACCTATAAGCTCCATGGTGCATGTTGCATTTTCAGTTCTCAATGATTGTATTTCCTTCTTTCCCCACAAACACTTCCAGCAAGTTCACCCTTAGACTGCCTGTCTCCTCTGCTCAACCCACACCCAGGGAGGCAGAAGAATTGTAACAGCGAGACCTCTAGGAGAGGGCCCTGCTTGCCTCTTTGGCCTCATCTCTGCCATTGGTATCCTGGCACATGAGCTCCCCAGCTCTTCTTGACCTCCCTTCTCCTCAGGGAGCTGGGTTCTAGGACACTGAGGTCCCTACTCTGGGCTCCACTATGTACAGGGTGGGAGCAGGGGAAGCCATGACCAGTGGAAATTAGTGGTTTCTGGGACATCAGAATCCTGCTCCTCTGGGATTTAATTCTGAAGTACGGAAATGAAAAAAGATTGCTGGGGTCAGAGCCTGGAAGTCCAGAGCCCTGGACATCAGTTCACTTCTTAACAGGTCCTGATGCTTTGACTATCTCTTTCTTTGTTGAGCTTCAGTTTCCTTGTCTATAAAATGGGAATAATACTGACCCAACTCATCCCAAAATGGATAGGGGTAGAAATTTTAAAAGTGTCATGGGCTGGGAGGAATATACGAGATAATTATTCTTACTATTATTGTTTCTCTTTCTTGCCACTTTGCCATTGGAAAACCTTATAATATTTTTAAAAAACAAAATTAAAAGCAATACAAGCAGTAGAGAAGGGCCTAAGGTAAATAGTTTAAGTCGCCTTCATTCTCCCTACCCCAAGGCCCCAGTCTCACCCTCCTAAGACCACTGCTCCTGTTCATTTCTTATGTATCTTAGACACCTGTGGGCACATGCAAGTGAATACGCAGGCAATGGTTCTTTTTTTTCTCCAAATCAGAACATATTGTACATCTCTTCTGTACCTGGCTTTTTTCCTTTAGTATTTTGAAGATCTTTGCATTTAGCATGAATATACTCTTTAATGGCTGCATGATACTCCACAGTATACTGTGATGTGTTTACCGACCCTTAAAGTTAGACATTCAGGATTCCCATCCATTGAAGGTACTTCAAGCTGGCTGATGAAGATCCTACAATTGTCCCTAACATTGTGCTCTTCTGAGTTTCCTCCTCACTGGAATTCCTGGGCTTCCAAAGTCAGGGCTCCTGGGAGCTGAATGCAGCCAGGCACATCCGGCCGCGGATGGGAGGAGCAGTGAGAGACTTCTCGGCACCTGTGGGTTGAGGTCTCCCTGGGGCACAGGAAGCAAACAAGGAAGTAGGTCTGGAGACATCACTCAGGATCATTGCCTCTCTTGACCTCTTCAGCCTCCCTGCCTGTCTCTGGGTCCAAAGAGGGAAGTTCTCTCTCCTATTAGAATCACCTAATACAGTCTCCGAGCTGAATCATACCCCAGGTCAATTCAACTAGAATCTCTGAGGACTGGCCCAGGACATCCAGTTTGATGACTATTTTAGGTGATTCCACTGTGCAGCCACAAAATATACAGCCCAGAAGTCTGGAGATAAACATGGCACAACAAACATGAGGGCCTTTACTTTCTTCCTCTTGTTTCAACCCTGTGAGATTAGGATTATCCCACACCATCAACCTAGAATGCATTTACCCAGCATGCGTGTATGATGTATACAGGAAGTGGTTCTTCATTTCCTGCTAAGTTTTTATTTGATCACTGTTTTGACTCATTCAAAATTGCTTATGTAAATTGGTTAAGAAGCTTTTAGCAGGCAATTTGGCAATACATATCAGAAACCATAAAACTGTTAAAAATCATTGGCATACTTGTTCTACTTTTGGAATCCATCCTAGAGAAATAACATAAATATAGGGGGAAGCTATATGCATAAGATGTTCATTGCAGCATTATTTATATTAATGGAAAACTGGAGAAACCTAAATGTCCAGTGTACAGGTATGGGTAAGTTAATTGTGGTAAAACTATCTGCTAGACTATTAAATAGCCATTAAAATTATGGCGAAGAAGACAAAGCAGTAACTTGGAAAATGCTTGTAACTGTAATGTTAAATGAAAATACAGGATGCAAGTGTGTGGATACACTTTGATCACATGCAGAGAAAACTAAATGTAAAAGAAAAAACTAGAAAAGAACAAAATGCTAGCATAGACTGTGTTAGAACAAAGGGAATAATTTTCCCTACTTTCCAAGTTTTTACAGTATGATTACACTGCTACTTAGAAACAAATAGCAAGAGAATTCTGCCTTGTGCATTTATTCAGACATGTCTGTCTGAAACTCCACTGAGGCCAACATCCAGTGATTCACCCAACACAAAAATGTCATAACTGTGGAAAAGAAGTCAGAGGATCTGGTTTTTAGCTCTTGCCCCAGTTTCATAGTTTGATCTTGAGCACATCATTCCTCCTTTCTGAACCTCAGTTTCCTCATGTGTGAAACAACAGATTCAACTAGAAGGATGCTCAGAAACTTCCAGTTCATGATATTGATGACAATTAAGCCAATGCTAACGAACCCCAAGTGCATTAGATAGCATTAAATGGCAGATTAAAGGGCAGAAAAGTGTCTCCTTAAAGCGTCTGCAGGCAAGCTGCCTTTGTTCCTTGTTTCCACAGGCAGAATTGCTCCCCTTCCCTGCCTCACATTAAAATCCTGAAAGCATAACTGAATAAATGAAAGGCAAATCACACACTGCTTTTCAATATTTGGTGATTTTTCTCCACATCGTTCACATGTAGTCCTGATGACTTGTAAATGGAAGCGCCTCTGGAATACGCAGGAGAGTCCGTGGAGCCAAACAGGAAGCCTTGTTCTACCCCCACCCCTGACTTTTCATCTTGATAAAGTGATTTTCCTCAACAGGCAGAGACAGGGAGCCATAAATCATGACAACACAGCTCCCTGGGGTCTCGAAGCCCTCTGCTTGGAAGAGACACCTCTCCTATGATGTGGATGCACCAGCCTGGGGCTATGGAATAACAGGGGGAAAGGTCTGGGGTTGTTAAAAGCAGACTCTTTCTGATGGGAAGGGAAATTGAAACCCCAGGATTTAAAGAGAGCAATAAAGGTGATGATGGGAAACATGAGGCCCATGGATACACATCAAGGCTTGACTCCTGGCAGAAGAGAAGCCGCTCTTGGGATTAGTACATTTTCCACATGACTGACGTTTAACTGTCCAAGAGCCAGGATTGACTTTTAACTCCATTAAGATGCTTCTCCATATTCTTAATTGTCTATGCAGAACATACTTTAGCCTTTTTCTAACAACACAAGGAAATGGAACCAGGAATTATATATTTTGGGGGTGATTATTTGTGAATGCCTGTATTCCCCACTAGACTGTGTAGGACATGCCTAGCCCAGAGCAGGCACTCAAGACATACTTGTTGAGTGAGAACCCCTTGCTGTTTAATATGCTATATTATGAAGAATTCTGTTGGTCATAAGTATCAGAAAATGACTCTTGCTAAGCTCTGAAAAAAAATGGAGATGATTAGAGGAATTTATGAGGTCTCTAATTGGAGTCTGAGTACTAGGCAAGCAATCACTGGGACTAAGCTGGAGCCCTGGGGGGGCCGGGGGGCCCAGGGAAATTTTCTTCTTCTCTCTGCTTATCTTTGGGCTCCTGCTTTCTTGTTCTTGCTCACTGATGCCCACCCTTTTCTGCTCTGCAGAACAGGGCATTCATCTTCAAGTTTATCGGTTCTCAGTTTCAAAAAGAAAATAGCCCTGCTCTTTGGTTGTTTCAGTTCCTAAACTTGGTCCAGTTTGGTTGGTGTGCATCTCAGACCCATAGGTTGACTACCCTGGAAACTTTCTGGGTGGAGTTGGAGGTATCCCCAGATAAAGGAGTAGGATCCACAAAACAATAAGTACCCATTACATTTGCTTTATCTCCGTCAATCTTTCTAATAACCTTTAAGGTCGATGAGCCTGTTATCTGTACTTGGTAAGTGAAAAAATTAAGATTGAAGAAAGATATGGAATTTGCCCAAGGCCACACAGCTAGGGAAGAGGCAGAGACTGGAGCCGGGTGCTTTCAAAGCCAGGGCGTCCCTCCATGCCACGTGGTCCCTGGTCAGCCTCCCAAACCACACCGTCACTGTGCAAGGAGGTAATTGCGGCAGACAGGATGGCCCATAGAGAGGAGTGATTTCCTGACCCCAGGAAACGCCCTGCAGAGTACTCTCTTGGAAAGGCCACAGAGTCAGTTTGCGTTTTGGCTGTTCGTTTCTCTCTCATAAACCTAGGTGCAGGTTGTATCCAGCCTGCTCCTGGGGGAAACATACTGCAAGTTGTCTTTCTGCAAAATTAATTAGCAAATCAAAGGTCAGAGCTGCCTTCTCCCCAGAGATTGCTCAGGCCTCTAGAATAGCTCTTTTCTTCTTCACTGTGGCCATTGTGTCTTTTAACCCTCCTGCAGCGTGGTAACTGTATCAGTTATTTCTGCATCTCTACCATTATCAGTTAGACTGGGACCCACAGTGCCTTCCTCACATGCAGGAGCTTTGTGATTGGATGTGAAGGAAGATTATCTTTCACCATTGCCAAGAGATGGTGCAGAAGTGTTTAGACACCAATTTATTCAAGACGTCACTCTTATCATCCTTCTCTTCATCAGGTGATACGTTTCTCCAAATATGCCACTGATCTCAATTTCCTCAAGTTCTTTTTAATGTTTGACTTTCAACGGACTCTTAGGCACAAGCAATATGAAAACCATATATTTAATATTGTCACAAGGCTGAAGAAATCCTCTATAGTGTCTCCATGTTAGAGCAGCTTGCTCATGACATTTGTTTTTTTAATAATACTTCATATTCATAACATCCCCCTGGGCCATAGGTCAGATCAGGGAAGTAACATGGGCGGGGAGAGGGTGACAGGAAGGGTAGAAAGTCAGTAAAAATATTATCAGACAATAACCTCAGGGAGCATTTTGTAATTATCTAGTAATAAGATAGCTTTACTTACCTAGGGAGTTCTGTGTTTCTCAAGTAAGCTTTAATATAAGGTTCAGAAGGATGTTAGTACTGTTAAAAAAAGAAAAGAAACAGAGCCAAAATGGAGGCCCTTGGGCTAAGCCCTTGTCACCAAATCAGTGAAGGTCGCTCAGTCAAGTCTGACTCTTTGTGACCCCATGGACTATATAGTCCATGGAATTCTCCAGGCCAGAATACTGTAGTGGGTAGCCTTTCCCATCTCCGGGGGGATCTTCCTGACTCAGGGATCAAACCCAGGTCTCCTGCATTGCAGGTAGATTCTTTACCAGCTGAGCCACAAGGGAAGCCCATTACCAAATCAGGACAACACCTAATCTAATCACAGTTTCACCCTTTCCCAGGAATTTCCTGGAATTTCCCTATCAGCACCAGTGAGGCAATGCACCTAATAGATCCTTCTGTCCCCAGAGAAATGTGACATTGCTTGAAATAATTCGGTTTTTGTTTATGACTTCCTTGTCCCACCCCCTTTCTACCTTTAAAATCTTTTCCTTTTCTATAGCTCTTTGGAGCTCCTGTTTATTTCCAGGTGGGATGCTGCTGATTCATGAATCACTGAATAAAGACAATTAAAAGTTTTAAATTTGCTTCATTGAGTTTTGTTTTTAACAAAAATTTGGCAGCAGCAAAGTGAAAATCTGACAGCATTCAGAGATAAGGAGAAACACAGGCATGATGCCCTCGAACCTCTTTTTGAGGTCCCTGTCTTTTCTGCCATTTCTGAGAGCCAGGGTTAAGTTCCTCTTGGTCTGAGCTCTACTCTTTGCACTGAACTCCGGATCTAACTGATTTTCCTTTGCAGAGTAGGTCAGCTTGAGCTGGTAGACAGTTCTACCCAAAGCCTATACTCTACCCTTTATTTTGGACCACAAATTCTGGGTTTTTGAGTAGAAACCCCAACCCTTAACTCTGCCCCCAAGATCTACATAGGAACTATTCATGGCAGCATGAAGCTCCCTATTTATGTGGTGCCCGCAGTCTGCAGTTCCCACTTGTTGAGATCTGCTGGTTCATTCCTTTCCCCAGTGAAAGATTCCCTGGAGGGGGCAGGGGCATAGGAGGGAATCCATAGTGGTGCCCACAGGTCCTTTTCATGGCCAGGGCACAGTAACGTTTCTCAGTTACTACTAATATATTAAGGTGCACGTTTGTTTGTCTTGCTTTGTGTCAGTAAAGGCTAATGGAAATCTCAGAAGTCAAAGAAGCTGCAAAAATTCATGGGCACAGGTCAAGAGCTGTTTGAGCACTTGCCAACTCACCCTAAGACTCCTGCATTAGAATAAGCACTCATGAAACAGGCTAAACTGACACTATGTCCATGTAAGGAGTACTCTGTGGAATACCACGACATCCCCATCCCTTTAGCACACTCCAGTTAGGTGTTCATTTGGCTCAAGAGACCCAAAGGCTTAGTTTAAATCAATTACTCAGTCAATCAGTTTAAGAAATGATATCTTTAAATGCAAAGAATTAAGTGAGCCATCTTTCAGCACACCTGCTTATTTTATGTCTAAGAGCTACAGTCCTGGAAGCTATAAATAGCTATAGAAAATGACCAAAATCTTACTAAAGACAACCTAGAATTTTGTGTCCTGAAAATTTGGCTTGGTAACCATCAGGTGGGGAGCCCCAAAATGTGGTTGGATAGAAATGTGAACTGCACCCCATTTGCTGCTAGATATGGCTGACAGAAATGAGGGTTGAACTTCGTTAGTGGTGAAGGATCCTACCAAACTGCTACCAGCCCTCAGGGGAATAACAATCTAAAACTACAATGGCCACTATGAGGAAGGTTCTAAGAAGGTATGATCATTCAAGAAGCACATTTTAAAGCAAGAGACTCCAAGTTAAACAGACGCAGTGTGATACTTATTTTTTAATTTGTATATAAAAGCCTCCAAAAGACTTCAAAATCCCCAAATAACTTTACAGAAAGATTTGTTGGAAAAGGCTAATAAAAAAATTGAAGATACAAGAAATACCTAAAATGAAAGTTACCTTATAGTAAGGTGAAAGTGAAAGCGAAGTCGCTCAGTCCTGTACAACTTTTTGCGACCCCATGGACTGTAGCCTACCAGGCTCCTCGGTCCATGGGATTTTCTAGGCAAGAGTACTGGAGTGGGTTGCCATTGCCTTCTCCAAGGGATTTTCCTGACCCAGGGATCGAACCCGGGTCTCCTGCATTGCAGGCAGAAGCTTTACTGTCTGAGCCACCAGGGTAAGGTAAGACTACAAAATGGCTATAGCACCATCTGCTCCTTTATTTGAGTGCTCATTCTAGCAATCTCTGCCCAGACTGTTTTTCCTTTTTGAAGAGATTACAAAAGCATCAACAAAAGTCTGCCAAGTGAGTGGTCTTACAGTCTCCTAACTACCTTTAAAGAGAGGCCCTTGTATGTGCCTCTCCCAGAGTTCACAAGACTCTGAGGGACTTTTCTGATAAATTACTATGTTATTCCCTTAATAGCCAAGGGTAAACTATAAAGTTAATTTTTAAAAAAAAACCTTGCCAAATTCTGGTAAACACCATAGTTGCCCTTTCCACTTAAACCCCACTCACAATATATAGATAGGATCCTGGAAGAAGTGGCAGAAGTTGGCTAAGGGTAAGAATTATGACCAGAGTCAGCTCTCCTGAAATACTGTCTGTACAACCTGCTAAAGAAAATAACTGATAAAGAGAAAAATAAAATCTTTTCTGCACCCTCTTTGGGGATGCCTCGGTAGTCCAAGGGGTTATTCAGTGCTGCCAGAAATAGTTGCTGTTTATCCTGGGTGAAAACTGAAAAGATATCTAAAAGATTTTTAAGTAGCTCTGTAGTCAGAAGCAGTCAGAGTCTGGTAAGATTTTTTTTTTAAAGGCCTCCTTCACTAAGGTAAAATGATACTATGTACCTATAGGAAAAGAAAAACCTTTTAAAGCCCTTGTAAAAAGATTTATGAAAGGATCTTCTTATGATGTCATTTAAATTACAACTCCTGGAAGAATTAAAAGCAACAGTTGTTACCTTACAAATATTTACAAAATAGAAATGCAGCTCTAGAAGCAATCCAAAGTTCCCCTGTTCCTTGTCATCAGTTCCCGACCTCCCCTATTTATCTTTAAAGGCTTGTAACTTGCACTCTTTCCTGTACCTCTGAGATGTAAATATTAGAGCACACGTTTCATGATGTAACTCTTATTTTTAAAAAGGGGGTGGTCATTTGAAACAGCTTTAGCCATCTGAGCTGGTAGCCTTAACTTATTCCACTACCAGGAAAACAATTTAGATCCAACTTATTTTGTAACTAATAAAATAAGAACTATAAGGTTTCTGTTTGTATCTGACTGTATGTTCATATGTGTCTATATGTGTGTGTTGTAGATGTATGGTATTTTCTACCTTTAAATGGTATTGACAAAATTAATTTGTAAAAGAGTTTTATTTAAGGGCTTAAAAGAATTAAGAACTTATATAAGTTAAATTTTCAGAAATATAACAGAAACTATTTCAAGTTTATGTGATCTGGGAAATATTAAAGCTTAAAATTTGTTGTTGTTCAATCACTAAGTCATGACTTTGCAAATCCATGGACTGCAGTACACCAGACATCTCTTAGTTTAATAAAACAAAAAAAAGGCAAATTTTAGAGTTATTGACATTAAATATAATACTTTTATTCTACTTGGGCTTACCAAAGATCAAGTAAGATCATGTTATCTCTTTCAAAATTTGTCAGCAAGAAAAATAACTTGGGATGATGATTGACATTATCTAATGTCTAATGAACTTTTTGGTGGGTAGTTGAAACATAATTGTTCAAAACAACTAAATTAAATAGGTGTAAGTAGTATAAAAAGTTTTTAGGTGGGATTTTTAAACAGTTTCCCTAATCATTTGGGTAACCTGAGACCTTAAAATTTTGATAAATTAAACAATAGATGGTAATTAAATACCTAGATAATTTCCAAATAAGATGAACTACTGAAACATCTATTACTGAACACAAGTTTATCCATTTTTAGTTTCCTTTTACAGAGAAACTAAAATATGTTTGGATCTATCAGTAAACATGTTTTGTGCTACACTGAAGTTTACTATGCCAAAGCATGCATTTTAAAAATCATAAAAACTATTTACAAATCTTCCAATCCACAGAATGCTAGTGTAAGAGTTCACAGTTGTTCAAAGTTATAGAAGGTTTGTGGATAAAGAAATCTTTGGAAAGAAATTTTTAATCTGGTCAATCTGGGTAAGATTAAAATGAGTTTAATTAAATAATCTTAAAATCAAAAGTAAGCTGGTACAAAGTTAAAATTTGATTTTCTCTCTTGTAAAAAAATAAAGTTTTCTTAAACTATTGGGGTTCTCTTAAAAAAGTGATTGTAAAAGTTTTTCTTTATTTTCTAAGTAATCTACCTAGAAAACAAGATTTTGTGTCTTGTCAAAATAATTTCCTGTGTCTTTATCACCAGGTCTTTGAAAAGAAAGCTGAGTCTTCCAAATTAAAAGAGTTAAGTTGTTCCTTTGAAAATAACAACCACAACAACTATTTGTCTGCATTTGCCTTTGAAGTCTTTGTCTTTATGATTAAATGAATAAATACTGTCTCACAGTGACCTGTGATCTTACTTGACCAAGCATTTTAAAACTTTCAATATTTTTGACAAACTTCCCCAAGTCAAATTCTAAGTGAAATCTTTTTTGACCTCAACTAACTTAGGGATTTTCTAGCGGGGCCCATAGTGTGCATGAGTGCTACATCTGACTCTTTACAATTCTCTGGACTGTAGCCTGCCAGGCCCCTCTGTTCATCGGATTCTCTAGGCACCAGTACTGGGGTGGGTTGCCATGCCCTCCTCCAGGGGATCTTCCCAACCCCAGGGACTGAAGCCTAGTTTCCTACATCTCCTGCACTGGCAGGCAGAGTCTTTACTACCAGTGCCACCTGGGAAGACCTCAGAGAGCCCCAAAACATCTCCAAAGATTTGTTTCTCTCTTATAAGAAAGGAGATGCTAAACTTATTTGACAGTTTGAATTCAGCTCTTTAAATCTGTTAAATTACATTGGAAGCATTGTCAAATAAGATGTAATACTAAGCCTTCTTTATGTTGTATGTGTGTAGACAAATGTTATGAATGTTCCCAACATTATGTAAAGTTCCAAAAGTCTGATATGACCTGGTATGATGTTACCATAATTCCAGTTACCATCTTAAAATGTGTGTTATAGAAACAACCAAATTTCATCAATTCCATTATAATAAGCTCTTATTAGGTCTTTAACAATGAGCATTTAAAGAAGTCTTTTGTCATTTGCAGATAGTTGTTATTTTACTCTGATGCCTTTTCAAAAGCATTCCTTCAAAAGTACTTCATGGAAATTCAAGGAAAGGACTTTTGACAAGTACAGGTTTCTGATAAATTTAAGATTATAAAACAGAGGTGGGTAGAAATTTCCAGAACTAATGGGGAAAATGAATTCAAGCAGAACAATAATTAATACCATGGGATTGAATGAACTGAGGAGGATGATCATAATTTTTAACAATCATAATTTTTGCTTGAAACATTGCTGATTTTTTTAAGTTTTATTTTTTCCAGACTTAAGGAAATCTTTTTCTCTTTAAGCTTAGCAGCAGTTTGATAAGCTATATCTTTATGAACAATGATAAAACATTTACTATTCTTCCCTAAGTGATCCAAAATTTGGAAACTTTGAAGTATTTTTTGTGTGTGTGGCAACAGTTATTTGCATAAATTCAATTAAAAATTTTGCCTGAAATAAAACTTTTTTTATTTATGATTTCCTTGTCCCACCTCCTCTTTTACATTAAAAACTTTTCCTTTTCTGTAGCTCTTTGGAACTTTTTTTCTATTTGCTAGACAGAATGCTGCCTGCTTCATGAATCATTGAATAAAGCAAATTAGAAAAAATTTACACGGTTGAATTCTGTGTTTTAACCGTACCAGTCAGGAAAAATATCTTTGAGAGCAATCTTTGCCATGTATTTGAAAGATCCAGTCTGTGACATTTAAAAAAAGATATGGCAAATCCCCCAAATAAAAGGCTTTTGAGAAACAGAAAACGACTCAAAATGATTGAAACAAAAGAGGTTTAACAAGAAGGCTAGAGGTAAAGTAGTTTCAGGGTTGGTCAGTTAGTTGGCTTAACATTATCAATGATCCAAATTCCATCTTTCCTTTCTGCTATCCTAAAGTATACTAGTTACCTTTCTTGGTGGTCACAAGATAGCTGCACTCTCTCCAGCCATCACAACCTTATACACTGCCCTTCAGAGGCAGCAAAGCAGCTGTCTCTTTCTTGTGCCTCTGTGTAAGACTAAGAAATTTCTCTTGGAATATTCTACTCAGCAAATGGATACAAACATCTCACTGGACAGAAATTCAGTCTCGTGTCCTTTTCAAAGTCAGACACTAGCAAATAAATAGAATCATTCTGAATGACTAAGGCCGTCTCTGGGGCTGGGGCTGGTGACCTATCCCTAAAATACATGACTGCCTGATATCTAAACCGAAGTGAAGGTAGAGGGATGGCTATTGGTCAGGGCACCACAATTTCTACTAGAAGGGGTCAACACACATTTCTTGGCTTTAATCTTTTAAACCCCAGGACACTTGATTCACTGACACCTACTGGGAGAGAGATCATTAAGACTTACACAAGAAACTGGTTTCAGAAACACTATCAAACTGCTCAAGAGAGACAGAATTCAGAAAAGAGTTCCTTGGAAAAGCCACAAAATTGGTCTACAGCCTCATGGCACAGTGATTACTTTTCATTAATTTGGTATAGCCTTCTAGTTCTGTGTCTCATTTTGAAATGCTAAAGCAGCCTCTCAGAAAACGCATGACTCCATCAACCACACTCGCTCATTCAAATCCATTAGCCATTTCAGTTAGCAATGGGCCAAAGACAGGATGACTCTATGATACCCAAAATTATCAATAAAAAGTTTATCACTATCTACTTACATGCCTGGCTATCTACCTACCTACCTACCCACCTGCCTGCCACGTTTTGTAACTGTCCACATTCCACCACAACTGAGACATGCTCTGTGACACTTTTATTAGAGGAACTTGGGAACCCTTCATAGGGTGACTCTTGTCACGTTACCGGCTCTGTTCTGGCACATGTGGTTTCCCTCCAATTTGATGCTTAGGATTTTTTCCATTGCAAGCAGCAGAAACTGGCAACGGCTATTTATGTGGAAAGGAATTTATTTGGCAGACGTCAGGAAGCTCATAGAATCAAGGGGAGTTCCAGAGATCAGGATAGAGGAACTAATCACCGTTTCTGGGATAAATTAACTTCAGCATGCCAGTTCTGTCCTCAAGGTCCAAGAATCTGGAAAGTCCAATTGGCTTAGCTTGGATGCATTCCATTCTCAGCCAGAGGAAGTGGGCACCTTGATTAACATGTCTGTTAAAAATGTAGCATGGGAAAGGAGTCCCTCCCCACAGAGAAATCAGGGTGCTGCTACTGGAGGGGGCTGGAAACTGAGTAGGCAAATGTAGTCAACCACAGCACTAGCTGAGCACTACTGGAAAATAAGGCACAATCAGTAAACAGGATTAATCCGCTGTAATGATGAAACAATTTTTTTTCTGCTTCCCATGTCTCATTAAACTTGCTTAGTGAAGGAAATCTACTCCATGTGTTGGAAGGTACAAATTTTACTCACTTTTAAATAACGAAACAGCCTCTGATCACTTTAAGATGCAAACACAATCTTAAATTCAGTAATAGAATGTTAATTCTTTTAGCACTTTAATATTAATTCAAAGATAAGACTTTCCCTCCTTCGCCCAATCAGGGTCAGTTCAAGCAAGCTGCCTGCCTTTGGCAATAAGAGTTGTCCGCCTACTTTCTCACTACCTGCTGCTTCTCATCCCTTTGTGGTTGCAGCAGCAGAAGAAGGAATGGGAAGGAGGAAAAGAAAGTTTTTCCTTAAATGGACTGTCCTAAGATTGCTTTATGTTCTCAGTTCAGTTCAGTGGCTCAGTCGAGTCCAACTCTTTGTAACCCCACGGACTGCAGCACACCAGGCTTCCCTGTCCATCACCAACTTCCAGAGCTTGCTCAAACTCATGTCCATTGAGTTGGTGATACCATCCAACCATCCCATCCTCTATCATCCCCTTCTCCTCCTGCCATCAATCCTTCCCAGCATCAGGGTCTCTTCAAATGAGTCAGTTCTTCACATCAGGTGGCCAAAATATTGAAGTATTCAGCTTCAGCATCATTCCTTCCAATGAATATTCAGGACTGATTTCCTTTAGGATGGACTGGTTGGATCTCCTTGCTATCCAAGAGACTCTCAAGAGTCTTCTCCAATACAGTTCAAAAACATCAGTTCTTCAGTGCTCAACTTTCTTTATACTCCAACTCTCACATCCATACATGACTACTGGAAGAAACCATAGCTTTGACTAGACAGACCTTGGTTGGCAAAGTAATGTCTCTGCTTTTTAATATGCTGTCTAGATTGGTCATAACTTTTCTTTCAAGAAGCAATCGTCTTTTAATTACATGGCTACAGTCACCATCTGAGGTGATTTTGGAGCCCAAAAAATAAAATAAAGTCTGTCACTGTTTCCATCGTTTTCCCATCTGTTTACCATGAAGTGATGGAACCAGATGCCATGATCTTAGTTTTCTGAATGTTGAGTTTTAAGCCAACTTTTTCACTCTCCTCTTTCACTTTAATCAAGAGACTCTTTAGTTCTTCTTCACTTTCTTAGAAGAAATGGAGTAGCCATTATAGTCAACAAAAGAGTCAAAAATGCAGTACTTGGATGCAATCTCAAAAATGACAGAATGATCTCTGTTCATTTCCAAGGCAAACCATTCAATGTCACAGTAATCCAAGTCTATGCCACAACCAGTAATGTTGAAGAAGCTGAAGTTGAATGGTTCTATGAAGACCTACAAGACCTTCTGGAACTAATACCCAAAAAAAGATGTCCTTTTCATTATAAGGGACTGGAATGCAAAAGTAGAAAGTCAAGAAAGACCTGAAGTAACAGGCAAATTTGGTCTTGGAGTACAGACTGAAGCAGGACAAAGGTAAATAGAGTTTTGCCAAAAGAATGCACTGGTCATAGCAAACACCCTTTTCCAACAACACAAGAGAAGACTCTACACATGGACATCACCAGGTGGTCAATACTGAAACCAACTGATTATATTCTTTGCAGCCAAAGATGGAGAAGCTCTATACAGCTGGCAAAAACAAGACCAGGAGCTGACTGTGGCTCAGATCATGAACTCCTTAGTGTCAAATTCAGACTTAAATTGAAGAAAGTAGGGGAAACCACTAGACCATTCAGGTATGACCTAAATCAAATCCCTTACAATTACACAGTGGAAGTGACAAACAGATTCAAGGGATTAGATCTAATAGACAGAGTGCCTAAAGAACTATGGATGGAGGTTCATGACATTGTACAGGAGGCAGGGATCAAGACCATCCCCCAAAAAAGAAATGTAAAAAGGCAAAATGGTTTTCTGAGGAGGCCTTACATATAGCTATGAAAAGAAGAGAAGGAAAAGGCAAAGGAGAAAAGGAAAGCTATACCCATTCGAATGCAAAGTTTCAAAGAATAGCAAGGAGAGATAAGAAAGCCTTCCTCAATGATCAATGCAAAGAAATAGAGGAAAACAATAGAATGGGAAAGACTAGAGATCTCTTCAAGAAAATTAGAGATATCAAGGGAACATTTCATGCAAAGATGGGCACAATAAAGGACAGAAATGGTATGAGTCTAACAGAAACAGAAGATACTAAGAAGAGGCAGCAAGAATACACAGGACTGTACAAAAAAGATCTTCATGACCCAGATAACCACAATGGTATGATCACTCACCTAGAACCAGACATCCTGGAATGTAAAGTCAAGTATGCCTTAGGAAGCATCACTACGAACAAAGCTAGTGGAAGTGATAGAACTCCAGTTGAGCTCTTTCAAATCCTAAAACATGATGCTGTGAAAGTGCTGCACCCAATACTCAAGCAAATTTGGAAAACTCAGCAATGGTCACTGGACTGGAAAAGGTCAGTTTTCATTCCAATCCCAAAGAAAAATAATGCCAAAGAATGTTCAATCTATCGCACAATTGTATTCATCTCATACATAAGCAAAATAATGCTCAAAATTCTCCAAACCAGGCTTCAACGGTTCATGAACCATGAACCTCCAGATGTTCAAGCTGGATTGAGAAAAGGCAGAGGAACCAGAGGTCAAATTGCCAACATTCGCTGGATCATTGAAAAAGCAAGAGAGTTCCAGAAAAACATCTGATTCTGCTTTATTGACTATGCCAAAGCCTTTGATTGTGTGGATCACAACAAACTGGAAAATTCTTCAAGAGATGGGAATACTAGACCACCTGACCTGCCTCCTGAGAAACCTGCATGCAGGTCAAGAAGCAACAGTTAGAACTGGACATGGAACAACAGACTGGTTCCAAATCAGGAAAGGAGTATCAAGGCTGTATATTGTCACTCTGCTTATTTAACTTATATGCAGAGTACATTATAAGAAATGCTGGGCTGGATGAAGCACAAGCTGGAATCAAGATTGCTGGGAGAAATATCAATAACCTCAGATATGCAGATGACACCACACTTATGGCAGAAAGCGTTCTCATAGCATAGCAAATATTTAAATGGACTCTCTTGTGGATACTTTCATAGACTCTTTAAGACGTCCATGCTGGGTCTCTTTGCAGCTCTCCTTCTTTGTTCTCAGCCTCCCAAGCAGCCATCAGAACCCCTTGTCCTCTAGATTCATAGGAGCTCCTACCAGTCTGCTGTGCTCCCTTCCTCCAACTGTAGGGCCCCATGTTTCATTTTCTGAGTGGTCCTGTTGAATGTCCCTTCACAATGCTTGAGTTGAGAAATGGCCACTGGCATCTTACTCTTCCTGGTGTGTATGTGTATGTGTGATTCAGCACAGTTCTCTCCAAGGAAATTCTCTTAATCCTTTCCTCTCCAGTCATCATCCCCCCAATTTCTTTTATATCTTTATCAAATGTGAAGAATTCATGATTACAAATAATTTTTTAAAAATAGTCTTTGCCAACAGGTGATAATGATATCTTGTTTTTATTTCCATTTCTTTATTAGTGAAAGTTAAAGTTGCTCAGTCGTGTCTGACTCATTGCCACTCCATGGACTATATAGTCCATGGAATTTTCCAGGCCAGAATACTGAAGTGGGTAGCAGTTCCCTTCTCCAGGGGATCTTTTGAACCCAGGGGTTGAACCCAAGTCTCCCATATTGCAGGCATATTCTTTACCATCTGGGCCACCAGGGAAGCCCAAATTATTAGTAAGCATACCCATTTTTTCATATTCTGTATGATGTGTCTAACAACAGAAATAATTAATGTGGAGCTCCTCCCATGAACCAGCTGCATCACTTATGCTAACTCATTTAATCCTTGCATAGACCCTATGCAGTAGGTGATATCATTATCCCCATTTGGCAGATGAGATACAGAACGATGGATTAACTTGCCCAAGGTCACACAGTCAGTGGATCTGGCCCTGGAGTGCTTTTTGCCTTGCTTTCCCCCACATTTCTTGCTCTGTTCACCCTGCTCTGCATCCTGACCTTTTTCTTATTATTTCTCTCCTCATCCCTCTTCTCACAGTCTTCATTTTTCCAGGGAGCATTTTGACCTTTCCAGCTGTCGTCAACCTGTTCAGTTCAGTTCAACACATGTAGAATGAACAATTAGCACATGTCAAACACTGTCTTAGGGGATGGGAGATGAAAACAACCCAGCATGCATGACTAGAAGTCATGCATCTAATACAGGAATCACATGCTGTACATGTGCGGCTTATCATGGTTTCCAAGCACGCTCATGACTCTCTCTCTCCACAGTTCTTGGTCTTAAAGAGGTTAAATGACTTGTCCAAGTTCATACAATTGAGAAGTGATGGAAGAGAGAAGAAAATATCGCATTGTCTAGCATACAAATCAACTAGTCTCAGTAAGAGCTCTTTAGCTCTTTTCTACTTTTTACAGTTGTCATTGTCATTCCATGTCCAGGGACTATTTGTCATTAGAAATAGATTTCATCTCCATGTGGAGGTTGTTCCTGAAGCTTAAAGCTCCTGGAAGGATGCTCTGTGGCTAACTGAGGTATTACTATAGCAATAGTGACAAAAAAAAATCAAAATAGCAGGTACAAATTTCACAAGCACAGACTAGGCTGTGCAAACATGTAACGATGTTTTCTTACAACTCAAGTTCATTTTTGACCCCAAGCTCCTATTCTGCTTGATGCGACGGATGTATTCTAGTCACTTCTGAGTAATTTCAATAAGATCCAGTGCTTCTTAGTCATTTCTTTAGAATACTTAGTCAATTCAAGATGATTTTCCCTTTCTGCCTGGGGATGGTGTTGAGTTCATGGAGGAACATGGAACCCTGCAGGTGATCCCCACACCCAGCCAGTGTCCGCAGCTTCTACCGGCCTCGTTTAGGCTGGCTGGGGTAATATTTAGCTCTCCTTTGAATGGAGACTGCACAAGCCTGGTGCAGGGGATCCCTGAGTTGTGGCCACCTTCCCATCAGATTCACTTTGGGGACAGTCTGGACCACGTCCCTCTAATGCATGTCCCCTCAGCCTATGCAGACACCCCTCCCAGTGCAGAGGCTCAGCCTGGCACTCTGTCTCAGCTAATGTGTCCCATTGCTAGGATCTACATGTGCTCTCTTGTGTCATTTCCAAGGTCTAGAAAATATAGGAGCCTTCCTCTTCCTTTGCCTTGAGGCCAGAATGAGATGGAGAAGGAGCAAAGAGAGGAGGAGAGAAGAACACACTAGTTAACAGTTCAAATATCATTCTGTCGCATCTGTACAAATTGCCTCCTTCAAAGCATTATGATTTTTCATTTCCAAGTTCAAATCTACCAACATATCTCTTCTAATCAGGTTTCTACTTAGAATGATAAAAGAAACACCAAGCACATCTCCCCTCACCCAGAAACTCTCACAAATATACCTCTTTGCTTTCCCTCACCTGTGACACATTCATCCACTGACAACCATTTCTGCCCTCCTCTCACCCTCCACCCTGCAGCCCCACCCATCCCCCCAACCTGTCACCGGACCCTGCCCCTGGGACCTGTCACTCTGCTCCCACAGACAGCCGCAGCCTCCATCCATCTTCACTTTTCACTCTCTGTTTTTTAACCACTCCCTGTTTATTAATCAGCTCAGCCAGCTGATTGATATTTTTCTTTTCTCTTTTATTTATATGTTTGTTTTCTAACTTTTTTTTTACCTGCCTCCAATCCTCTTTGAAAACAGATGAGGTCTAAAGTAAAACTTTAATAAATAAAATCTTTGCAGTCCTTTTAAGTTTCAGTGAGCAGAACTGCCCACATTATGCCAGATGTGGATACACCATAATTTTCCTCACTCCAAATTGGTTTCATTTTGAATCAATTTCTTTGTGTGAAACCTTTGATGTTTTTCCTCCTTCTGAGTCAGTGATCCTAGTTAGGCAAAAGAAAGAAAAGGCAAAATGGTGTTGAGTAATCTATGATACCCCAGCCTCTATGCTGGACACATTTATCTACATTATCTCATTGCCCACATCCAGTTAGAGTCATAACTGGAGCCAGAGCCGTGTTTACCCCTATGTTTCAGAAAAGCTCATCTGGAAGTTGCAGGGAGAATGAGATGGACAAGGATGCAAGGACTGGTTTGAGGCTCCTGTGGGAAAAATAATTTTCTAAGTTTGAAGAGAGAATCCACTGGAAGAGAGAAATTTGCCCACTGGTCATTCAGCAAATACTTACCAAGCATCTGCAGTATACCCAATACTGTGCTAGACGCCAAGGATACAATGATGACTGATCCAAGGGCAATGAAATAGTTTTAGAGAACAGGGCCAATTCTTTTTAAAAAATATTTATTTATTTTGATGTGCGGGGCTTCATTACTGCATGCGGGCTTTCTTTCTTTGTGGCAAGCCAGGGCTACTCTCTGGTTGTGATGCATGGACTTCTCATTGCAGTGGCTTCTCTTGTTGTGGAGCACAGGTTCTAGGCACTTAGGCTTCAGTAGTTGTGGCTCGCAGGCTTTAGAGCAGGGACCCAGTAATTGTGGCACAGGGGCTTGATTGCCTCAAGGCAGGTGGGATCTCCTCTGACCAGGGATTGAACTGGTGTCCCTTGCATTGCAAGGTGAATTCTTCACCACTGAACCACCAGGGAAGCCCAAGAGAGCCAATTCAGAGGGCAGTATCAATCACACCACTTAGACTGTCCTCTGACCCAGACCCCCATCCCAGGCATGACGGCTGCAGTACAGAGGAAGCAAACACCAAAAGTCTCTTTGGTTTCACCTTCATGAAACAGTAGAAAAGAACAGTGGGAGGAAAACCGAGGCTCACGGTTTCTGCGCCCTGGGAGACAATGCCTTCTTCACAAACATCAGAACACGTGGCTTGCAGACGTTGTTGGATGCCAGAAGGACATTCAAATGGGAAATCAGGAGAGACTGGGGATGCTAACCCAAACAACCGAAGCAAGGAGGTCGGATAATGCAAGGACAGCTGACGTGACTTGGGTCAGGACTCGACTGAGATCCACACTGTGGCTTGTAAGGATTAAGGGGGAGGAGTTTGGGGAAAGCTATATTCCTGCAGAACTAACAGACGTGGAGCTCGAGAAATACAGCTTGTGACTTCTGCCAAGTCTCTGCTTCTATCCCCAGGCTAATGTGACCTGGTAGGGCTTATGCCAAGTTATTCCACAGCAGCTCCATGGAGTTAAGATGCTTGCTCAAGGCTATTGATATAGGAATGATCTTTCTCCAAAGTCCTCCCCAGACCCAGTCTCTGGCATGGTTAGTGGAAAACCTCAAGATTCCCATCTCTGCTCTGCCGTTACTTCATTCCTTAAAGGATATTGCGTGAGTAAATTCATCTTCTTGAGCTCTAGTTGTTCATCTTTTAAAAGAAGGGCCTGGATTAGAAAAGCTAAAACATTCTGTGATTCTTGGACTAATTTCAGCTCCTGGTTCTGGGTACCCTTGACAATCTAACCCAGCCAAGCCTTCTCACTTCCTAACATGGCCTGTTTTCTCCAGCCAAGCCAGTTGTTTTTACCGTCCCCGAACACAGCACACTCAATATTCATTCCTGACCCTCTGCCAAATCCCTCCCTAGGGGTGCTAAGAAAATTGGAATGTACATGCTGGTCAGACTGGGAGCTCTCGGTCCATTGTTGGAAAGGACATGCCCACTGCCTCTTCTGAGGCCAACCTTCAAGGTGAGTATATGTCAGCTCCCCTGGGCATCCATTTATATCTTTGACATTAATTTGTCCAGATTCTCTGTGGATTCATTTATATTTGCCTCATGTACTACATCTTGGCATATTGTGTTTCACGAGTTTATTACCTGTTTCTTTTAATTGTTCTAAGTGTTCCTCACCTCATCTCCCCCTCCAGCAAGTGTTTAGGTTAAATGAGTTTTTGTTCACTTTCTCCTGGTTATTGAGTTCACTGCTTCCCATCGTGTCCTTTTCCAGGCTGGAGAATCCTAACCTTCGTGGCCTGTCTTCCCTCCACAGTCCCTGATGTTTCTTAGCTCCCTCTTCCTTGTCAATCAGAACATCCCTTTAGAGGTTCAGGGACTAGAACTTGTCACAATCAAAGGGAAGATGTACAGAGTTTAGAGAAACACAAGGGCGTGAGCTCAGTTATTTTCAGTCTTTCTGCACCACTAGCTGATGCTTGATCGGAGTTTTCTTGGTCTTTGGAGCAAAGCAGTACTTCAAACTCATGCCCTGGAAGATAAAAATGCCTCCAAAGATACAAGCCCTTTCCTGATTTTTGAGAGAGACATTAGTAACAAAGTTTGGATTTGTTTATTTTTAAACATATCTTCACATGCCACTGTTAAATCCATCTGTTCCTTTTCTGCCCATTTATGCAAACTCACTTGATATCAATGATAATTAACATTTAGTGAGCTCTTAAAAGGCCCCAGGAACTGTGCTAAATGTGCAATAACTTTCTCAATCCTCTCTGCAACCCTCTGAGATTGGGAATATTATTACCCAGTTTTGCAGACAGGAATATTAACAGAGATTAAATCACTCGATCATCACACATCTGGCAGATGGCAGAGCCTAGCCTCAAATTCAGGAAGACTGAGTTTTTCAGCCTTACTATTCTCTGCAGTTAACCCTGGCTGTAGATTAGAACCACCTGGTTGGAGCTTGGAAAAAGCACAAGACCCCCAGACCTCACCCCAGGGCAGCTCAATCTGACTCTTTAGGGGTTGGGGTTTAGATACAGATAGCTTTAAAAGCTCCCGCAGGCAAACCTATTGTCCATCCAGGATTGAGGACCACTGCTCTGGTGCCTCCTACTGTCAACGCCTGTCAGTTTATTTTGATTGTAAGCAGAATACATTTACTCATCTGCAATGTGGAGGCTTGTCAGGGCACTTTCTTCAGAATATTGCTAAAGATGTTGATCAGTCTTGGAGTAGACTCTTTTGTTGTTGTGGTGGTGGTAACATAGACGTAATATAACATTTAGAGTGTTAACTATTTTTTCAAGTACGTTTTAATATATGAACTGGGTCATTCTACACATTTTTTTCTTTTCTTATTGTGGTGAAATAGACATTACATAAAATTTTCCATATTCATGGGTTTTTTAAGTGTACAGTTCAGTGGCATTAAGTACATTTACATTATTGTGCAGCCATCACCGCCACCCACTTCCAGAACTTTTTCCTCATCCGCAACTAAAACTCTATTTGCGTTAAATGCTAACTCCCCATTTCCACATTAGCTTAACCACCATTCTACTCTCTGTCTCTATTAATTTGACTAGCCTAGGCACCTTGTACAAGTGAGATCATACAATATTTGCCTTTTTGTCCTGGGTTTATTGCACTTAACATAATATCCTCAAGGTCCATACATGTTGTAACATGTGTCAAAATTTCCTTCCCTTAAAAAAAATTATTGGAATATAGTTGACCTCAAGATTCCTTTAAAAACTAAAAATGGAGCTACCGTATGATCCAGAAATCCCACTCCTAGACATATATCCAGAGAAAGCCATAATCCTTCCCTTTTTAAGGCTAAGTAATATTCCACTGTGTGTCTATACCACATTATGTTTATCTACTCATCACAAAGATTCTTGAGGAGGGGATTTAATGTGCATCGTCTAGAGATGCCTGTTTTGAAACCATTTGTTAATCTTGATAAAAGAGACATTATTCCCTCCTTTAGCCCCATGGTGACTTAACCTTTTAAAAGAGAACTTTCTTAGAGAATTTTGTCAAAAGCTTCAAAATATTGTAAGTAGGTTGGTTATTTCTCCTTCGTATCTACTTCACAAAGAACTCCACTGTGTGCCTCTTCTCTCCCCTGTCCACACCTACATCTTCTGTGTGGTCCAGGGAAGTTCCCATTTTCTGTAAGAAATCTTTCTGGACCCAGCTCCAGCAGACTTGCTCTGCCTGTCTCTCTCTAGAATTTGCCTGATGTTTATTGTCTGGAGCAGCCAATCTAGCATTTACCTGATATTTACTTCTTGCTCGCATCTCACATTCCTACAATGATGATCATCCCTTAAGCATTGCTCATCATCTGTGTCCTCTCCCGCCTCAGTGCAGAACTAAGCAAATAACAGAGGTGGGGAAAATTTGTATTTAATTGAAATGAAGGAGCCAACTGCCTCTTCCTGGAAACAGGTGCTTCTTAGCTAACATCTAAGATCTGAACTGCCTGCAGTATCACCAGGATGTGTTAAGGACACATCCCAAACCCCTTCCCTTCCCAGACTTGGGGCAGAGCCAGCGCTAAGCCATACTGACAGGGGCAAAGTTTTCCTCCCTTATTATTTACTTGGCTCATATACCTCTTTTCTGGGCACCCATAATCCTACTTAGCTCCATCTCAGTCCCCTACTCTGTACTCCAATTCCTTAGATTCTGACCTAGGGCTTGTCATTATTTTTGTCATGTCTGCACTAATCAAGGTCTCAGAGGCTGTCGTAATGGTCTCTCACTGGCATCTCTCACTCAAGTCCACCCACTGCCTGCCATCTCACCTCAGCCTCCTGCTCCAAAAACCAGATGATTCTCTTTACCTGGCTTGTAGGGTTAAATCCAACCCCCTTCCATGGCATTTAAGGCCTCCCTAATCTGGTCCTGCTCACAGTTCCGTATCATCTCCTACTGCAGCTCTCCATATATTCAATTAGTAATAAAGTATTTGGATGCCTGCCCTCCATGGGCCAGGATTCTGGATGTGTTTTATGGTTCTCACACAGTGTTGTGCTCAGCAGGTAATCTGGAGGGAGTTACCATGTTTCCTCCATTCCTGCTAAGGAGCTGTTAATCTGTGGGTGAGGCTAAGGCATTATGCCAACCTATTGTTTCCCTTGGAAGGACTGATGTCGAAGCTGAAACTCCAATACTTTGGCCGCCTAATGCGAAGAGCTGACTCATTCGAAAAGACCCTGATGCTGGGAAAGATTGAAGGTAGGAGGAGAAGGGGACGACAGAGGATGAGATGATTGGATGGCATCACCGACTCAGTGGACATGGGTTTGAGTAAACTCTGGGAGTTGGTGGTGGACAGGGAGGCCTGGTATGCTGCCGTCCATGGGGTTACAAAGAGTTAGACACAACTGAGTAATTGAACTGAACTAATTGTTTCCCTACCATGGATTTCAGGGGCCATGGAACACCAGAGGAGAGACATGTTGGTCAGAGTAAAGGAGTCTTTCTGGACCTCTGAACCATATTAGCGGTTTTCTATCCCAAATCAGGCAGCAGGGTCTCTTTCCAATGTCTCCTGAGTTCCGTCCAGAGGTCTGGCCCTGCGCGGGTCCTCTAAGTGCCAGGCTTAGGCCTATTCTTGGTTACAACCCAGGATTCTCTTCTTAAGATTCAGATCCCCTTCTAGGGACCGTGGTGTAGGTTTTCTTGGCCACACCCATTCTTTCTGACCCATCCAGGATCACTGTGGCTTTACCACAGTTCTCGGAGAGAATGACAGACACAGATTCCTTATTTTGAAAGTCTTCAAGAAGGGCAGCCATGCCTTGTGTTCTTCCCTGGGTCCAAATGTCCCGAAAGTGACCCTTGCATCCTCATCTGGAGTTGAGCACTTGACCTGGCCCTTAATCTAGAACATCTACCAGGAAACCTGGTGTCATCAGGGGGACCAGCCATGCCCCTGTCCTTCCTTCTGATCTTCACACCCCTCCCACACCTCACTTCCTCCTGACTCATCCTGAGCCCCAGTTTGACAGTGTTTGTCAAAACACCAGGAAAGAGGAAGGTGAAGAGGTGTTCTTGACTGCCTGAGGAATGAGATGTGATCACCCCTGGGTGTCAATCCAAGGGCAAACTACAAAGTCAACCTGCCTTCTCTCATACATCCCTAACTTAGGAGATGTGAAAATGATGTGTGTGTGCGTGAGTGTATGTGTGTGTATGTGTGCAGGCACATACTTATCTTCACTTTGCCTAAGACAATGTGTGAAGCCTGGAAGGGGATTTATGTTCTCACGAAATGAGAAGAAAAATTAGAACTGTAATACAAGAAACAAAAATAACACCAGAATCAATGCACATGAAGTGTTGGTGACATTCAGAGGTTGAGGTTTTCAGAGCTCATTATTCACTCTGCTCTGACTTGGAGAGCTGCTGTGTGGGTCAAGGGACACATGTGGTGAACTCAGTAGAAAACAACTGGTATATGTTTTACTCTAATATGAATCTTCTATTAACAAGTTTTTAAGTGCAAATACAGATGTTAACTGATCATCAATTGAAGAGAACATTCTGATAGGGAAAAATCTAAGTTCAGATCTCATCTCTGAAAACAGAAAAGCTATCACACTACACCTCAGTTTTCTTACCTGTAAAATGGGGATAATGATAATGATTCACTCTTAAACAAATATCGTACACTTGTTTTTACCAAGTACCATTCTGTGGGCTAAGAGTATAGCAATAAACAAAAGTAGGCAATGCCTCCACTTTCATGGAATTTATATTCTGGTCAGGGCAGACAGACAATAAATATGGACAATACCAGACAATGATTCAGGGTGACATGGGCTTGTCATTTTTGAAAAGATGACAATGGATCTCTAATGAACTGATATTTGAACAGACTCTAAAGGAAGAGAGGGAATGACCATCTGGGCATCTGACAGAAGAGCTTCCAGGAGGAGAGAACAGTAAGTGCAAAGCCCTAGAGGGGACTCCAGAAACAGTGGAGAGGCTGGGGAGGCTGAGTACAAGTGAAGGACAGGAGAGTGGTAGGTGATGATGTCACAGAGGGCCTTGTGGCTTGGTGCAGATGTGGCTTTCCCCCTAGGGAGCTGGAGAGCCACGGAAGGTTTTAAGCAGAGGAGGGGCAAGATCTGACTGAGGATGACTTCTGTGTGGAGAACAGACTGTAGGCACAAAGTTGGAAACAGGCAGGGCAGACATCCAGGTGAGAAAAGACAGCAGTTTGAATTGGGGCACTAGTAAAGGAGGCAGTGAGCAGAAGTCAGATTCTGAAAAGATTTTAATGGGACTTATTGATGGTTTATGGGGCTTTCCTGGTGGCTCAGACGGAAAAGCGTCAGCCTACAATGCGGGAGACCCAAGTTCAATGCCTGGGTCGGGAAGATCTCCTGGAGAAGGAAATGGCACCCCACTCCAGCATTCTTGCCTAGAAAACCCCATGGATCGAGGAACCTGGTAGGCTACAGACCATGGGGTCGCAGAGAGTCGGACACGACTGAGCAACTCCACTTATTGATGATTTATAGGTGAGTATGGGATGACCTCAGGATTTGGGGCTTGAGGAATTCAGAGACTGGAGTTTTAATTTACCAGGTTGGAGGATTCTCAGGGAGAAGCTGGTTTGGGGAAAGATAATCAAAGTTAATGTTGGACATGTTAAGTCTGAGATGCCTTTAAGATGTTCACCTGGAAGAGGGCAGCAGGCAGTTGGTTCTCTGCATCAGGTTTTAGGAGAAAGGTCAGAGCTGCCAATGGAAATTTAGACATCAGCAGCAGAGAGATGGTTTTGACAGCCACAAGGCTGGACAAGACCACCCCCAAGAAGTAGTGTGGCTATCTCCTTTGCAGGGTGCGAAGGCCAAAAGATACCGCATGAAAAAGATTTCGTAAGCTGTGAAGTGCTGAACACACGGAAAAGACTCAGAGTATCAACATGTGAAGGACATAACTTGAAGAAGTATCTGCAAGGAGGGTTAGAATCACAGGATGTTGTACCAGGAGGACCTTAGGAAACAGTCAATCAACTCCTCTCGTTTTAGCCATGAAGAGCTCAGGTCAGAGAGGTTAAGAGGCTTGTGCAAGGACTCCTGGCTTGGCAGTGGCCAGCAGCCAAGCTGGTTTCAACATTGGGAACCTTACGGGTGCAGTGTTCTTTCCACCAACAATGCACCTGTTCACACTTACTGCTTCGGTTCTCTCTGAATTTGTTAACCAGGGCCAAGTAATTCTTTCAAAACAGAAATCTATTTATATCTCTGTGTGCTTTCATACATGCTATTTCCTCTGCCTGGAATGATCTGACTCCTCCCGCTTCTCTGTCTGGCAAATTCCTGTCCTGTCTCCATTCCCAGATAGAAGGGCCCTTGGCTGGGAAGACCTCCTTATCCCCACCAACGAGAGCTGCTGGCTGGCCCTTCACATGCCCCCAGTGCTCTGGTCCTGTATATGCTGTGATCATGGCTCTGGTTTTCTCCTCTTCCTATGACCTCTCCACTGAGCATTGAGAGTGGCACTTAAAATATCTGGAGAGGAAGGAAGGAAAGAAGGTCTCTTCTCTCCCATCAGCTCAGGACAATGGCAAAGCTGTCATTTAGTGACACTTCAGTTACTCTGACCTAAGTGTGCTTTTGGTTCACAAACTGACAATGACTTCTGGGGTGGGTGGAATTTTCTTTTTTCATTTCCATCCCCAAGCGTAATGAGTAGGTGATTCTGGGGCCAGAAAACTACTTGGACATTATAAGTGACTGGTGCCTTTTTTTTTTTTTTTTTCAATTCTCTCTCTCCTATTGTTATACGAGTGGCTGTGGCTTGTTTGCCTTTTGCCACAAGGCCAGATTTGTGTCTGTGTCTGGGCTATGAATAGGTGGGTGTATACACACACATACCTACACACGCTCCTGGGAGAGGCTGCACTCTCTTGTTTTTCAAAAGCAGCAAGATCTCTTAGAAAATGCCTTCAGGTGGGCTCCCAGCTTTGTCACCCTCGAGTGTGAGAATTTGGACTTCTTAACTTCTTGGTACCTTAGTTAAAGGAAAGTTTGGAATTTCTAGGTCAACAGTGAATTCTAAGAACTTCTCACTCTCTATGTTCACTGCTCTTTAGCATGTTTGTTTTGGGTAATTCTGTATTAATTACTTTATTTACATTCTGCTTAACTGCTCCTAATAGAAGTAATTATTGTGCAGGTTATTGCAAAGGTTTAAGCAAAGAGACAGATGGTGATGGTGACACTGTGGTGGTGGGGTCAACAACCCAGTTTTGTTTCTAGTAAATGATTCAGAGATTCTAACCTGGCTGAGTTTGCCAAGCTCTGCGGATGCCTGAAGCAGGTGATAAGACAGGCTAGTAAAATAACTGTCCCTTCCTGAAGTGTGGACTTCTGAAGCTGTCTTGTATTGAGAGCTCTTAAGTAATCACTGTTCATCAATAGAAAACTGTAGAATGCAATTAGGCTTAATTAGCCCAGCATCCCAAGCATCTCTGCTCCTTTGTCTGTGTCTCCTTGGGTATTTCCCTGTATTGGTTCCTGCTTCCCTTGAAAATGAAGGGTTCCCAGGCTATGTCCCCAGGCTGGGGTCTCCTCTCTTCTCTTCCTGCACTGAGCCCTCTCTCACATTCATAATGGGGAGAGTGGGGAGCCAGGAAGAAGCATGAAGTGATAGTGGAAAGGGAAGAAGGAGAAAACGATCAAAACATAGTGGGAAAGAGAGGGAGGGTAAGAGAATATGGTGAAGGAGGGACAAAATTTTTATTGCCTTGCAGGAGAGGGCTGCTGCCGACCACGGCTCAGAAGGCACTTTGTCTACTCTCCCAACCAGACAAATGGAAAACTCTCCTACTCATATCTTTTCCCTGCTATATAGAGAATATTTTCATATTTTTATATTAATGAAAAGGTATCTATTTCACACACATTTATATTTTTGCAATAACAAAGGAGTCCCCACAGTTCTGCAAGAAATGGGAATGGGGTGTGCAGGAGGGACAACACTCACAGCAGTGGAAGGAGGATCAAGAGACCTGCCTCCACCCCAGCCTGCAACTTTGGGACAAATGCTTCCCCTATAGTTATCATTGCCAGGTCTGTAAAATAATGAATTTGGACTCGATGCCCTGCTTTAACCTCTTCTGACTTGATTTCTGCCCCTAATTAAATGGATGGGGTGTGAGACTAGTATGCATGACATGCCCATTGCCTTCCTTTTTCCTTCGCCTGCATCTCTCTCCTCTTGTCCAATGTCTTACCTTTGCAAGTTCTTCTCCATTCAGCACATTATGAATCTCAGCATTCCTGTTGCCCTAAAAAGGCATTATTTCTGAGACTGTGCTTTGTCCCTTTTTGCAGCATCTCATAAACTCCCTTCCAGGATTCTTTCTTTTTTTTCTTTCCCATCATCCTGGCCAAACTGCTTCTCTCCTTGGTTCAGAGGTGTGTGTGTGTGTGTGTGTGTGTGTGTATGTGTGTGTGTGTGAGAGAGAGAGAGAGAGAGAGAGAGAGAGGATGCCTCTCTAGTTACTGTCTCAATTCCTCTGCTGTACCTGGGATTTCCTTTATCCAGAATTTTGTTAAGTAAAATAATTCACTCTAATTCTTCAATTTCTGGCATACTCTAGAAAGTCACTTAATGTTTCCTTCTTCCAGCTTATCCATTTTGATTTCGCAGTTCTCTTTGGCTAGCCCTTAAAATCACACTTCCCCTGGTTTAATTTTTCAGGGTCTTTGTCTTTATCCTTCATTCTTGCTTTTTTTTCCTTAGGTCACCTTTAAAAAAAAAATTTTTTTTTTCTCCCAAATATCTTTCTTTGTTCAGCAGAGGGCTCTCTTCCCATCCTTCTTGCAGCCGGGCAGATAGAATTTGAAGCTTGCTCCCAGTCTGTCCCTCCGGTTTTCTAGCCATCGGAAACACTAAGATACTTACACTTGTAAACAGTTCAGCCTTGTTCGGTGTGATGGCACTCAACCTTCCCTCCTCAGCTGACAGCCCCTCACCGCCTTACCGGCTCGTTAATTTCTTGGATGCCCTCCCAGTGTTCCTGATGTTATGGGACTCATTGTGGCCTCTACTCAACCCGCTCAGGAGGGGTAGGTTTCACCAAGCCTAGTATTACAGCGGAAGAAACTGAGGCTTAGAGAGATTCTCCCCAGGTCGTGCAGCTTGTAAAATTAACCATTCTAAGCCAATTTTAGTTTTCCAGTCCAGCCCAGCAGCCTCGCCTCATGCATGCCCTTCGACTGCATTTTTAATATCAGATTTCCCCTGTTGTGCAAGAGATCCTTCCCCCCTTCTAGACCACAGGCAGAAAGATCGTCTCCAGCTGATAGGGGGACCGAATTGGGGAGCCGAGGGGAAGGGAGAATTTCTTGAGGTTCCAGCGGTTGGGTGGGCAGAGTTCCAGTGCGCTGACGCCCGGGCACAAAGCCGGGTTCGAGACCGGGCTTACCGAGGACGGTAAGGCAGGATGTGGCAAAAGGGATCAAGTGTTCCGGGGACCTGGGTCTGGCCACTCGAACGCCGACCACGGAACGGGACTTCAATCTATCCTCGGGGTAAGCACACTTGGCAGGCTCGGGGCGGGAGCCGAGCGGATCCCGGGGACGCGGAGGTGCAGGGCGCCCCCTCGCGCTCCTCGCGCGCCACGGGGCTGGCGGGTGGCGCGCCCGCCGCAGCAGGTCCTCTCCAGCCCCCTCCTCCTTTTCGCTAGCGCTCCCCTCCCTCTTTCCCCTCGCTCCCAACTCCTCCCCCATCGCCTCTCCCTCCCTCCTTCGGCCCCCTTGGTCTCCTCCTCTCTGCTCTCAGCGGCGCGCGGGGTCGGGAGCTAGCTGGAGCGCGGGGGCTGCCGCCCGAGCCCAGCTCGGCGGAGCCGGGCGGGTCGGCGGCGCGTCGGACAGCTGCTGGCGGACCCGAGTCGCGGCTGCACTGGAGCGCCGAGTGAGGGTCGGGGGCCATTCCTGCGCGGCCGCCCGATTCCCAGACGGGCCGAGAGCCCTCCCGGTTCCCCTCTGCCGCTCCCCGCCTGCGGGAACCGGGAGCCGCTTGGAACCCGGCACCTGCGCCAGCAACCCGGAGGTGAGTCCCTGGAGTCCCGAACGCTTCGCCAACGCCGGCTGGGGCTGCAAGTTGCAAACTTCAGCAACTCGGGTGGGTAGAAGGGTAGGGGCCCAGCGGCGCTGGCAAGTTGGAACCAGGTTGCGGAGACTGCGGCCGAGGGGAGCGAGTCCCCGGGTTCCCGCGCTGCCCGCTGCCACCTCGGCGGGGGCACCCACAGTGCCGCTGCGCTCCGGCTCCGGGGCACTGGCCCTGCCGCTATCTGTGCGTCTAGACTGCACACCGGGATGGGGATGCGGGGCTGGGCCTGAAGGAGGGGACGGATGAACGAAAGGCTGGGAGAGAACGGGGCTGAGGCGCCAAGGTGGAGGCTCCGAGAGGGCGGGCGAGTAAACCCGGGGCAGGCAGAGTGCGGGCAGTTGGGAGCGTGGGAGCGCGTGGCCGGCCCGGAGTGTGAAATCTCGCCCTCGGGAAAGTCCCCGCTCTGCCGCCGCCCCCGGGGTCCCCACTGGATTCTTCCCAGACTCCCTGCCCTGCCAGGGCCCTGCGGAGCCCAAACTCTGCCCCGCCAGGCCCCAGACGCAGCCGTCCCGGAGCCCCCCGCCTAGGCTTTCAGAAAGGGGTGCGGCGGCGGGAACGCGGGACGCGAACGGCGATTTCCTGATTTATTTTTCTCATGGTAATTTGTCTTTGTGGTTGGGCTGCCCATTCACTTTCCGCTCACGTCGTGCCGGAGATCCAGCGAGGAGGGAGGGAGTGGGGGGCGCTCGGGCACTAGGAAAGATGCAGACAGGAGAGGGGATGGGGACCCGAGCCGGGCGGGAGCCGAGAGGGAAGTGGGCGTAGGAACGGCAGAGGATGACGGCGAAGCTGAGGACACCGGGACGAGCGGAGCCGCGGGCGGGCGGCTGAGGGAGGACAGAGCCGGCTCCCTCGCCTGCCTCAAACTTTAAACAACCAGGAGGAGCCACCTGAAGCGCCCTTGTTATCTCCTACCCCTCTGTCTGTGCCCAGTGCTCAGGTTTTTCCGTCTGCCCCGCCGCGTCGTGCCGGGCTGCAGTGGGCCCCGAGTTTGGATGGGAGGTGATGACCCGACTCTGCCCCCACTCCTGCGACCCCCTCCAGGCTTTCCGCGGTGGGGATATGAGATCAGCCGGAGCGGGAAAGAGCTGCCGACCCTCGGGATGCGCTCTGCCCCGGGCCGTGACTGAGCCCAGGGAACTGGGATTGGGAGGGTGGAAGCTTGCCTCTGTCTAGACCCCACCACGATCCTACCTTCTCTGGCCAATCCGATCTCCTCGCACCTTTCTCAGACATCCCCACTTCCCCTCCCATCCCCACCTCCCCTCCCATCCCCACCACTTTGGCAGCGGCTCCTCTCTCCTGGCCCTTCTGGCCCGCCTCTTTGTCCTCTCCACCTCCACTTTTCCTCATCTTCAAGCCTGTTCTCTTCCATTTCTTCTCTTCTTTTTACCGCAACCTCTCTCACACCCTCGCCCCGTCCGCGCCGCCCCAGTTCCTCTTGACATTCAAAAGTAGCCTCTCGCCTTTTCTGAACCAGGGTTGATGACCTTGAAGAAGGGGAAGAGGGGAACTTAAGCCTGAGAACTGGACCTCAAAGCTAGCAAAACAGCGAGAGGCAAATTAAGAAGTAGCTTGCAAAAACCCTCGGGTACCCTGCCCCAAATCTAGATTTCCAACCTGAGGAGGAAGGGGGATAAAATGTTAGAGAGAGAAAGGAAGTCTGTCATTCTATCACCCATAGTGCTAGAGGACTACAGATCTAGAAATTACAGTTCTAAGTGATCTCATCTCTGTATGTACATGTTATCCTATCTCCCCATACTTTGGGAATTGATTGGAACATCCCACAGCCTGGTCCTAACCTGTCACCTGTTGGGCCCCCAGCTCACCCTCACTCTCAGGGCCCTCTAGGATTCTACTGTGAGATGATGAGTTCCTTGAGGTCTAATTCACTACTTTCACTGAGGACTGAGGTGGTAGGATGGACACAGAAGGCAAACGACAAGATCCCTGATTAGAAGTGCATAATCCCTTGTTAAATAGCCTTAAAGGACCCAGGGCTGAGCTCCAATGCCCCACCACCCACACCCCCAGCAGCTAGATGTTCCCCCATGGTCCTCAAGTGCTGACTTTGTTATTGTGTAGATATAAGGTAAATGAGACCAACAGTGACAGTGAAGTCACATGGTCACTATTTATCACATACCTGTTATGTGCCAGATACTAGACGCTATGGATACAACAGTAGATAATGTCTCTGATCTCTGGAATGGAGGTGAATCAGCATGACTAGGAGAATCTAATTACTAGCATTGCCTGATTGCTGTGATAGAATTTACTGTGGGTGTTTTCCTGTGGGTTTAAGTAACCTGAGAGCTAATATGGAGTTGTCCAAAGGACTTGTGGTCTGGGGTGAGGGTTGCTGCTGAGAGGGCTGGGATTCCACCACTTTAGGTCTTCACTCAGCACCAGGTCCCCTCTCCACGCTTCAGATTCCTCACTCAACAACTGGGAATGAACATCTCTGTCAACACCTACCTTGTACTTGTGGTGTGTACGGAGGCAAAGGCAGGTACCTGAAGAGGATGAGAACTACTGAGAGGGCATATTGGTTATTTATACATCAATTTTTATTGATGTATAAGTAACAGTCTTTGATGTATAAAGACTGTTTGAATCCCAGTCTTGGGATCATCCTTTGCCTTATCCAGTCACCTTGATTACTAGCCTGTCTTCATCATCCAGTGACTATGTGTCTTTGTGCTGTATTGGAAATAATTACCACTAATGAATGAGTTTTCTTCACATTCAGATCTTTGCATTTGAGTTTTAGACATCACTAAGTTGGTCTTAAATTTATGATAAAGTTTAACTAACATGTCTTAAATGTATGACTAGAGGCCAAAGCAAGTGTCTTGACTAATGGAGTTTTATTGGATTGACTAAACTGAGCTCTTTTTTTAGAGCTTGTGTAAGCAACACTTGGATTTCACTGGCATACTGCTACACTTTTTAATGAACCTCCCTCTTTCTGACTTTTGGTTTGATGACATCTGCTTTAGCTGAGGAGATGGCTCTTTGATGGGTGATCTGGAAAAGGATCTTTGTGTGTGCCATTCTCTGCCTCAGATGGAGGAATCTCCTCCAGGACTTTTTTTTCTGAAAAAAATTCCCCATAGCAGGTTTGAATGCTAGCAAGTACCAGCTGGGAGCAGAGTTCTGAAAGGGAATGGGGTGCCAAACATTCTGTGGCTCTGCCATGTCCATTTTCTTCCTTTTGTTCTAGTGCTTTTCTTTAGTGAGCATGAGAGATGAAAACAAAACCTAGTAGAATGTACTGTTGAATCCTGACATTAGTCCGGGTCTCACCCATAAGCCATGACTACACTTGATACCTCCAGAGTGGGAAAAGGAAAAAAAAAGGCTTGTTTTCCAATTTGCAACTGGAAACAGTGGGTAAAGCAGGACAAGTGACTTGAGAGGGATGGTGAGCAGGGATGGGACGATTTGACCTTGAGCACTCTTCCCAACAGATGGGCTTCGCATCCTCCTCCATTCTGATGTGGAACAGGAGAACAAGGATTCTTTTGGGCTTTCCCTGAGCTTTAAAGGCAATGCTGTATGCGAAGTCCCACCATAACACTGCCCTCATTGATCTGTTTAATAAGGATGACTTAATCAGACTTGCACCTGGAACTCTTTTGAATTTGAAGCCTTGTCGATATTATCAGAATATCTTTGCATGTGAACCAAGAACATCTCTGGCCTCTTCTGTGATAGGCAAAACTGTGATAAGAGGATGGCTGGTGACCATCTGTTCCGCCATCCCCTGAGGATCGAATTAGAGGAGATAGGTTTAAATTCCCCAAGGAGAATGCTTAGAAATGAGAGAGGGTTGGAAGTGAGGGAGGCTTCCCCATCATGAAGGGAGTTTACAGTCGCTTCTTGATTTTCCAGGAGGGGTTCATTTCCTTTCTTCTTCTTCTTCTTTTTTTGTGGGCTATTTGTGGGGAACGTTTAGTGTCAGGCTAGTTTTTAGTTACATCCAGGTAACCCACCTGACTGCCTGGATCTTCAGAAAGTGCACTGTCCTTTTAGCCAAACATCATTTGGAAGGCAAATCTATATAGTAGGTATATGTGTAAATGTAATAAACTCATATACATTCACATGTAAACACAGATGCAATGCATTGCAAAGCTATGTTAACAATTTGATCATTCAGTATTAGTTACCCTTGGCTCTGTTTCTCTGCCAGAATTGACATGAGGCTGCCTCTAGGAAGGCAACTTCAGGGAAATGGCTAGTGGGGTAGCAATTTAGATCCATCCCCACTTGTCCCCCTGAGCCAAAACACCCTCCATACTGCCCTAGTTGTTGTCCTGAAGCCCCCTACCCAGGAGCTCTAAAAGAGTACAGGATACAGAAGAGCTGCAGTTGGCTCTTAATTATTCAGGGATGGGTGGATTCAGTGTGCAAAGCACCCAACCCAGGACTCTTCTTTCTCTTCTTTTGGTGCCTTGAGTAACTCTATACCTGCAGTGAGAAGCTGGGGAGACCTTATCATTTAGTATAAACTTCTGTTTCTAGCAGCCTCTTCCCTCTGCTCTTCTTCCCTCAAGGTGCCTGGGGGAAACCAGCCCCCGCCCCCACCAAGAGGATCATTCACCCAAAGCAGACTGCATTTAAGGTTCTCACATCGCTCTGTTGGCCAGGGTGTATTTCTGCCCAAAAGCAGAAGAGAAGAGGAAAATACCACTAGCTCCGACTTCTGCAGAGTCAAATAAATCCCTATAGATTTCCCAGGATCTGGTTTTCTTCCCTCTTCCTTTTGTAGAGCCTCTTGATTTTATGGAGGCAGCTAGAAACCTGGGCCCCATCAAGAGTTTGAGTGAAGGACAGTGTCCTTGTGGTAAAAGCTCCCAAGCAGGCCAGCTCAAACGAACACTTCTGTGAATGTCCCCCAAGGCTGAGGGTCATTTTCCTGCATAGACCAGGTGCCTTGGGGCCATCTGCTCCCTTCTGACACCTCTCTGGCTTCCAGAATGAGTCTTCACATGCTGGGCTCAGTCTGGAGAGCAAGGCTCAAGTGACCTTTGTATACAGTAGCTTGGTCCCACTCAACACTAACTCCTGTTAGAATCACCTGGGAATGCTTTGAAAAAATATACTTGACCAGCCCCCTAATTAAGTCAGAATCCTCAAGGTTGGAGGCTGGGCATTGATTTTTCTTTTTTTTAAGCTCCTAAAAGGCAACCATGGTTGAGAGCCACTGACTTAAATCTTTCCTAGGTTCTCTGTGGCCTCATGCCAAAGGCATGCCAATTCTCTTTGCCCTCAGTCCTTCACAACAGTCAGGTACCAGCTAGAGCTCCTGGCATTTGGATCACAGCTACTGTTTGTGTTCCTCTTCTGAATTTAATGACTTTCTATTATAAGCTGATTGTGGGAGCTCCCTTCTAGTTAACTTCTTTGTGATTTTTTTTTAAAAAAGCTTTTATAAAAGTAATGCATATTCATTCAGCATTTTGGGGCATTTCCTTCTAGATATGCGTGATTGTACTGTCTGTGTTGCTTTGTAGCAAGCCCTTTTCATTTAATCACATATTGGGATGATTTCCCTGTCTTAAGTATTCTTATCAAATGGGCTTTTTAATAGCTGCTGGGTATTCCATCTTATGGATGTGCTGTAATTTATTTAACGAATCCCATGTGGGTTAGACATCTAGGTTGTAAACCATTTTTTACTGTTATAAATAATGCTGCAGTGAACATCCTTGTCTATAAATCTTTGTGCCTATTGATGATTATTTCCTCAGAGCAGATTTCTAGAAGTAGAATATTTATGCTTCTTTTTAGCATGGCCCATTTAGACAACTTTTGATTGACTTCCTAGAGCAATAAAAAATTTTCATATTCAGAGCTTGAAAAACAAACTGTTTTTATAAACCTTTCTGAGGCATCAGGGTGGCTGCTCTGATCTGAGCTGAAGGCCAGAACCCTTGACCCAGCTTTGCGCCTGGTTCCATCTCTAGGTCAGTTGCACAAATTGCTGCCTCACTTGTTCAGGTGAGCCTCAAGGCTCTCCTGCCTCTAACCTAGTGCTCCTCAACCATTTTGACACCAGAAATTGGTTTTGTGGAAGACAATTTTTCCATGGACTGCGGGGAGGACGGGTTATTTCAAGATGATTCAAGTGCATTACATTTATTGTGCACTTTATTCCTATTATTGTTATATCAGCTCCACCTTAGAGTATCAGGCATTAGATCTCAGAGTTTGGGGATCCCTACCCCAACCCACAGAGTCTTTAGTTTCTTCTAAACCTTCTTAGCCTTTTCTTCCTCACACCTCCGTCCTGGAACTAACAGCACCCAGCACTGCCCTCAAGCTGTTGTTCCATAATAACGGCTATTATTTACTGAGCTGTTATTATGTACCAAACAGCCTGCTAAACTTTCTGTAAGCTTTGTCTCTGCACATATTATTTCTGCCTCCATTTCCCATTGAGGAAACAAAAACCTTGAGAGAGAAAACAGTTTGCCCAGGGTCACACAGCTAGTAAGTAGCAGAACTAGGATTTAAACCTAGACTGTCTGACTTCAGAGCCTACGCTCTTAACCACTACATACATTGTTTTCCATTCGTGGCTTATGGTGACCACAAGTTGTTCACAAATGCTTCATCAGCATCTTACGTACATACACTGTGACTTTCTCCAGAATAAGAAGGGCAGTGCTCACATACAAATTGCAGAAGAGTGGGGATGATATTTGTCACATCTCCCTTTTCCTTTTGACTTCCTTGATTCTGTCCTCACTCCTCTCTCCAGGTACCCAGTCCAGAAAACATTTCTTGTGTCCTCACCGACCAGCTGCCAAGATCCTAGCATGTCTTACAGCTGAGCAGGTCCAAGTTATAACATATCCCTATTATAGCTTCCCCAGCCAGTCAGAAGAATCTGGATGCTAAGATTCACAGTATGGCTTATAAAGCTGTCAAGGAGGCAGGCATGCTGTAGTAATGATGGCAGGAGAGAAGCCTGACTTCCTTGGATGTCAAATACTGCTTAAAGTGGAGGATTGGATACATTTTTGCATTCTTGCCTCAATGACAATAACATTGTCATTGCCCAGAAGGTAGAGAAATAGCAGCCAACACTGTCCTTCTGATTTGATTCTGACCATGACCAAGAACTAGCTGGTGACGTGACAGTGTGTAGACGACAGATGCCACATCAGCCTGGCATTAATGATGGCCAAGAAAAGAGATGCCATACCCACAGACCCTCCCTAGTCTGCAAGAAATTTGAAATGGGGAAGTGTGATCATATGATTAGGGATTCCAAAAGGGATGATGGTTTGTGGCAGGTGAGGTTTTGAAAAATGAAGCTTCACGTTTTTATCCATGACTCGGGTGAAACTGGAGTAAGCGAGCTTTTCAGATTTGTTGATGACAAAGCTGTGATGGGCAGCTCCTATAGAAGACAGAATAAATATTCAAAATGATCTCAACAGCCTGGAATGCTGGGTTTCAACCAACAGGAGGAAATTTAACAGGGGCAGATGGAAAGTTGCATTTAGATTGCAGAAATTAATTACTCAAGTTCATGATGGGGGTGGGGGTGGGGGAGACTTGATTTGGCTGCACAGCCTGAGAAAAACATCTGAGGGGTTTAATTGGACACAGGCTTCATAGGAGCCGACAGGGTGATGGGGTTGCTCACAACAATGCTATCTTGAATGGCACTAAGAGACAGGCAAGGTCCAAATTGGTTTCTTCCTGGTCATTATGTCTTCATGTTTGCATGTAGATTTTAGAGAGGACCCTGACCAACTGAAGCATGATCAATTGGAGGGCATTCTGTGTCAGGAGGGATTGGGAAACCCAGCCAATGAAAGGCTTAGTGAAGGGAGGGAGAAAATCCTCCGTGTCATGGTGGCTGACTGCAGAGGAAACAGGACTCCCTGTAGAACAGAACACAGTTAATCTGCCTGGAAGAACCAGAAGGCTCCAGGGTGGAAAGTGCAGGAAGCTGGATTCTTCACAGTCTGCATCTTCCCAACCAGATGGGTTCCAGTGAGTCGGCACCAGCTGGCAGTCCTGCTGCCCAGGACGCTGTTGGGGAACTCTTGGCCCAGAGACACATGACTGAACTAGCAGCATACCTCTATCTCTCTGTGGCTTCGAGGCTTGAGCATACCCTTGCCTGAATACTGCAGAGCAGTGGTTCTCAAAGCAAAGTCCCTGGCCAGCAACATCAGCTTCACCTGAAACCTGTTAGGAGTGCACCAGTTCTGGAGCTGACCTACTAATCTGACCACTCCCTGGCAGGGCACTGCAGCCTGTGCTTTAGCGCAGGTTACTGTGATTTGCTCTGAAATTTGGGACACTGCTTTCGACCACCCTGGGCTGTTCTTTCTGTTGCTGGATATCTGTGGCACTAACCCACAGCCCTCAGCTGGGGAAGCAAGTGTAGAACCTTGGAAGGAGCATGGGTGTGGGGATGAGACAGACTGTGGTTCAAACCCAGTTTGACTGGTTTTGCATTGTGGGCTTCCCTCCCTGAGCCTCCTTTTTGTGCTGTAGAATGAGGGAGGACCCTGATGCTGGGAAAGTTTGAGGGCAGGAGGAGAAGGGGATGACAGAGGATGAGATGGTTGAATGACATCACCGATTCAGTGGAGGTGAGTTTGAGCAAACTCTGGGAGGTGGTGAAGGACAGGGAAGCCCGGCATGCTACTGTTCATGGGGTCACAAAGAGTCGGACACGACTGAGCAACTGAACAACAACAAAAAGTTTAAAAAAGAATGAAAAGGTGTGGCAAAGCTCATGTAGATCTTGATCTTGCCATTAGTGCCACATCATCCTTGGAAGAGTCTTATCAGCATCAGAGTTGCCTTTTCTACAGAAGCCTGTCTTCTGGGTGCTCACCTCGAGCCCTTCAAAGAGAAGCCTGCCTGTGGGCTCCTCTGTATCCCTTCACAGCGCCCACCAGCATGGCTCTCCCCCAATGAGGGGTCAGTTCACTCTTGGACCACCAGTTCCCTCCCTCCTGGATGATGGAGAGCCAAGGCCACTTTCCTTCCCACTCCTATCTAAGACCCCTATCCTTATGAGTACATGTGGGTACCTCCTTCCAGTGGACCTGGGTCTTGCCAACCCTGCCCTTCTGAGGTCTATGAGTCCAGACTCTCTGCCCTCAGCATGCACCGTTATCTGCTAAAACCACCAATGAAACGTCTTGGGGCCCAAACATCTCACAGTAGTCCCTGACTTTAGGTAGGTAAGAAGCCAGAGTTGCTGGTGTCCGCCAGGTAGGGAACATGTGTGGGCCCTTCTTAGAGCTGGAGGTTTCTCTTCCAGTCCCTTTCCAGTGACCAGCCGGTGGAGTTTTCAGTTCGTCAGAGGCAGAGCTCATCTCCGCACAGGATGGCCTATTTGATTTTTGGCCAACAAGTCTGATAGAAAGTTCCTTTGTTTCTCTGAAAGTTTTGTCTCTCCCCGTGGGCTCCATCTCTTCCTCATGTGGCTGTTCCAGGCAAAACCAGTTACTTCAGTGGTACAACCTTTCCAATATTGGAGACCACTTCCCTTCTACCTTTCCCCCATTCGCATTAGTCCTCCTCTGACTTGACTCTTCATCTCTGGGCACAGGACTCAACATCCTCTGACTTGCCATAAACTGAGGTCACTGGAACCGAGTCTGGTCCTGTGGGTGAGGCCCGGCCAGCACACTCCATCCAGATACCACCCTACCAGCCCATCCATTAATGTGGTGTAAAGTCTGCCCTGGATGTTTTTAGAAGTTGCATAGCCCTGCTGACATTTGTTTAACTTACAACCAGTCAATATCTCCAGGTTTGTTTACCATAATCTGCAACTCAGCCCCATCTCCACATTTTTGTCTTTGTGCTTGCATTCATTGGTTGGGGCTGCCATAGCAATATCAAAACTGGGTGGCTTAAGCAACGGAAGTGAATTGTTTCCTAGTCCTAAAGGCTGGAAGTTTGAGATCAAGGCGTCAGCACTGCTGACCCCTTCTGAGGGCAGACTCTCTGTTCATGCCTCTCTCCTAGCTTCTGGTTTCCTGGGAGTCTTTGGTATTCTTTGGTTTTTAGAAGCATGTTTCTAATCTCTACGCTCATCTTCATGTAACCTTCTCCCTGTGTGCCTGTCTTGAAATTTCCCCCCTTTTCTAAGCTGACCAGTCATACTAATTTAGGAGCCCACTCTACTCCAGTATGACCTTGTCTTAATTACATATGCAACAGTCTTTTTTTCAAATATCACATGAGGTACTGGGGGGTTAAAGCTTGAACACATGAGGTTTTTTGGAAGGGGGTGTGCTAGGCACAGGTCAGCCCATGGCAGTGCTGTGGCTTTTTCAGTCTTAGGTTTGGGACTCTACATTTTCTCCTAACTTCTGTATCTGAGTTCAGCCCACCTCTCTAGCTAATTAGCATCGTTTAGAGTCTGACATGGGATATATCTGCTGTTGCTCTCAGCTTCAGAAGCTTCCTGTATACTGATCCCAGGAATTAGAAGATGTGGATTGGGGTAGGAAGGTCAAAGCCCTCCAGCACTCACCCAGATCCCTCCCTCCAAGCGGCCTTGAACCTTGTGGTGAGTACCCTCAAGTACCTATGATTGTGCAACCGGCTTCACGTTTCACCAGTTCCACCACCTTTTGCTTGCCTGCAGCAGTTTCACCAAGAGCATGTTATGTGTTTTCAAGATCAGCTACAGGGGTAAACCCCATTTCCCTCACTTCAGCCTGGTGGCCTGTCAGTGGAGCCGCTGAGCTCTGCCCGACAGGACTTCCGTACTGAACACGTGCTGTCTGCCTGCAGTCTCAGCTGCTTTCTCCAAGTGCCCACCACCCTGCCTGTATTGTCTCTTCAGGAATTTCCTCAGGCGGCACCTCGACTTTCTCTCTCTATGGTTTTGCAAAAGCCAGCTCATACCCCTTTCTGGAAGTGAGCCTCTCTCGTGCCTGCTAGAATCCTGTCAGGATTTCCCACAAGATCCACAGCTGCTCTGGGCTTCATTTGCATGTTCCCTGGGATGTGTGGCTGGGCCCAGTAGCCTGAACTCATTCAGAGCAGCTGGAACTTTTTTCACCAGCCTCCAGCTCAGGCCTCCTGTGCCTGTGGTGCCTTTCCACGGAATCGCACTCCTTGATGGAGAAGACAGGAGCTGAAGACAGAAGTGCAGGGCCCGCCAGAGGAGCCCCCCAATCTGGATGCCACCTTAGTTCCCTTGTCGCGTTCCTCCCCTTCCCAGTTCCTCTTCCCCACATTTCTCTCTTTCCTAAAGTCTCTCCTCTCCTTTCTGATGCTCTGTGACTCTGTGAGGGGAGGTGCTTGGGCAAAGGTGAGGTGTGGGACCAAGGGGCAGGGGCAGGAGAGGGCTGCAAGGTGCCAGCTCCCCCACTCCCTCGTAGGGTGACTGGGCAAAGGCAAAGCCTCTCTGAGGCTCAGTTTCCTCATCTGTAAAACGGTTATCAAACCTACTTCAGAGTGCGGACATGGTGTGTTTGTGTGCTAAGTCGCTTCAGTCTTGTCTGACTCTTTGCAGCCCTGTGGACTGTAGCCTGCCAAGATCCTCTGTCCATGGGATTCTCCAGATAAGAATACTGGAGTGGGTTGCCCTTCCCTTCTCCAGGGGATCTTTCTGACCCAGGGAGTGAATATATGTCTCTTACATCTCCTGCGTTGGCAGGTGGGCTCTTTACCACTAGCACCGCCTGGGAAGCCGTGCAGTCATGGGGGCCAAATTCAATGTGTCCCTTTCAGTAAAGTAGGTCACCTGGACAAGTGCTGGGAGCCTGGGGGTACCCAACAAACCAGTCCTTGAACAGAGGGGACCGGTCAGCCTGAGTCTGATGAGGAGGGTGGGGAGAAGTTGGGGTCACAGCCTGGCCCTGCTCATGGGAATGGGGGCCATGATGCAGTTAGGCTGTTAGAATGGAGAAGAGTGGGTGAGCCTGAGAAGATGAGGGAGGAAGAAGCCCCAGGACTGAGCAATTTGCAGAAGAGGAGGGAGGGTTGTGAGGATTTCCTAGAGTTTCCTGAGAGTTTATGCTGTGCCAGGTCACTTAAAACACTCTGGTATGTATCTTAGCTCAAGAAAGCCCTAGCAGTAGGTCTGACTTTACTGCCCTTATCTGGGGCTTCCCTGGTGGCTCAGACAGTGAAGAATCTGCCTGCAGTGCAGGAGACCTGGCTTTGATCCCTGGTTGGGAAGACCCCCCCCTGGAGAAGGGAATGCCAACCCACTCCAATATTCTTGCCTGGAGAATTCCATGGACAGAGGAACCTACTGGGCTACAGTCCATGTGGTCACAAAGAGTCAGACATGACTGAGCGACCAACACAGCACACCCCTGTTTACAGATGGGGTGACTGAGACAGGCAGATATTAGGTAACTAGTATGCCAGTGCCCAGGTTTCCAGCCCAGGCAGGCTGTGGTCTCCTGGCTGTGCTCTCCTCTGTTGGACCCACATGCTTTTCTGTTCCCCCATTCCCTCATCCATCATGACTACCCCATCCCCAGCTCTATTCTGCAGGATCCTCACAGCTTCTCCTCTTCATAATTGGGGGGTTGGGTGGGGCTCAGGGCTCTACCCTTCCCCAAGGACACTTCTCAGGGCACCTTCCATGAGATCCTAACTCACATCAATCAGTCTATAGAAGGAAGGATTTACTCCCACCATCAATCTGTAGAGGAAGGATTTACATTAGATACAGGGAAAGTGTGAATTGCAGGAGAAGCGAAAACAGCTGATGGAAGGCAACTCTGGCATGACTTAGCCGGAGATCTTCCAGGCTAGGGTGAGGCGGGAGGAAGAGGGTGGGGGTAGGTCTGCTGCAGCGCGGACCTCTAAGAACCACGTCTCTGGATGCAGGGTGAGCGGCAGTGATGTGCTCCTCTTGGCAAGATGACTGACCCTCCTCATTAAACCGTGGCTTTGCTTGCATTTCACAGCCTGGTCCTGCTGGGAGAGAGGACTGCTTTGAGATCATCCTACTGGGCTCAATGTCTGAAGTGGTTTCCATTTCAGAAACTCCTCTTCTTGGGAGGGCAGGACCAGGGAGGCGGCGCCCAGGTCTGGGACTTGGGTGGGATAGGAATGGATGGTGAGGGGATGCCTGTGACTGTCCCCTGCTCTGTCCTTCCCTAGTCTCCTGCTTGCGAAAGCCTTTCTGACTGAATTAAGCCTTCTACTGGTGCTGTGGCCTCCAGTAGGGGCTCCAAGGAGAAGGCACACACCTGTGCCACGCCCTAGGGGTGGATAAATGCCTCCAGCTGCCGGGTGCTGGGGATTAATTCTAGGGGGATCTGCCTTGTATTTTCAAATAAAAATACCATGGGTGAAGCCCTTCTATCTGCCAGCTTCTCATTTAAATGCTCATAGAGGACTATAAGGGAGAGATCAGCCTCTGATTTATACACAAGGAAAAGTCTTCAGAAAGATTAAGAAATTTATACAGGTGAGGTAGCCAGGCCCTAGGAAACCCAAAGCAAATGCTCTTTCCCACTGATGATGGGTTTCTCTGGTAGCTTGTTACCTGCCTAAAGACTCCTGTAGATCAGGAGGGCCAGATGGAACCAGAGAAATACATCTGGTGGTGGAGGGGAGGTTGGAAATGAGGGTTTCAAGCCTTGGGGTATGGATGTTTTTCTGCCGGCACGTTGTCCCTAAGTGCCATGACTGCTTGGAGACCCAGGCTTTGGGTCTCTCTGAGACCTTCTTCATCCTGCAGGGTGATGGAGATGCTTTTATGGGAAGCCATCCCACTGTTCCATAGCTGTGGTCTCCCTCTCCTCCTCCACCTACTTTCTCTGTCTCCCTCCCTCCGCAACGCTGTACTGGTTCCCAGGCTGGCCCTCTCCTGTGACCTCTCTAGGGCAGCAGCCTCGATGTCCTCCTGAGCTCTCCAGTGACGGCTCCCTGCACATCTGTCAGGTGCCTGTATCCTGGGCACTTTCTGAGCCTCCAGGATGGAACTTTCTCACGGGATGTGTATGCATGTGTATGTTAGTGGTGTGGGAGGAGTTATTTCCCAGAGGCCTAAGGCAGAGTCAGCCGCTCTGTGGAGGCCCACCCTCACGTCCTAGTCCGAATTCAGATTCCCGCTATTCTTGGCCAAAACTCCAGACTTCATCTCCTGTCTTCCCGTGTGCACAGGGCATCTGGGTAAATCAGTACTGAGTGTGAACCCCAGAGGTCCCACTCTCTCCTGTGCTGGACCCCTTCAACCCCGAGCTTGCTCATGTGTGACGAGGAGCCTGGACTGGAGCTACCTCGAGTTGGATACTCAGTGTGCCTGGAGCTCTGCTGTCTAAACACATTTCCCCAGTCCCCAAGGGACCAACCCAAGACTTGTTCCCTCATGTTAGGCTGGGGAAACCGAGGCTCTCGTGGTTAAGTAACTGGCCCCAGGTCACACTCTGTCTCCTTGGCTCTCTCTGGTCCCTTGCAGCCCTGAAAGGTCAGGGCTTGTTGGAGGAAGGGGTTCATCAGCAACTCATTCGAGAGGCTTACTAACCACCTCCCTCTTACTCTGTGCATTCAACAATGGCATTGGGCCTGTTCACTTGAGGGTGGACTCCTAGGACAGGTTCACCATGTGAGTGATGTCCCTGCACCCACCTTTGAGGGAGTCCCCTAACCTCAATGACAGCCCCAAGGCTGCACAGCCTAGATGTTCAGCTCAAGTCACACCCCATATTTGTCTTAGAGGTTTGGGGTGGTGAGAAAATTTGGAGAGGCTCGCATTTCAGAAGCTCTGATAGAAATCAAACTTTACTCACTACAGGTTATCAGATTATTTTATCTGCATTAAAGAGACCTGTTTCATGGGTTTGACACAACCTGGCACCCTTCCTGAGGGTGTGGAGGTCAATGGGAGGGAGGCTGGGCTTTAGCCTGCAGACTGGTCTGTGGAAAGTCAAGTGTCCATCCTTTGAGACATCAGATAAACCAGCATTTCTCCTTCTGGGCTACCTCTGATGGGACTATACTAAAATTCTTCTGGGTTCTAAATTCAAAACCTAGTGAAGTTGTTACATTCTTTTTTTTTTTTGAGCTAGGAGGTAGGTCTTTTTCTTTTTTTCCCCCCTCTTTCAGATTTTATTTCTTATAAAGATAGAGATCCGTCAGTGGTGGGATGGGTGGTGGTTGAAAGATTAGCTGTAGGTAAGGTGGGGCACCGAGATCCTAGAGAGTGCGTGTGCACACGCGCATGCAAAAGTTTGGAACAAGGGTGAGTGGGGCGAGAGAAGTAGAGAATGAGAGAGACAGACAAAAACGCTGGAGTGGGAGGAAGACTCGGTGGGGTGCAGAAAACGAAGGGGTGCGGGCTCATCCTTGCCTGAGAAGCCGCGGCCGCGCTCTCCAGGACCACTCCCCAGTTGTTACATTCTTATCCTTATTTTCTTCTCCCACCAACTGCAACATCCTTTTACCAAATTCTGTGCCAGACACGGTTCTACTTCCTTTTTGTACATTATCACACTTAATTCTTATACCAATAAAAATTCTGAATTTGGTACTGTTATACCCATTTTAGAGATGAAGAGGTCCTCCAGAAAGAATATATCCAGGGCCACACATCTACTAAGAGGCAGTTTCAAACCCTTGTTTCCAATTCTGAACTCTGAGCCTTGTCCCAGCACACTGCACAGCACCTGCCATCAGAATGGGTATCCAAGGAGACTCTGGCTGCCACACCCTAACCAGGAGCCCTGGAATTCTGGCCTTGCTGAGGGCTCTCTGTCCCATGTCAGGCAGAGCTAGCCACCTTGTCCACTTCCCTCATTCCTCCTGGGTATGCTCTGCCTCTCCTCTCCAGACCTATTTGGGGTTGGGCTTGAAGACTCCCACCCAGAGTACCCACCTTCAACAGCTGTGGCCTCTCCCTTCTCTGGACATCTATGGGTGGGGAGGGTGCTTCCCTTCTCATTCCTCTGGCACACTGGGGTGGTTTTTCTAAAGGCAAGAATAGAACTCAGAAGGAGTTTCAGAAAGAGAGGGACAAGGTACTTCAGAGCTCCAGGCCAGCAAATTCTCTTGGTCCTCTTCGGCCTTCCCCAGGGAAGGGACCCAAGCCATTCGCTTCACACTCTGGGTAGTCCTGGCTAAGGTGGCTACAGGGGGTGGCTGTTACTACCTGAATACCCTCTGGGCCATGCTTTGGTGGGTTAGACTGGTAGCATTTCCCTGGGGCCCTGACCCCTATTTTCCTTCATCGTGCCATTTTGAAAGCGGATGTATGGTTTCATGCAGTTGTTCCCAACCTTTTTGGCACCAAGACTGGATTCATGGAAGACAATTTTTCTTTGAACCAAGAAGGGGTAGGAGATGGTTTCAGGATGATTAAGCATATTACATTTATTATGCACTTCTATTATTACTGTAGCCGCTCCAACTCAGATCATCAGGCATTAGATCCCGTAGACTGGGGATTAGTGATTCTGGTTTAGCGATTCTCCTCCTTGGCAGCATATTAGAATAAACTGGGGGACTTTTGAAACTCCTGAAATCCAGACCCCATCATCGAAGAGGGATTCCATCTGTCCATGTGGGACCCATGCATCAGTGAATTTTAGGGCTGCCCAGGTGACGCTCATGGACATCAGGGACAGAACCCAGGGCACCTTCTGCCTTGACCTTCAACACATCAGTCCCCCAATGATGCTAGCAGCCCCACTCTCAGGGCAGAGAGAGGGTCCAGTTAGTCTGTGTCCTTTGCCCAGCCCAGTGCCAGACACCTGGGCCTCACACAGTCTGTGTGTTCAGTTGTTTTGAGGAAGCTAAAATCAGAAAACATCTTGGTTTTCCCCTCCTCTGATCACTTTTTCACAGCGTGGATGCTGCATGTTCTCAGAAAGGGATCCTGGATTTTTCACCCCCCAGTGGGGGTGTTTTATACCCCAGGGAATCCAGACCTTTGCAGGATTTCAAGGTCACTGGTGAGTCTCAGTGGCTGGAAACAGAGCAGGGGACATGGGTAGGTCCTTTGTGGAGCAGCCATGGGGCTACATCTCTCTAATCTCTGTCTCTCTCTCACACAGATGAACATAAATGTGAACGGAGGTGGTAAATCTCTAAATACAGAGTCGGGTGGGGCATCATGTGTTCCACGGTTGAAGGAACACATTTTGGGCTCTCTGTGTTCATACCTGACCTGTCCACTGGACCCTTATCCTGCAGGGGATGCTTGGATAATTGGAACCTGCAGAGATAACATGGATCCTTCCCTTGGCCCACAGTCCCTCTCCTTAGAGACACCCTCGCTGTATGTTCTTCCCCTAGGGGAAGTAAGGAAATGGGAAAGAAAGTAGCAGAAGTGGGAGCCCCTCCCAGAGAGTGGAGAACAGTGTGGGCGCGTTGAGAGGCATCTGGGTAAAAACTGCCTTTCATATGGGGCTCCAGTGCTGTGCCTTGATTTCCTGCCAGCTGCTCTGTCCACAAACCAATGGCCCCGCCACGGGCCCACATATCCTGCAGCCTCCTTGAAAACTGGGGGACATTGATGCAGGGGGTAGCACTGGGGAGCTCGGGGGTCCTCTGCCCTGAGGCCTGAGCCACATCAAAGCACCCACACCTGTTGGGGTGCGCAGACTCTGCCTGCCTCACCCCCATCCCCTGCCCCCCACCTGAAGTCCCAGGTAGCCGTGGTCCCCACTCCAGCTGGAGATCCCAGCCTCCCCCGCCATGGCTCCTGAACCCAGGGCCCAGGGAGACCCCTGCCCTGGGGGTCTACATCCCAACTGCGCCTCAGATGGCCACCCCTCTCCCCTGGCCTCTAAAACAGACCCTTCTCCAAAAACCTGCAACCAGTTTGGCTGCTCTCTGCTTTTTGTCTCATCTGCCAGGTTTTCAAGTGTGTGGTCTCTGCCTGTGGCCTCCATATCCCCTCCCTGCCCAGTTCTCACTTTAGTCTCTTACTCTCTGGTTGCTGTCACTTTTCCCGGTGGCTTTCTCTGAGAGCTGCTGGTGACTCAGTCCAGCGGCCAACTCCCAGTGCTCGGTCCCCCAGGATCCCCCACATTTCTCACACCCTGTCCTTCTTGTCTTGTTCCTGACCAGTCTGCCCCCTGCTCTCGTGCCGTGCCCCTCCCATTCTTATCCCACCCATCCACCGGGGCCAAGACAAGCCAGCCTGGTACACGGGCCCCTTCTCCTGGGCCCCAAGCAGTGGAGGGCCTCACACAGTCCTTTAGCAGACACCCACTGTGTGCCCACAGGGGCTGGATGCTCTTCTAGACCTCAGGAAGGGAAAGAACTGGCAAGTCCTGCCCCCATGGGGTTTATATTCTAAGTAGGGGAGACAGAGGGAAAACAGTGAACAGAGTAGATCTTATAATGTGGGAGAAGCTAAACAACATGTGGTAGGATGTTGTTTTAACTATTTGAATTTGAATAATTCAAATTTGAATATATCCCAAAGCAGAGAGAATACACAAATTCCCGTATATCCCTTACTTTGCTTCAACAGTCATCGATATTTTGCCCATCTTGTTTCATCTACTCTTCCCCTCAATTTTTGTTTATCCTGGTGTATTTTAAAATAAATCCCAGACATGGTACAAGTTTTATTTATAGGTACTTCAGTGTGCATCTCAACTGATTAAGATGTATTTACATTGTATAAACACAGTGCTATTGTCAAGACCAAGGAAACGAACAGTGTATTCTTCTGAGACTGTTTCACTTTTCTGTGTGTGGCAGTCTTGCCTCACCAGGTGTTGGAAGCCCCTGAGGGCAAGGATCATGGTGATAAGAAAAAGGACCCAAAGCTTGGAAACAAGGCAAAAAAAAAAAAATGACCAACTCCATGTCCTGGCGACTCCCTACTGCAGCCTATCTGGTCCCCCCAAAAGTTATTTAACTCTCTTGGGGGATGTACTTTTGCTTGACTTTCAACTTATTATTCATTAAGAGCCAGATTGTATGGTTTTAGATGTTAACATGTAGATTAACATGTAGATTGATAACAGAGATCTGTAACCAAATGATTTCTGATTTGCAAATGATTTCTGTCTGGTAGAGGAGGTAACTCCAAAAGTTATTGCTTCTTGCTCTGCAGGACATTAACCAGTATTGTTTCTACTTCACAAACTCATTTCTGCATTCCTTTCGTATTGATTGTATAAACTCCTATTCAAATTCTCTTTGGAACCCTGAATTAAATTATATTTCTATGACAGCATTTTGAAAACTATACTTCAACAGTAGCCTGTACATTTTCTGTAGCTTTTCTTAGTCTAGTCCACTACCTGGCACAGACTAGATGTTTGTGAAATTGGATTGTACTTGACTTGGTATCTTATTATGAGGGGGAGAATCAAGCTTTTAAATTGGGAAGTGCCTAGCAGATGTCACAGAGTTCTGGAATGAGGTTGGAGGTGGACAAGGCAGATGTCCCTGGAGAGAGAGGAGAAGGTAAGGTGCCCCTGGATGTGGGGCCATCCAGAGAGCACCTGTCTACCCTCTGCTCCTGGGAGCAAAGCCCTGCTCCAGCCCTAACATTGAGTGGGCAGGAAGGAAGGAGCAAGAACAAGATCGCTGTGTGTATGTGTATATTGTGCCCCAGAGTGTATTCAGGCTTGCCAACTTGCCCCCATGCTCAGAGGGCAAGGGTAACATCGTAGGAGGTCTTTCATGTCTACAATTACCGCTCTCTGCTCCCTCATGCCTTTCTGGGTGGGGAGTTCTCCTTTATGTCTCATCCCAATTATTCTATTATAGTTTAGGCCAGGGATGCAACGGGAGGAATAACTGAACATGCAGCTGGGCCTGGAGTGGGAGGGCTCATGTGTGGGGAGAGGCAGCTGTCCTTTTCATCTTCTGAGAGGCTGTGTTTCTGTCTGAGGACGGGGGTGATGGTAGGAGTGTGTGTGGAACAGAAGCCGACGGGTGGGGTGGGGGTAATGGTTGCTCTGTGGGTTCGCAGGACTGGAGCTGCTCAGTGTGGAGGAACAAGTCCTCACTTCACTTAAAAATACCCAGTCGCCATCCTGGCTCTCCCACCCTCCTGAGTGTCTGTTCCTCCAGGAAACCAAAGCAACGAGGTTTTAGAGGAAGGCCTTGCCTTCCAAGGCCCTTACTCCACTCTTTCAAAACTCCCGGTCTCAGCATTCCATGTGGAACCAGCCAGGGCAAGCTAGCAACTTAGAAGGTGGCTAACAAAAAGGTGTTTTCAGTTCATTTAAAGGTTGGATATGTTCAGTATTTTATTTAAATTGCATGGAAAAGCTTTAATAACATCCTTTTCTACCGGGAGCTAGAGTAATATTCGGTGCTTCCCTGGTGGCTCAGATGGTAAAGAATCCACTAGATAAGGCAGCAGACCCAGGTTCTATCCCTGAGTTGGGAAGATACCCTAGAGAAGGAAGTGGCAAGTACTCTTGCCTGAAAAACCCCATGGACAGAGAAGCCTGGTGGGTTCACAGGGTTGCAAAGAGTCTGACACGATTGAGCTACAAACACTTTAACTTTCCCGGAGTAACGTTTAGAAGTGACTTATCTAATTGGGGTGGAGGGGCTGCTATTTGAGGGGCATTGTTAGTTTCTGGAGACTGGAGGGTGATAGGAAATGGGGATTTCTTCTATCCCAGATTTGCTTCATTTTTCCAGCCAGCCCCATGTCCCCCTCCTCATTCAGTGCATGTAGCAGTCCCTGCCATTCTTCAGGAGACATTTGCCAGCACCAGACACACAGAACACAAAGATGAATGGGTCACTTTTCCCAGCTGGAGATGCTCCGAGCCTGATGGACAGTGATCCTTCATGACTGAGCCGTGCGTTCCAATGGAGGACATTCACGTTTGTCATATGTTCCAAACCTCACAAGAAATGGGGAAAGCAGAGCCAAGACAAGCCTCTTCCATCCCAGAGGGGAGCTGAGGCTCAGAGAGGTTGAAGGTCATGTCTGAGGTCATACAGTGGCTCTGGGTGGAGCCAGGGAAGTGGTTCAGCTCACCATCTCACTGGCTGAGTGTTCCAAGTCAGGACATTGCTTTCTCCCTTGTTTGGAAAAAGATGAAGAGCGTCAATTCCGGTGACCATGGAGTCCTGAGTCCCTATTCTACCTCCCCTCCTCCACCCTCAGCCAGTTGCAGTGGGACAGACTGGGGCTAGACATAAGATGAAGAACATCCAGAAGAGAGACAGGATGGAGCGGGGAGTCAGTTACAAAAAGACCCTGTGAGGCAGAAATGGTGTCGTCGTTGCATATGTGTGCTCAGTCATATCCAAATTTTTGCAACCCCATAGACTGTAGCCCACCAGGCTCCTCTGTCCAAGGGATTTTCCAGGCAAGAATACTGGAGTTGGTTGCCATTTCCTCCTCCAAGGGATCTTCCCTACCCAGCGATCGTACCTGAGTCTCCCATGTCTCCTGCATCTCCTTCATTAAAGGCAAATTCTTTACCACTGAGCCACCGGGGAAGCCCAGAAACTGGCAGTGGTGTCATTTAATAGTTGACGGAGAAAGTCCTTCCTGGTTGCGGTGGGATTGTGTCTGTCAAGCTGTTATTGCCCGCTTCCCCAAACCCTGTGCTGTTGGGTTGGGGTCTGGGGAGCTAGAAGGTTCTGGGAAGGAAGAGATTGAGTGGGGAGCAGCTGAGTCTGAGGGGCAGGTTGGCTGTGGTTCTTGCTGTGTGATGTGTGACCTATTCCTCATTGTTGGAGAGGTGGGGAGCATGATGGTGCTTTTCCCTGGAAGTGGTGAGTGCCCAGAGCTTCCACTGTTTCTGGTGTTGCATGCTGCTCTCCCTGAAGGCGAGAAGGAGTACAAGACATGCCCTCTGAAAGGCCCATGAGGCCTGGCTCTCCCATTTGGAAGGCTTTTGTTACAGAAGGTGAAGGTGAAGGTAAAATTCGCTCAGTCGTGTCCAGCTCTTTGCAACCCCATGAACTATATAGTCTATGGACTTCTCCGGGCCAGAATACTGGAGTGAGTAGCCTTTCCTTTCTCTGGGGATCTTCTCAACCCAGGGATCGAACCCAGGTCTCCAGCATTGCAGGTGGATTCTTTACCAGCTGAGCCACAGGGAAGCCCAAGAATACTGGAGTGGGTAGCCTATCCCGTTTCCAGAGGAACTTCCCAACCCAGGAGTTGAACCTGGGTTTAATGATCAGAATTTCTAGGGGCACTTTAAGGAAAGTATTTGGGGCACACCCATGAAATTCTGATTTGATAGGTCTAGGTGGGGCTGCAAATCTAAATATTTGTTTGAGGAGAGCAACATCCTGATACAAACACCTACTAGAGTGTTTGGCATTGGCAAGCCGCCACCCAGTCTGGAGATGAAGGGCAATCAATTTCCATCAGCATGCGGGAGCCTGGGGGGAGACCAGCCGTGACATCTCACTGCATGTGATGCGTCACATTTGCAATCTGCACATTTAATCCGGGTTCCTCAGAGAAGCTGGGGTGGGTCATTCCAAGTTTCAGAGTTTTCTAACTAGTGTACCATTTGTCCCTTTAAGCAACAACACTTAAAAACTGTCAACCACTGTGTTTGTGATTCTCTGTAAAATGTATTACACGCATCTCTGCCTTTTTAAACAGAGTCACACGAGCATAAATGTAACCTTTTCTTGATGTCCCACGGGTATGTTAGGAACTTTAATTAATGTACTAGGCTATAATTCAGTGAGGCTTATGGGACAATTTGCTTATACCAAATGGCCCCCTGAGGTTTTGAGTTTTTGTGCCTGCTTTATAGTTTTTCCAGCTGTGCTTCTTGCTGACTGATGTCCTGTTTTGCTAGACAAAATGTACCTGCCTAAAGCAAATTTCACTTTTAATTTGCATTCATTATAGAGGCTTGGAAAATAGATAACTAAAGTCCTTATAACCAAGTTGGGCATCCTGTAGTTAACCCAAATTTCATGGAGTAGCTGCAATGAAATTTGGGATTGACCTCAGCCCAAGGAGGCAAGCCTGATTGGTTTAAGGGGACACTCTCTCCCATTGTCAGTGGTTGAATCACAAATGGAAATGGCAAAGTTTTGACAAATGGAATTTGAAAAGAGGTTCTCAGCTGATTTCTGGGAAAGTTCTTCCTCACTAGCAATAGAGCCCTACAGGATGTCATTCTCCTGTGGGAGAAGACACATAGCTGATTGCTCAGCAGCTGAATTTTAACTTCCAGGTCTTTCTTTAGGAAAAAGCCTACTGGGGATGGCAGAAAAAGATGTGGAATTACAGAGGCTAGCAGAGTGGAGAGATGGAAAGAACCATGAGCTAGATGGTGTTTTTGAACCAGACACTTGCTCCTTGGAAGAAAAGCTATGACAAACCTAGACAATGTATTAAAAACAGAGACATCAATTTACTGACCAGCTCTGTATGGTCAAAGCTGTGGCTTTTCCAGTAGTCATGTACGGATGTGAGAGTTGGACCATAAAGAAGCTTGAACACTGAAGAATCGATGCTTTTGAACTGTGGTGCTGGAGAAGACTCTTGAGAGTCCCTTGGACAGCAAGGAGCTCAAACTAGTCAATCCTAAAGGAAATCAGTCCTGACTACTCATTGGAAGGACTAGTGTTGAAGCAGAAGCGCCAATACTTTGGCCACATGATGTGAAGAGTTGACTCATTGGAAAAGACCCTGATACGGGGAAAGATTGAAGGCAAAAGGAGAAGGGGGCGCAGAGGATGAGGGTTAGATAGCTCACTGATGGACATGAATGAATGGACATGAATTGAGCAAACTCTGGGAGATAGTGGAGGACCTGGTGTGCAATAGTCCATGGGGTCACAAAGAATCAGAGCTGGACACAACTTAGCAACTAAACAACAAAAACCTCCTTTGGTGAATTATTATATTTTCTTGGGTTTAAGCCCCTTTGAATTGAGTTGGGTTTGGGGTTACTGGTAACTAAGAGCATACCAGGGGATAAGTATCAAATATATGAAATAGTGGATGGGTTCTGAGTTACCCTGGTTTGGTTTCTCAGAAGTTTGGTTGTGATTTTGATGTTGGAGCTTATTTCTTCCTGAGAGTTTCCAGGTGGCTGTGACTGCTTTTTATTTACCTTTGTGTCTCCCGTATTTTTCACAGTGCCTTGCACTTACTGGACATTCAAAAAAAGTGTTAAATTGACCAAAACTCTGCAGTTTGCACGCGTCTGCAGCTCTTTCTCCTTCCTGTTAGCAATTACATGTGCTTGTTGTTCTCTGCTCTTCAGATGTGTGGGTCTATTAAGGACTTAGCACACACTCTCAACACAGGTCATGTTCAGTGATGCTTTCCAGTTCACAACGCGCCACCTCACCCTTATCTCAGGAAATAAGTGGGGCCAGATCATCATTTTACCGATAGAAGGCCAAAGGTCAGTAGCTTTACATGAAGCTTCATTTTATAATTAGTTCTTAATGAATTTAATTTTGAAATGGCAGCCAAAGCACTTTCTTTTTAAATAAGAGCTTTAAAAGGAGCCTCTCTTATAAGATGTCTAAACAGGTGCTCTGGTGGTCTCTAAGGACTGTAAATAACAAAACGACCTGAACCTGGGGGTCAGGTCCCAAGATGGGACTGCCTCTTCCTCCTACTGCCACCCCAAGTTGTGTGATTTGCCATCAGGTGAAAGCTCTTCAGGATTTACAGCTTGAACTTCTGACCTAGATAATTGGTGCTTATTCTTCAAATTGGGTTGCTCTCTCCAGTGGAAGAGGAGCAGGAATTTGCCTCTGTCCACCTGGTCTTGCCAGTTTTGCAGCTAAAAAGGGAGTGTGAAACTTGACTATTCTTTGCCTGGGACCTGTCTCACAATGGTTATCCACATACAGGCATTTGGGAGCTCTGAAGTAGGTCTGCTTCTGAGAGAATGCATGCCCCTCAGAAATTAAAAAAAAACACACAACAACTATGCATATCAAAAATGTAGACTTCAGTATACAAAGCACTGAGCTCACAGAACACAGTTAAAAGGTTAGCTCTACCTCTGTCTTCATCCATGATGCCTGTCTGCCTGGACTCAGCACTGAGCCCCAAGAATGATGCTGCCGAATTGTGCTTCCCTTCTCACTCCCCATTGCCCTGTGGACCTAACCCATTTTTATGCCTTTCCCGCACTTGAATTTCTCCCATCAGGACCTCGCTAATGACACTTGGCGGGGATGCACAGCTTGTTCCCTCTCCTCTGCCTTCTGTTACTGAGCTGATCTCTCCTTCACTTCCAAACATCAATAGAAATTATTGTGTAGAACACTTAGTTTGACATTGTTTTTGAAAACAACACTCTATGTACAATAGATCTCATTTCCTGGAGGGCAAGGATTATGCTTTACTTTGTTCTTGTGTGATACACAACATCTAGCATTTACCTTATCCAGTAGATTTCCAAGGAGCGTGTTACCCAGTAAATACCTGAGGAATGTCATCGCCTCTTAGCATTCTGCTTTCTGGATTATCTGTGCTCACTTGCTCACTTCTGCCTCTTAAGTACCTTTCCTGGCCGCTCACTGTGATGCTGAATGCAGGTGAGTCAGTGGGTGGGAAGTTAGCTTATATTGTGTGAACTCATTCCTTAGTACATCTCAAATGCATTCTGGCTTTTTGGTCCCTGGGAATTATGGAGAAAGGTGGGAATCAAGAGTTGGCTGCAGTGATATGTTGAATACCGAGAGAAAGGTCTGAAGTTTCCCCATCCTGCTCTGATGGAGCCTCTGATGAGGAGGTGGGGGGAGGGTCCCTACAAAAGGGGATGGAGGGCTCTCCCAGTGAATCCAGGACTGCTGTAGCCCTTGGCGAGTTTTCTGCCATCAGCAACCAAGGTTTTAAATAAATGGTAGTGGGGTGGAGGGCAGATAGTTTCTTGTTTCTTCTACAAAGTCTGTGGCTTGGTTCTCAGACTTGCTTCTTTTTTTTCTCCAAGATATTCCTTTTGCTACCCAGCCCTCTGCAGAGAAACTCACCCTCCAAAATTCTGAGAGCTGAGGGCAGTCATTACTATCGTGCGAGAGAATACAGAGATGCTGAGGGCAGCTGCAGGCAGCCAAGGTGAATCCCACATTCAGGCTCACCTGGGCTTTCCCTTTCACACCTAGGGTATCGAAAGTGAAAGTCGCTCAGTCGTGTCTGACTCTTTGTGACCCCAGGGACTGTAGTCCATGGACTTCTCCAGGCCAGAATACTGGAGGAGGTAGCCTTTCCCTTCTCCAGGGGAATCTTCCCAACCCAGGGATCCAACTCAGGGATCCAACCCAGGTCTCCTGTGTTGCAGGAGGATTCTTTACCAGCTGAGCCACAAGGGAAGCCCAAGAATACTGGAGGAGGTAGCCTATCCCGTCTCCAGGGGAACTTCCTGACCCAGGAATCGACCCAGGGTCTCCTGCATTGCAGGGTATCTGAGTTTATGGCTTCTCACTCCTTTTGGTTTTGCTTCAGCATCATTCTTGCCCAGCCCCGCCCCTCCTGCAGAAGCCTGGTAGCCTAAGCTTTGAAGGGGTCTTGGGTACAAGAATCTACCCTGCTCCTCCCAGGCACTGCCTTCTGTGGTCCGGCCAGCTCCCTCCCAGCACAGCCTCTTGCAGAGCCAGCCTCTGGGATTCAGAGCATCTTCCCACTCCAACCTCAACTCCCACCCAGGTGGTGCTCCTGGTGCTCCTGACCTACTGCTGCACACATGGGTGTCTTGTCAAGGTGACTCGAGAACCTTCTTGTCCTTTGGTGGCAGAGGGCAGGGATGCCTTGCACAGAGAAGGTATGCCGTCAACCCCCCTCGAGAAGTGCTGTGCACCTCAGGCTGGATGGCAAGCTTCTGATCTTTTCCTGAGGCAAGAGGGGGCCTGGGGGAGTCAGAGAAGGCCCCAGTCCCTGCTCTGGCTCTGTGACCTGTTTCCTAGCCTGTTTCCTCATCATGGTGTGGGGTGACAACAGTGCCCCACTTTACAGAGTTTAAATAGGATTGGATTTGTTAACATACATGAGGTCTCGGGACAGTGCCCGGTACGCACGGAGCCCTGCAGAACCATTGGCTCCTCCTGCCTGGGCCTCAGGTTGAAACACTTGTCCTGGCATACACTCGCCTCATGACCACTGTGCCTGAGAACCTTGGCTCTGGAGTGGGCACTCGCTCACCTGGCTCCCCTGCCTGAGCCTGCCCAGTGCCTGGACTTCCTTCACGCGGCCCTCAGCCCAGCTCTTGCTCCGGCCCTGTCAGCGGCTTCTGGAGGGCTGCTCCCCTGCACTTTTGTTAGCAGTCTATTCAACCTCACTTCTCCTCTCCTCTCAGCCTCCATGATTGTGTCTGTCTTTTTGGGAATTTCTTGTAGCCTGTCATAGTCACAGTGCAGATTCTTGAGCCCTACTCCAGTGATCCCACTCCATCCCTGCTGGGATGTCCAGGCAGGGGCTGAAAGTCTTCCTTAACCTGATGCTGCTGGTCTCCACAGGGCCAGCCGCTAGCTCTCTGTTCCTCCCCAGAAAGGGGGCTGGGGCAGTCATTGCTCTGCTCAGCTCCAAGAGGCACAGTGCCCATGTGACAGCTGATTGCCATATGCCTTGGGTACATATATTATTTTTTTCGATCTACTTAAAATTCCATATTTATATTTTCTTCCAATTGGGGTCATACCTCAATCTAGAATCGTTCCTTTGGGAAAAGGATAGATAATAGAAGGAGAAAGGTGACATTGCTTTCTTTTCCCAAAGTGCTGTAGTAGGAAGGAGGGTCTCTGGGTTGGAACTCAGTGACCTGGGTTTCTAACCTCAGGTTTATTACTAGCCTGCTGTGTGACCTTGGTTGAGTCAGTTAACCTCTCTGGGCCTCACTTGCCTTATTTCTAACCTGAGGGGGTTAAACAGGTTGGATTAGACAAAGTTCTCTTCCAACTCTAAAGTCTGTAGGTCTATGAGTCTATTTAAATGTGCTGACAGCTTTAGAATTGCTAATTAATGAGTTTTTAGTGGGAACACAATTAAGTGATAATGAAGGCCTCAGGAGTAAATCTCTCCACGTCTTGTAATGAGTTGAGCAGATGAGAGCTGGAGTGTTTTCACCTATTGGAGCCCTTAGGAAGAGGGAGCAGAGACACACAGGCTTCTACCTGGGGACTCAAAGAGGCCAGGGGTCAAGAACAAAGCTACCTAGAGAGGAATGTGGGTGGCACTGTCCTAAAGCAAAATGAGTCACCTTGGAGGCCTGCAGAGAGGGGAATCCTGGTGGCTCTGCAGACCTGGGGAGCTGTACCCCCGCCTTCCATCCATCTCCAGAGCACAGTCACTCGTGTACTCTTGTATAATCTTCTCGCACCTGGTGAAATCCATAAGCCTGGAACTTTTCTGTCTCCCATTTCACAGATGAGAAGTGAAGGCTCAGAGGAATGACTCGCTCATGGTGAGGCCGAGGAATGATAGTGCAGGACACAGCCCAGGCTTTTTGATTCCAAAGCCTTTCTGCTCACCCTGGCCACTCCTCCCTCGCTAACCCCGAGCAGCCTCTTCTGGCTGCTCTGAGTGACTCTGGGGTGAAATTGGCCTCTCAGGTCAGAGCACTCCAAGGGGGTTTGCAAAACCACCCTGGCACATGGCTTTGTGGGGGGGTGGGCCCTGGGAAAAGGAGAGATCAGGCCACTGTGGAGTCAGGGATGTATCATCAGGACACTATGGGGGCAGGGGTGTATCATCGGTGGGTGGAGGGCCCCAGGGAGGCGCCTGTGAGGAGCCTTCTTGACAGACTGTGGCCTTGCCTCTGACAGCTGGGCACAGCCAAGCTTATCACTGTGCCTGACACAGTGGTGCCCAGCACAGCAGCTCCCAGACTGTGTGCTGACTGCCTAGGGTTGCATCTAAGTGGGGGATGCCCTAAAGGGGAGTGTGAGGGCAAGACAGAGTGATCCATAGAGCCTGGAGGGGTGGTGTCTCTGTCCCAGGGTGACACACAGACCCAACGAAGAGAGAAACCTACTCTGTATAGTGTGGGGGAGGGGCAGGGCCTTCAGGCCTGGGAGTGAAGGCCTCAGGGAGCAGGTGAACTTGTCAGAGACTTTGCTGCAGAGACACACGACCTTGACCTTTCCTTCCACATGAAATAGGGAGCAGGCATTATGCAGAGATGCAGCATCTTTGCTGCAGAGGGAGGGAGGGAGGGAGCACACCAGCGAGCATTTGTCTGAGTTCTGCCCTAGAAATGCTCCAAGTAATAAAATCAGGATGATTTAAGAAATCCATTACCCTTCGTGGCCTCCCACAATCTCTCATGTACCCCAGTGGAGATAAGGGAAAGGCCTGGGGACCCAGCCAAGTAATGTGGCCTCTTCAACCTCATAAACCAGGTGATAGAGGTAAGGTGGTCTTGAGGTCCCCTTCTGCTCAGACCTCAGTAGGTCTGGAGATCTTTTGATCGGGGCAGAGGAAGGGTTGAGAAGAGATGCCAGAAAGAAAAGGGAGAAGAAAGGAGAGGAGAGACAGAGAAGAGAGAAAGTTGAGGGAGCAGAAGAGAAGCGAGAAGAGAGCTACAATGAAGTGAGAAACAGAGCTTGGAGGTCTGGTCTCCACCCGCCACCAACAAGTCAGACCTTCTGGGCCTCAGCTTCCACCCCTGAGAAAAGGAGCTGAGGACACCCTCCTCATGGTTGTGAAGGGTAAACAAGCAGGTTACAAACCATAAAATGCCACAGAGAGTAATGTGCTGAATTCATGAGAAAAGCACCAAGAAGAGGCAGGGAAGGCTCTGGGAGTGGGGAGATGGGGGAAGCTCCTTTTCTGAGCCTTCTCTTTCCTGGGGCTGTGGATAGAGGAGATGGAGTGGGAGTGAGAAAGAAATGACCAAAGACGGACCAAGGAAGAAATAAAACCCTCCCTCCGTGAAGGGGAGGGGCAGCTGCCCATGGCCAGCTGTGTCTGCATCTGGAGCCGAGGAGCCTGCCCTTGGGTGATAACAGGGCAAGAGGGCTGGTGCAGGTGGAGCACCCCTCTCGCTTCCTCCTCAGGTTGGGAGGTGGGTGGGGGTCGGCAGGGAGAAGGCAGTCTTGAGCTTCAAGGTCTCACGGAATTCCTCATTTCTCTCAGACTTAAAACTCCTGAAGGGCTGAATAGCTGGTGTGGGGTTGCGGGCTTGCTGGTTCGAGGGGTAGGGGGCTCCTGGGCAAAGCCCCTGGCAGAATCCTGGACAGGAGGAAAGGATTCAGAGAGAAAAGGAAGAAAATATGGGTGTAGAGCATTCTGGAAAACCAAGCCAAGCAGGGACCCTCAGTCCACGTGGGCCCAGCTCTACATACGGCTCCTCCTGCTGCTGCTTGTGCCCAGATCTCCATCTTGGCATGAGGCGAGGCCAAGACAGAGGTTGCACCGGGCTAGGTCAGGGCAGCTAGCGCCCCTGGCAGGCTAGATTTATGATTTGGCTGAGCAGGGTAGAGAGGGAGCCTGCAACGGTCTGTGGTATGAAAAGCAGCCCAGTGTTTCCTCAAGGAGCCACGGTGCCAAAGGCAGGGGCGTCCATCTGGCCTTGCTGTGTGGTACATTTGTCACCCTGGGGCCCGGGCCCCAGCTGGCCTCACTTCTGCCATCTGTATCCACAGCCCCCGCCTTCAGCAGCCTCTGCTGCGGAGTCTGCAGGCCCAACAGGTGCTCTGGGGGGAAGGGGTGGCTTGCTGCATCCCGTGGGACCCTTTCCTGCTCCACCCTCCAGCTGGTTCCCATCCAAGCTGGTGTCTATTTAACTTCCCCTGACATTAGAGGGGTAAAAGGCGTCAGACTGCTAGTACACTGTAGTTTCCTTCTGTGCTCTGGGGAGCATTGGGGTTCCCCCTAACTATCTGGAAAGCTGCTGAGAGAGGCCGAGCATCCAGGGTCCAGCTCCTTGCCCACCAGTGTACATCTATCTCTATCTGATCTAGATGTTTTAGATAAGATTTCATTGGAAAAATGGATGCTGCTGTTGAAAAGGAAGTTTGAAGCCCACCAATATATTCTCATGTCAAAAGGAAGATACAGAGGGCCAGAGAAGGCCAGCAGCCCAGCCAGGTGTTGGCAGAATGCGGATTAGAACCCAGGCCTCCTGGCTCTCCCAGCCAGGCTCTCTCCACAATACTGGGCTGCCCCTTTTGAGGTTCTGGCCTGAGCATTCAGGACCAGCACCTCCTCTCTACCCCATCAGTGTTCCCCCTCCTCCTTGCTGTCCAACAGAGCCAGGGCTACCTCTTAAATTTGGGCACCATGCCCTCATAGCTTTTCCTCTACCAGAGGGGGCTTCAGGATGTAAACTGTGTGCAGTCCAGGCAGGCCCATTTCAGGTAGGAAGTGAGAGCTCGCTGGTCAACCTGTGATTAAGCCTCTTCTGCCCCAGGGCTGCAGGCAGGCCCAGATCCTTGGGCGGTGCCCCCCACCCCCACCCCCCACATCATCTCCATAGGAGATGGTTGGTGGTTACGGAGGGTTTTCTGGTGGAGTGTGGGCCATTACTTTACCTCCCTCTTGGTCTCTGGAGAAACTGGCTCTCCTCTTTAGGTCTCAGTTTGTCCATTTTGGCTTCTGATTGTTAGTGCTGATGCAGCCGCTCTGCAGTGGTCCCTGGGTTCCATTTCAGAAAACTCCAGACTAACATTCCTCCACGGGGAAGGATTCTATACTCTCCTATGACTCCCCTGCCAAGGTCCTCTTCTCCAGCCTGGGTCGCCTTGTTCATGTTCTGTCTCCTCTGCTCATTCCTCATTTTGATCCCCAGAACCATTCCATGAAGTAGACATTAATGTTTACATATGAGGACACCGAATCTCCGAGGTATGGCAGTTTGCTCAGAATCACTCAGTTAATACGTTTTAAAGTCTTGGTTCTGCCTAACCCCTGAGCCTGGACAGTTACCTGCATGCGACACCAAGCTGCGTAGGTGGTCACCTTGTGAAGCCAAACTGACAACTTTCGGCCTGGGGTGGCAGAGTCTGGTAGTGACCTTTCTCCAAAGCACTCTTCCCTCTCTCAGACCCTTCACAATGGTTCCTGTCTTCTCCCTGATCCTCCCCCAGCTAGGACTTCCAGAAGGGTAGCAAAGAGGAATGTGGCTCACAGGGGAGCAGGCAGGGTGGGGGGATGCTTACTGTCCACCTTCTGGAGGATGTGCCTCAGAACAATGGGGAAGGAAGACAGTGACCAAAATGGGGACAGGAAAGGATCTGGACTGCAAAAAGAAGGGATCGTGCTGCCGACTCTTGAGAAATACTGCTGCTTCCAAAGTTGTTACCCAAGAGTGTTCAGCAGAGGAAGCTGACTGCTGACAGCAGCAGCTGTGGAGGCGGCAGAAACGAGGGGTGGCATTATCACCCTCAGGGGGGAGGAGGGGATAGTGTCTCCTGCATATTCTGGAATCCGAGTCTCTCACCACCCATCCCCCCCACCTCTCCATCTCAGAACCCTAGGAGAGAGGGGGCCAGACACCTCAGGAAGATGCACTTGGCTCTCACACATGGCTTCAGCACACACACACACACACACGCACACGCACACACTTCAGACCTCTCATGTTCCTCTCTTGCTCACATTCATGCCTGCACACAGAGTCTCTCACACTTTCATACCCGTACAACCCTCTTACCTTCTCCCTCTTGCTCACCCCCCCGACACAGGCACACACACAGAGACACACACACAAACTCTGGAAGGGGTCTCTGTCTCCCTAAGCTAGGCTTTAGCACTGCACCACTGCTGTCTGGTCCAGCCAAAGTTGGAGTATTTCTGGAATAAGCGGTCTGCTCCATATAGCATCCTAAAGCATCCTCAGGAGCCTTTGAGGAAACTAAGAGAGGGAGCCAGCCTTTGGTGGGGTGTCACTGGGGTTTGGCCAGCAGACAGCCTGGGTGCTGGTGATCGGCGTGTCACGGCTGGGGCTTCGAGCTGTTTCCAGCGCTTTTGTCTGGCACTTGGGAGTGAGGCTTGGCAGTGTGAGGGACGATCGGCTGCGCTATGTCCTGCTTTCCCTGCATCTGGAGGAAGTCGCCGCAGCCGCCAGGCAGGACGCGGATGTTTTCTCGCTAATCTGAACGCAGCAGCCCCGGCTGATTTTACAGGGAAGTGCCTTCTCTCTGAACACAGTAGCAGCAGTCTGGTCCCTGGACTGAGAAACACTAGCGGCGACTCATCAACCCAAGGAAGCCCCTAGCCCCTTGCTGAGACGTGGGAGTTGGGTGTGCCGGTAGCCCTGTTCCCAGGGCTTCCTGGGCTCTGCATGACTGCTGGGCTGCTGGTGTGGGCTTCCCGGCATTGCTTCTCCTGCTGCCGCTGTCTGGTTTCCCCGTCTGGAGTTCTGAGAGCCTGTGGTGGAGCTGCTAGTGGTGAGTACTTGGACAGATGTCTCTTTGTGAGTTCACTGGCGGTGCCATGTAAGCCACAGCGGACCAGCTCTTCAACTGTATCCTTAGAGACTAGACCTTAATTTGCCTTACCCCATGCCAACTGATGGGGTAGAAGTTCTGGGGAGCAGGGTCAGCCTGGAGGAGGACATGGAGCATTAGGGAATCCGGATTGCAGGTGTTTTTCTCAGGAGTAAGGGCACCCTGGAAGGAGAAACTTCTCTCCCAGCCTTCCCATACTGGTGTAGGAAGACGTGCCATAGAGTGTGTGAGGGGATGGCAGCTGACATGCCTGCTCCTCACAGGTGTTTCCAGCTTTGGGGCCAGCCTGCACTCTTGCTGCTGAAGTGCTGCTGGTTGAAGGGCTGGGAGCGCAGAGTGAGACGGCCTTTTCTTTCCCCAAGTGGCTTGTCCTCTCCTCCCTCTCTGACATCACCATCCTGGGGCCACTCTGGTCCTTCCACTTGGCCCCATGGGCTGGTGGGCTCCTGACCAGGTTGCTGCCAGCTCTGCCAGGAGAGGGCATTGGAACAGTGGCAGGTCCTCCCCTGGGATGTGCACAGTGAAACGCAGTGAGGCTGGGGAGACGCAGCCCTTGGGTTGCAGGGACCTTCTCATAGCCTTGTCCTCTGCATCCTCATCTAAACCGTCATCCTCCATGGTGATGGTTACGTTTTCAGTTGGGGCTCCTTTGGGAATGAGGAGGGCCATGAGGCTGCTGATCACCCAGTGAAGCCATGCTTCCTAGATTCCTGCCTGGGTCCTAACTCTCCCTTTGACTCACAGCAATGCCCATCTATATAGCACTCCAGACACGTCAACCATCATGGTTTCTGCTTCCTTGTGACTGTACAGTCTTTGCTTGTATCTCTGTAAGTTTCATACAGTGAGTATGTTTGAACATGATGACTTCTCAGATCCTTTGGGGAAAATCTTCAACCTTGTAGAAGTTCGTGTAGGGGACAACTGTGCACCCCACTTTTCCAATATATCCTGACCCTTCGGGGACTGCCTAAAACCCAAGACAGGAATTTATTTGTTCAGTCGCCTAGTACGACTCTTTGCAACCCCATGGACTGCAGCACCCCAGGCCTTCCTGTCCCTCACCATCTCCTGAAGTTTGACCAGGTTCCTGTCCGTTGCATCACTGATGCCATCCAGACAGGAACAGAGGACCATGATTTTGACTTACTTGAGAATTCTGATCTTACAATTCCAAAATCATGGCATGGTTGGGGGGCTGTGGTAGTGAGCAGCAGGGTTTAGGGCAGATTTCTCATCAGGGGTAACGCTGACATTTGGGGCTGGATAATTCTTGGTGATGGAGGCCTTTCCTGTACCCTGTAGGATGTTTATCAGGATCTCTGACCTCTACCTACCAGTAACACCTTCATTTTTGATAATCAAAAATGTCTTTAGATGGGGGCACAGTTACTTCAGTTGAGAATGTTGGTTCCCATGAATGCTGCTGCTTCTACCATCTCTCCTTTGGCCTCACAGGACTGGGTCTCAGTGTGGCCAACTGAAGCATACCCATGCCCGGCCTGGGGAGTGCAGACACCCTGAGCTCTGGGCTTTGTGCTCTCTCTCATGTTCCCATCCAATTTAGGCTGAGGGTCACATCTAGTTCTCTCTGGTCTGTACCACCTTTCAGGTCTTCCTGGTTCACGTGTCGGGGTGAGGTTCCGGGATGCCAGAATAGGACTCCATCCATGGGCTTCCCTGGTGGCTCAGATGGTAAAGCGTATGCCTGCAATGCTGGAGACCTGGGTTCAATCCCTGGGTTGGGAAGATCCCCTGGAGAGGGAAATGGCAACCCACCCCATGGACAGAGGAACCTGATAGGCTACAGTCTATGGGGTCACAAAGAGTCGGATAGTACTGAGCGACTTCACTTTTCATGGGGGGTGAGGTCTGGGAAGGAAAACCCTGCAGCAGGACACTCTTCTTTCCTCCTGACATCTGTCCCCAAGACCAGGACGGGTTCAGCACTCAGGGTATGTGTGATGCACACGCACTTGCTTGCAGTTTCCTGAAATGAGATGAGCCCGGCCTCGAGGAGCATGTAGAGTGAGACAGACATCCTGTTATGTGCCAGTAAAGAAATAAACCCATTAGAGGATGCCATGCCTTGCTTGGATTAAGTCTTGTCCTTTTAGGCAAAATGCATCTGAGGAAGAGCCAACAGAAGGAGAAGCAGCCTCTTGAGTTTCTTTTTTTTTAGAGTCTCTGTGGGGTGGTGGATGGCTCTGCTCTTCATCATTCCAGGAGGGCTTCACAGAGGAGATGTTTCAGAACCTGAAATATTGTAGACAGGAGCCAGTGTGGAGAGAGAGACAAAAACCCTTGCATCCCTTTGTCTGACAGTGAGTTTGGGGGGCAGGTGGAGAAGTTGGCTATAGAGTGCCCTTCCTTTCTTCTTAATTAGGCAGGGCCAGCCCCCACCCCCAGGCCTCTCATCTACTCTGCTGGAATTTGTCTTCAAGCTAGAAGGCAGACTTCCCTTCCCTGCCAGCACAGAGGAGAGACTTACAAGAAGACTCGTGTTACAGAGAATTATGGTCAAATCCTGATTTGTGGGATAGAGCAAAGAGGTGTTTCAGGTGGCACAAACCAGCAAATTTTCACCTCATCGGTCTGCTGGGCTTTGAAATGCCTTGTGTGACCCATTTGCAGCAAATTTTATCTCCTAGTGATGCTTGATTCCAGCAGATAAATTTACAATCCCCAAACAAACGGCCTCTAAAGAGCAGGGCTGGGGAAGTGGCTGCAATGCCTACAGGATCTGTGCTCACCATAGGCCCTGAGTTTCTGTGTTCTCACCCAACAACATAGATCTGGTTCCCCAGCAACTCTTTGGGAACTTTTGACCTTCCCCACTTTCCCTGGCCCCGTCTCCCTCAAGGAGCCAGTTTTCTCTGAAAAGCTGGAAGGGCATTAGAGAAGGGGAGAGAAATCTCATTATATGGGCGGCTTTGGGGGCAATAAACAGCTCTGTGATTTGCAGCTTTTGAACTTATCGTGTTGTGATAATACTCCGAGGTTTGAAGTTTCATGGTCCCAGATAGAGCTGGGTTCCCACCTACTATATGTCTGTTTTATTCTGGGCTGGCTGGTCACATACGAACACAAAGGCCATGGGCAGGGCCAGACTTGGGTTTATATAACTTCCAGGATTGACATGAGACTCACCCAATATGGAATGGGGACATGGAGTGGAGGTCATTCCTCAGGCCAGAGGCGCTCGTGTGTTCCCACAGAGGGCACAAACCTGTGTACGTGACACCAGGCACAGACCAGGAAGCCCCCTGGGGCCCCTGTTGGGCTGGTTCAAGGTCAGCTTACAGGAAGAAAGCCGTAGTGCAGCTCTGCACTGGGGCCTTTCTCCCCACCACCTGAGCCTGGGCAGCATCAGGCAGCTATGCTAACTCACAGCCCTCTCTGGCCCCCCAGCAGCCTGTGTGTGTGCCAGGTAACAGTGGGCTCTGAACCTGGGAACTGGGTGGGTGGGCAAGAGAACTTCTAATAGGACTGGGGTTCCAGCCCAGGCCCCCGAGCAGGGGGAATAAGTTTGTCAGAACATGTGCTGATCAGAAATGGTTTTTTCCCTAATGGAGCAAGGAGAGAGTGGTGGAGGAGGCATTTGGAGAAGGGGACCCCTGCCAATTAGTACCAGGCTGTTCCCAGCCTGGGAGACTCATCCTGAACATGTAAGCAGATGTCCCTCTCGTTGGGGGGCACACTGAAGGCAGAGCCCACTTCTGCAGGAGCCAGAGGGCTGCATTCAGTTCTTTGTCCAACTTGTATTGAGTTCTTATGAGCCTGGTGCTAGACGACGCCTTCTCTGAGGAGTCCCAGTCTAGGGGAGGCTGATGGAAACGTGGTGGTCCCCATACAGCTAGGGGCGCCCGGGCAAGGTCCAGACTAATTGGTTTTCTGGCTCTTCTCCCAGCAGAGCTTTCCAGGCCCCACCCCAAGGCTTTTAGGAGATAACTGAGATGTGGGGTCAAGCCTCAGCTGGAAGCATCAGGGCAGCTCCCAAACTGGCAAGTCCTGGAGGGTCTTGTTAATCTCTGCCCCTTAGGGCTGGCAGGAGGCTCCTCCCCAGTGCCCCAGATTCTCTGCTCTGGGTTAATTGCTTTCCACAGTCTGTTTGCTGTCGCCTTCTCCCCCTCCTCTGCCCTCTGCCTGTCCTGGGACCAATCATTTCCTCCCCAGTGCCAATCCGGACCCTCCAGTGGGTCCCAGGTGGCTGGTGTTTCTGTATATCCTACCTGGATAGATGCAGGATGGAGAGACGGTGTGTGTGACTTTAACCTCTGATGTGTTTCCTCTCCTCTTAGATTCACATCCACACATTCCTCTTCTGGTGGGGGAGGGGCTCTGGGAAGAGGGCCGGTAGTACAGTGGGCCCTCTGTATTCACAGACATAGAACCTGCAAGTGGTGTGGGGGTTGGGGGCTACTGTACTCCACCACTGTATTGATATATAAGAGACCTAAGCATCCTTGGATTTTGGTATCCACAGGGATCCTGTACCAATGTGAAGGACAGCTGTACCTGGCTCTACCATTAAAGCCCCGAGGCCTCTTCCTCATAGATGAAATGACGGGGTGCTCCAGAACCAAGAAACTAGCAATGTGGTCCTCAGACCAGCTGCCACATTGTCTGAGAACTTATTGAAAATGCAGGCTCTCGGGCCTCCCCCTGGACTGCAGAGTCAAAAACTCTGGGGTTGGGGGCTGGCAACCTGTGTTTACCATGCCCTCTGGGTGATGCTGATGCAGTTGAGGTTTGAGGACCACGGCTCTGGAACATCTCAGGGATCCCCTTCTGACTGCCACTTTATGGCTGGTCTAATCACCCACCTTGCAGTAACTAGTGACTTGCAGAAATGCAGTAGCTACATTCTGGAGCACAGCGAGTTATCCTGAGGGCATCATTCAACTCTCAAACTTACAAAAACAGCGCTGAACAAAGCCAAACCCACTGTGTATATTCTGGCTTTTTCCAGAAAGAAACTCAAGAAAGCTTCCATCCCAGGCCCATTAGGGAGGAATCCACAGAGATGGGCCGGCCATCTAGTGACTGGTTTGGGGCACCTGCAGTGCCCACCAGAGACTGAGGACCGCGGTCTGCCCACCCTGATGTTCCCCACGTGCTCCCCCAGCAGCATGAACGGGCCTGCCCTTTCAAATCCTCTGGGGAGAGCACTGCCCAGCAACTTTAACAGAAGAGGCCTCTTCCCCTCTTCTGTTAGCAGAATGCCCTAACATCTCGCTCCCACTGCTGGCATTTAGCCCATCGCTGGGTTAATTCAAGCAACACTAATAACCTGTTTCCCAGTGAGAAGACCCCTTGCAGACCCCTAAATCCTCCACGCTGGGGTGCTGATAACAGACTAAGAATCCTGTCTGGCCACCTGCAGTCATTCACAAAACAGCATGGCAAAGGCCCAGCACTGGATTGGATTGTCTGATGACACCAAAAGAAACAGAACTTTTGCCATTGACCTCCGTGAACCCGCCGTCTAGAAAGGAACAGTGCCGTGGTCCTCAGTGCTTAATAAGGGCTTTCTCTCTTCCTGCCTCCCTCTTCTTGCTTTCCTTCCCTCCAGGCCTTCCCTCCCGCCCCACCACAAATCCTCTGTCCTTCCTTGGTGCAGAGGTTGCATCAGTTTCCTGAAAGTCCTCCTCTCCATCAGGTCAGGCTCAGCATCCCGCCTTCCACTGATTCTGTGAGTGCCCGGCCCCAGCTGAGACCTTTCCCGGTCTTTCTCTGGTCTCCAAGGAGCCTGCAAGAAATGCAGCCTGAGAAAACAGCCTCCTTTCCCTTCCCCCACGGCTCTGTTCTCCTTGCTCACTCCCCCATGCTCCCCAAGGCTCTCCCAAGCCTGCTTGCTCCCTGCCCTCCCAAACTCATGTTTTATGCAGGAACATCCCCATTCTCATGGAAAATGCTGCAAAGTTTGGGAAAGAATTTGAAATCTCTTTTGAGAGGGTGGAGTAAAGGCAGGGTTATGGGGTTAACCTCAACTGAGTTTTTTCTTGGTTTAGTGTCTGTCCCTTCGTGTGTGTGTGTGTGTGTGTGTGTGTGTGTGTGTGTGTGTGTGTGTGTGTTCCTCGTTTCCCTTGTACCCACTATTTGCAGTGCAGGGCTGAGGGGGAGGGCCAACACACAAAGAAAGGCACACAGGGCCCCCTACCCACCCATACACATGTGTTTGAAGCCTCCTCACCTCCCAGTGCCACATCCTGTCTCTCCTGCCTTCTGGGGAGCACCAGGAGTGTCTTACCTGGGATTTAAACACTTTCAGAAATTTAGAGGCATGGAGGGAGGCGGTTGTGTAGAGCGGGTGAGGGGGTTAGAAAGAGATTGGTTTTTCAAATATTAGAAAGAAAATAAACATATAAAAGTTTTTGGTGATTGTCACAAGGCCTGATGTCCCTTTGTTTCAAAATATCAAAGTAGTTGTATGTGATTGATTTTTTTTAAAAACAAGATTAACTTGTTGAGTATATCAAATTATATGTTACAGTGTATTCTGTGAATAATTCCGAGTTTCCCCTTATAAAAGCGCCTGCTCTTTCAGAAGTCTAGTGTCTCTTCTCTTCTGACGGTTTTTAAGAGGTAGTCAGAGCCTTGAACAGAAGACTCCATCTACAATACACTTGGAGTAAGACAAAGGACAGTATTATGTTTTCTGGACTTGGTGTTGGCGAGAAACAGAAAAGCACTTATTTTCAGAAGAGGAATTGTGGAAAGAAAGGGGAGGGAAATCTTTAAATCTCATTGAACACAATTCACTCCAAAGAACTTTATCTAATCAGCTGCATTCTCTGAGCCATCACCTTGAGTCATTTTTGATTCTTCTAACACTTCATTTTTATGGTCTTTCCAGAGTCCTAAAAACTGAAGATTTGCCTAGATTGAGACAAGTTTCTCTCTTCTTTCACATGTTAATTTATCTCTTGGTTTGCACCATGTTTTCCTAAATATGGTCTGGTTCTTTCACATGCAGGAGGAGACTTAGGGAACAGATTGGAGCCATATAATGGCGTGGCCATCATGGGGGAGGGATTTGCTTGGGAGTCCCCAGCTTCCTCTAAATCCAAACCCCAAAGATGCCTGCTGCCTGCTGGGTCATATTTTGTGTGTGTTTTAGTAGTTTTATTAAATGCTGTGACCCTCTCACCCCTCCACAGATCTGCCTCTGAATCCTAGACCCAATAGTTTAAAAACTTGGGTTGCTGAGGACAAAACTTTTCCCTATCCTTGACTGAAGTAATTTATTTTACTTTCCTCCATACTTATAAGTGGAAATGTACTTAGATTCCTAGGAACCATTGATTTTTCTGTAGGTCATTCAGAAAGGAATGTCAAACAAGGTACATCATTATATGCCAACGAAAAGATTGATGTCACTTGTTTAACATAAAATCTTACTGCATAATTTTTAGAAACGACTTAGGAACATACGAAATCCCCCAAACTAAACACATTATTCATTCTGAAAAAGTTTCAGAGTTTAGAAATATATTTGAAATCATGTATTTCAAAGAGGTCTTTGTCCCCCAACCGAGGGGGACATTTTTTTTTCTCTTCTGTACTTTTAGGGCCTTCACATTTTCAGTCTTGTCTCTGGGGAATCTCCTATATTGAACAAATCTAGAATAAAATCTACCTTTCTCTTTTTTCCTCTGTAGCTTCCTTTGTCATTATTCTTTAAAAAATAATTTATGGTGTATCCAGAATTCTACCATAGCTTTTGATTGGATCAGGGGAGCCCAAGAGTGTCTTAGAGGAAAAGAGCAAAGTGATAAAGACAAGGGTCCAAACCGAAGACTACAGATGGACATAAAGAGACATGGACAGATTAGTGGTCCTCAACTGACAAGTGACGAAGAAAGAGAACAAACCCAGACACTCTCCTGATAATGAGTCCATCTGCGGGGCAAATGGGAGTTGTAGGGGCTATGTAAGCATCTTGGCAGGCTTCTCACTAGCTATAGGTGTGGGGTGGTTGGGCAAGCAGACCCAAGAGGAGGGCCCACTCTGAGACGCTAGACTCATCTCTGCAGTTTTCAAAAGCTGGGGGGATGGCCCAGTGTGAAAGAACTATGGGCCCCCTTGGGAGAGGCCACCAATGAGAAGAGATGGGGGAGTTAGTTGGAGAATTATTGGCAAACCCTCTGTAGCAAAGGGTGTAGACTGGTAAGGGTGGTTTCTTTCAGCTTTGCCAGCTGTTTATATATACTCCTCTTCACAGCAGGACCAGAAATAAGGCTGATGAATGAATATCTTACTAAAGGCCAAACCAGAAGGTGACCCGCCCTTGCCTCTCTCCTCTCCTCCCTTTGTTCCCTTCATATACCATGTCCCCTGCCACACCTCTCCTCTTCATAGCACTGGTGATGGAGGTAATAACAGAAGCTAACATTTATTGAGCAGTTACTCCATGCCAGGCTGAGATGATCTGCCCCTGGCCAAACAGATCCTGCCAAATTCTTAGGTTCTTTTTGCTAAATGTCAGTACCTGCAACCATCAGGGGTAGGTAAGGACTATAGGCCTCCTCCCACTTCATTACAGGTTACCAAGGAAGGCAGTGTCAGGCCAAATTCTCTCTACATACAGACTTTATTAGTAAGCCAGCACAAAACAGTCATGCAGCCAGTTCTTCGAAGTTCAAGGCAGTCCCAGCCCTCTGCTCTTTTAAGGGGCCCCGTGGCACCTGGCCCAAAAGGTTTCCTTTAGACAAATGTCAGAGGACTTGACTAACCATCTGGTTCATGCATCCGGAACCTTGAAGGAGATGCTGAAGGAGGTGGGGTTATTCAGCCCATAGAAGAGCTCAGGAGAGGGGACCCTGAAGGATGACACAGCTGACTGGTCATTTGTGACACTCCGATGATGTACTTTTTACTTCTAATTTTAATTGAGACATTACAAAACAAATATAGAAAACCACAAAATACGGATTTTACTAATGACACCTTATATCACCACCCAGGTCGAGAAAGAGAATTTGGCAGTTGCTCTAGAAGCTTCTTTGTATTCTAATCTCAATCTCCCCCAAAAGGTAGCTTGACTTCCTGTGTGTCTTTATGGTTTGCATTTGTTTCCAAGATGATTTATTACACAAAAGGTATAGAGCCTCAGCTTCCTGAACCCAGAACAAACCACGACTCATGGAACCTGCAGCAGAAGAGGTTTAAATTAGACTGCAAAAGGAATTTCTAGGAGTTTTTACTTAGACACAGTTCTGGTTGGGGGCAGGAAAAAGAAAATCACCCTAGTCCTAGGGCTGCCTTCAAAGAATTAGGCTGGCGGGAACCCCCAGGCCTTCTCTGATCAGCAGGAGATGAAGGAGCTTCTGTGGTTGGGGGGATGGAGATAGAGGGCCCCTCATCCCACTGGCCAGTTTGGAGGTCTCCCAGTGTCGGGGACCCCTCCTTCTGCCATTGGAGGCATGCACGCTCTTCCTCCTGCAGCCTCTAATCCTGCCTGAGCCGGTCAGAGAGAGTGACTCTCGAAAGAAAGAATGACCAGCTGGGGGACAGGTCTGGGATCTGAGCCCACCCCATTCCCGGGTGACCAGGGCAGCCGAACAAACGCACTCTGGCCCCAGGCCCAAGGGACACCAGGCAAGGTGCCTGGAGGAAATGGGGCAGTGGAATAAGAGGAAAGTGAATGGTGTCCCTGCTTTCCCTCCATTCAGTGTGTGGTTTCCATGGGGCCCTGAGTGTGTTTACAGGCAGCAGACCTGCATGGGGGGAGCCCCAGGGGACCTGGGCTGTGAGGCTGCAAGGACAAGAAAGGGAAGACTAGGGGGTGAGCAGGGAGGGCTGGGGCACTTGAAAAACCAAATAAAAAGTTGGCTGTCAAATGCTTTTTGCCAACCATAGTCAATTCTTAATTATCCCCGTAATGGGAAGGAGCAATGGCAGGAATGATTCAAAGCCGCAAATAATCCCAAACCATTTAAGCTACATGATTTTTAAAAGAGAGAGAGGAAGATTTCCCTTCCTAATGATGTCTGGCTCAGGCTGATGTTAAATGAGGGAAGTATTAACAGTGAGCTCCCCAGGGATCAAGGCTAGACATAGTCTTATTTAACATGTTTATAAATTATTTAGAGTCCACAGTTCCTGATTTTGTGAACGGGTGCCGGGAGGGGCCTGTAGGCACTTTCAGGAGCCAGAGGAAACCCTCTTCCAGGGATCATGTGCTCACTGGAGGGAATTCTGAAATGGGAAACGAGGAGATTGGAGGTGTCAGGCTAACCAGGCCAACCTCACAGGAGAGACATACGTCAGGAGCCCACCCCCCACCCCTGGTCAATAAGCCTGTGGCTAAAAGGAGTATGATGAGTCTCTCTCTGGAACAGTGAATGGTTCCCAGCTTCTCCCTGAATTAAATGCATTCAAGGCCCTCCACAGTACAGTCTCAACCTCCTCTCCCATCACCCCAGCCCTGCTCGTGACATGAGGAACAGCAGCCTGCAGGACCTGCTGATTTGCCATGGTCACACAGCCAAGTGCAAAGCACTTGGAATCGTACCCAGAGGCCTGACTCAGACCTCTCTGTCGGGTCCTGGCTGACTTCCACCGTCACACCTCGCTTTCCTGCCTCTTCTGAATCTACTGCCAGGGTTCTGTTGAGCTCAGGTACCACCTTGGAGGAGGAGACTTCCTTGCTCCAGAAATGCTCTCTGTCCCTGCTCTGAAAACCAGTGGCTGATGCCACGCCCCATGAGGTGCCCCATCACCTGCCCAGCACCCGGCCCAATGAAAGTCTCTGCAGTGTCTCTACTGCACAAGGAGGTCTGAGATCTACTCCTAATCCACGGGAGAGCAGCCCTCGGAGATTTGTGGAGGTTGCGTGGAGGGGAGAGGGAGAGCACGAGGGCATTTACACTCCTGGATTTGCAGGAACCGAGTGTGTGCACAGGCCCACATTTATGGGGCCGCTCCTGGAGCTGTCCAGCCCCGACTCACCAGGCCCACAAAATGCCGCACTGTGACATGCCCTAAAAACTTACTTGGTGACACATGCTACAGCAAGGATGGACCTGGAGGACATTATTCTGAATGAAATAAGCCAGTCACAAAAGAACAAATAATGAGTGAGTCCGCTTAACACGAGGTACCCAGAGTAGCCAGATTCATAGAGACAGAAATAGAACAGTGGTCACCAAGAGCTGGGGGAGGGGAAATGAGGAGCTAGTGCTGAAAGAGTACAGAGTTTCAGGTGGGGAGGATGAAAGTTCTGGAGATGGCTGCTGGGGCTAGTAGCAGTGTGACTGTACCTAACGCCACTGAATACTTAAAAAATGGTTAAAATGGTAAATTAATGTTATGTATATTTTACCACAATTAAAAAATGTTAGAGGCTTTCCTTTTGGTTCAGGGGCTAAGACTCTGGGCTCCTGACACAGGGGAGGGAACTAGATCCTACATGCCACAGCTAAAACCTGGTGCGGCCAAATTAATATTTTTTAAAAATTATAATAATTTGAGCCAGTTTTCTGTCTTCTTAGTCTGAAAGCAGGGTCTTCTTCTGGCCTTCAGGTTTTCAGAGAGGGTGGGCGTGCCCCACCAGCATCCCACACCCTAAACAGGGAGATCTTCCGGGGCTCCATGGGTCACAACTCAGTGACTCATCCTGGGACAATGCATTTTTACATGGGGGTTGGAGTGGGGTAGCTGATAGCAGAATCCACTGGAAAATGTAGATGACATCAAAAGCTTCCAGGTGATGAAATGTCAAGTCAGCTGGTGGGTAGGGCCCAAGAGTCAACTTTATTTTGCATGCTCGGTCACTCAATCATGTCTGACTCTTTGTCGGACATTGAACTGTACCCTGAACCAAAGGCAACCCTATGAACTGTACCCTGCCAGGTTCCTCTGTCCATCGGATTCTCCAAGGATACTGGAGTGGGTTGCCATGCACCTCTCCAGGGGATCTTCCCAACTCCGAGATTGAACCCAATTCTCCTGCACTGCAGGTGAACCCACCCCCCACCACCCCGTCGTGTGTAAGGCCACATATTTGGGGGAAAAGAGTAAAGTCATGTCCACAAGTTGCCAGCCTGGAGTTTGGCCTGGTGTGTTGATTTGGACAGAAAGACAAGCCAAATGGCCAGGGTTATGGTTGAGGGTATTGGAAACAGCCTGCCATTTGGTTCTGACCTGGGCAAAATGGGATGTGTGGTCTTGTTCCTTCTCTATGGGATCGTCTGTCTGAGGTGAGGTTGACAGTCTACTCAGACTCCAGCAGGAAGGAAGCGTGAGGAGGGGCTATCTCGATTGTGAATCCCCTCTGCCTGTTTAGGCTGTGGCCGAAGTGCATATGGACTTCATCTCCAAAGTCTCTGAAATCTGAACGTGGTGGCAGGCAACCCTTGAAGCTGGCAAAAGGCAGCTTTAGCACAAATGAAAGTAAGTGCTATTTACACAGCAGGTAGTAAACTTATATGGAACTCATAACCCCCAGAGGTGGCATAAGCTAAATATAGGAATAGACTCAGAGACAGTGTGGAAATGCTCATGGATGACAAGCCATAATAGGTGTTCGGGGGGTGCTGGGCTATGGGCTGGCTTCTGTTTTCTCTGGAGGCAGCCGGAGTGCTCTCAGAGATGGAGTGGGCCATCCTGCCCCTTGGCTTCCGTTCTGATTTGTCTCATGCTCTCTGCCTCGCTTTATCTGTAGAGTGACGGGCATCTCCAGGCATCCCTGGTCATCCCCTCTAGGTGATTGCCCTTCAGAGTCTTGAGGATTTTTGACACCAGCACCCCCTGCCTCCATCCCACTGATATTCTTGTTTTTTTTCCCCAGGCTACAGAGTCTCAGTCCTTTAGCCTTTCTTTTCAAGATGTGCTTTATCCCCCATATCTCCCTCTGAACCCCGATCCAGCTACTGTGTGATCAATTTCAGGGCTGGCTGAGGAAGGTCAACAGGATGTGGTCAGGATGACTGGGGTGAAGGGAGCGTGGTGGTCTTGTGGTCACACTGAAGTGGCTGAAACAGAGCAGCCCTGAGATGCAAGACACAGTACTAGAGGGCCAAGGGGTCTGGAAGAAGGAGCAGCTGTCAGCCTCCTTTCCTGTCCTGCACCCATTTGAGCTGAACATGGGTTTATGGAGCACCTGCGTTCTCTGCATCAGGCACATGCACAGCACCTAGGGTGAATCAGTCCTCCAGCAAGAAGCCCTGCTTTCCTCTCTATCCTGCCTAGAGCTCTACTCTAGGCCACCTGGCAGAGGCCTCCATCCTGCTAACTCTGTGTTATGGGTGATGCCGGGACTGGCAGGGAAGCCTAACCAACCACTGAGTTTCTCTTTCTGCCTGACTCCCTCCACTCCCAGGCTGGTACTATTTAGCTCTTAGGGTTTTCAAGGATATAACTTTGACCTGTGGTCCGTGAGAGTCTATTAACAAATAAGCTATGTCATATAAGCTTCTGCTGTCCTGGATCGATTTTCCTCTTTCTGCAGGAAAGGAAGAGTGCTAACTGGCTGGCGTCTGGGATGCTATGGGTCCCCTGCAGCCCGCGCTCTGCCTCCCCTGCGGGCCTGTGAACGTTCAGTTGCTTGCTTCCCCAGCTGAGTGAGCGGTTCTTTTCAGGAGCAACCGACTGCACACAGATTCCTGAGCCATGATCTCATCAGCCCGTGAGAGGCCGGGCACGTCCACCAACTCCACTCACATGGGAGAGAGAGGGGGCACTTCAGGATCCGAGTGGGGTCAGGAGAGGCTCAGGGGTTCGCCCTTTGGGTTAGTGCCAGGGCTGGTGTAGGCACAGGTCTTGTCTTCCATCTCCTATGTCTGTCTGCAGACATTGGTGTGGATCCCCTTCAGGGGTGAGACTGGCTGGCAGGCTCCCCATTTCCATCACTACACCCACACCAGAGCCCCCAGGACACAGTCTTGCAGGGGTGGCCCAACCCTAGCTTGGACCCTTTCCTACCCACACTGTCATCTTCAGCATTCCTGTAGTCAGCAAATATTTATTGAGTCCAACTGCAGTGTTTCCCAAAGTGAGCCCATGGAGCTTTTGGATTGGAACCATCTGGAATGATGGTTAAAATGCTGGTTCTGTGCCAGATCCCATGCATCAGAATCTCTGGGTGGAGCCTGGGGATCTGCATTTTAATGAGTTCCCCCAAGTGATACTTTTGTGCCCTAATGTTTGAGACTTGCTGACTGTGATGGGTAATTTTGTGTCAACTTGGCTGGGCCACAGTGCCCAAATGTTTGGTCAGACATTATTCTGGATGTTTCTGTGAGGACGTTTTGGGATGAAATTCACATTTAAATTGGTGGACTTTGAAGAAAGCAGATTACCCTCTATCCTGTGGGTGGGCCTCATCCAATCAGTAGAAGGCCTGAATTGAACAAAGACTGACCTCTCCTTGAGCAGGAGGGGATTCTGCCAGGTGATGGCCTTCAGACTTGAACTGCAATATTTGCTCTTTCCTGGACATTTAGCCTGCCAGCCTACCCTGCAGATTTATATGGCTAAACAGTTATATAATTCCTATAGTTCTGTTTGTCTAGAGAATCCTGACTAAAGCACTGGCTTGCTATATGCAAGGCTCTGGCCATCACAGTCAAACCTGGACAGATGAAAGCATGCAGACCCCTGCCTGGCCCCGCCCATCAGCCCTGGCTCTGCGGTCACATGCTCCAAGGTACCAGAGAGGCTGGCAGGGCAGAGCAGTAGGGGCCATTGTCTTGCCCTGACTCTGCTGTGAGTGGGGTGTCCCAACCTTGCTGCCATCCACAGGACAGGGTTTAGCTCCTGTTGTCAGACTTAAATAAAAATACAGGGTGCCCAGTGAAATTAAAATTCAGATAAACAATGAACTATGTGTCAGCATAAGTATATCTCATGTAATATTTGGGATATACTTGTACTAAAACATTATCTGTCATTTATCTGCAATTTATATTTCACTGGACATCCTATACTTTATCTGACAACTCATGAAATAAGCAATTTTTTTCCTGCTAATTACAATTTTTACAAAGGGCTTTATCAGGTGTGATCTCTTTCTTTCCTTGCAACAGTGGGGAGGCAGAGCAAACATAATCATCATTCTCATTTCACAGCAGGAACTGAGGCTGGGAGGCTGGCACATGTTCCCAACTGAGGTCAGAGCATCCCTGGCTGCACAGTGGAAACACCTGGAGGACTTTCAAAGCTCTAACATGTCTTTGGGTGATGCATGTGATGTCTCCAACTTTGAAATGTATCAAAAAATAAAACGGATGAAGGCATGGGTAGAGGGATGATGAATAATATGTGAAAAAGCAAATACAGCAAAATGTTGATGATAGAATCTAGGTGGTGGGTGTGCAGGTGTTCGTTCTACAATCTTTCAACTGCTTTATATGCTCGAAAATACTTATAAAATCTTGGAGGAGAATAATGTGAATACATTATTCTAGACCGATCAAATCAGGAACTCTGCAGGCAGCAGTATCTTTTCAAAGCTACCCAGCTGATCTGATCTAACCCACCACTTCTCTGTATGTACCAGGAACTACCTGAAGGGTATAGGTACCCTATACCCATGGCTCCCCAACTGGGAATTGCTCAGAGTCTGGGTTCCTCAGAGTCCTCCCCAGACTTTCTAATCCAGTAGATTTGGGATGGGACATGAGAACTTACATTTCTGACAAGTTCTCAGGGCATGCAGATGCTGCTGGTCCAGAAACCACACTTTGAGGAGCACTGCCCTTATATACAGGGCTTCCCTGCTGGATCAGTGGCCTGCCATGCCAGAGACACAGGAGACTCGCTTTCGATCCCTGGGTTGGGAAGATTCCCTGGAAGAGGGTAGGGCAACCCACTCCAGTATTCTTGCCTGGAGAATCCCTTGGACAGAGGAGCCTTGCAGGTTACAGTCAATCAGTTCTCCAAAGACTCAGACAGGACTAAGCACGTACGAATGCACACCTTCACACACACCGCCAAACACAGGATGGATAAACCACATGCCTTGTCCATCAGCAGAGGAAACTGTTAGCTGTGCCAGGGTCAGAATAGGCTTCACAGAAGAGTGGGTATTTGCATGAGCCTTGAAGGATGGGAGGTTTCCATTGTAGGGAAGGACATTTTGTGTGGAGGGAATAGTAGAAGCAAAGGAACAGGGGTAGGCAAGTGCCTGAGGGGTAGTAAGATTTGGGATGAGTTGAGGAGGTGGGATGGAGAGAGAATGGCCAGGAGGGAAGCAGGATGAATAGTTTGTACCAGATGGAAAGAATGTTTGGATCTGATCAGTAGGCACTGGGGAGCTAGTGGAGGCTTAGCAGCAGAATAATGGGACCAAATCATCCTTGTTGACTATTGTTCTGGCAGCTCTGTGTGGGGCGGCTTGGAGAGGAGAGATGAAAGATAGGAAGCCGATTTCGGAGGCTATTGTAAGCTTCTGGAGTGAGTGCTGCGGAGGGTCCGCATAATCACAGCACTAATGACAATGATAAAATAATGGCTGATATTTATCGAGTGCTTTGTAAGTGCCAGCCGGTGCTGGGTGCTTTTGCAAACATTTCATCTTTACACTGCCCTGCGTGGTCTCACAGATGAGGAAACCGACTGATGGAGAGGTTAAGGAGTGCCCAGGCTGGGATATGAATGCAGGGCTATGCGTTTAGTGTGATCACTCACACAAAGTCAGGGAGGGTGGCCTAGGGGAGGAGACCAGCCGTTCCCTGCCTTGGTCCCCACCTCTGTGGGTAGTCATCAGTTTTCTCAGCATTTCCCCTGCCCAGGCTGAGGTCTGAGCCAGGAGGGGCACAGCTGGATGGGGAGCATTCACTGCATTCCTTCACCATCAGCCAGCAGAGTTTGCTTTCCTGGCACACAGGGGCCCAGCTGTGCCTCCCTCCACCCCTCCCCAACCCCCACCCTGTACCCACTCTCCGTTTCTCCCATCCAGTCCTCCCCACAGCTGCCTGCAGACCACACCTGCAAGCACTTGAATAAAGCTTCTAGGAGCAAAACGATATTGTTTCCCTCTCCCTTCTATCAGAAGACACATCCAGGCACCTCCCCAGCTTCCCTGTGTTTCAAATGCTCCTCCAACTGGCCCTGACCATGGGCAGTCTATGCCCAGGCAGTTCCATTATGAAAAGGGAGCGGGGGTAGGGGGGTGAGGGATAAGACCTGCAGGATGAGTAATAAAGTCCTCATAGCAAAATGACTGCAAATAATAAGCCTGTGAGCTGTCATTCTTATTATGACTGAGCTCTATGAATGTGGAGCTTAAGGAACTTTGGCACTGATGACCAGGTTTCAAGAGAGACATTCATTAAGCACTGGAAGGGCTTTGTCAGAGTTTGACCATCTTTCTGTCTCTAAGAAGGGCTGCTTTGATACCGGGTCAGAAAGCGCTCACTGTACTTCTCCTAAAGACCCCCCTCCTCTCCTCTCATCCCCTGGCCCAGGGCTAAAGCTCCCTTCTGCCCCCGACCAGGCCCCAAGGCCTGTCCACCTGGAAGGTCCTTGAGCATGTGCCCTGCCCCCCACCCTCAAACTAGAAGGGCTGAGGGAGCAGTGAGGACCTACGTTATGCACCTGCAGGAGAAACCTCATGAAATGAGTCTGAACCCCAGGCCTGTGCATACACCTCGGTCAGTGCATATGCACACGTGCATGTTTGGGGCAGTGGTAGGGGTGCAGCCGCTGCTTGGTCTTTCTTCAGACTCATCTTCACCTGCCTGTGCAGGCGAAGTGGGTCTCAGCTGGCAAGAGGGGAATGGGAGCAGTTCCTGGAAAAGACTTGCTGGGGCTGGATGGGAGACCTGCAGGACCTGCCCCATCACTCAACCACCTGTGAGCCTTCCCCTTTCCTGGACTGCAGTGTGGTGTGTGTGGGGAGCAGGTGGGGGATGGTGTGCCCAAGCCCTTTCTTCCCTCAGCCAACTATTTGCTGCCAGGTGGATCTGAGCACTGATGTAACATGCTCGGAGAATGGCAGACATCTCCCATATGGCCTGTGACCTTATCCTGATGAGTTGTGACACAGTTATGTTCTGGAAGTTCAGTAATCTGAGCTGGCAGGACCCAGATCAAGAGGAACTAAGCCTGGTGATAAAACCCTCAGCCCTCCAGGAGGAAACCCTGGAGGGATTTGAGGCATCCCAGGATCCTCCCTGCCTTCTCACCTCCCCGCCCTGTGCTGGACTCCAAGGTGTCTGCCTGCCCTAGGAATCTGCAGCCCACCATGTCTGTAGCATTACACAAGTCCAGTGCAGACTCCAGCCTCTCATCCCTTCACTGTTTTATTTGTTGTCCAAACACCATCGTAAGAGCAGTAACAAACCAAAAGGAGGAAAGATCCCTCCATTTATGACAACAGATGAACCATTGAGTTTTCTTTGTTTACTTCTAGTCCTTGTCCTTATTCATCCCTCCCTCCTTTCCCCTCGACCCCTCCCACTTCTTTTCCTTCTTCCTCTCTCCCGGAAGAAAGGGGCAGACTCCAGAACCTTCTGTAGCCAGCCTTCTCTGCCCTACTCACCTTGGGGGTAGGGGAGGAGACCCACCTGCAGCACAGAGGTCTGGGGTCCTGTCCTCAGAGGTCTGGGGTCCTGCCCTCAGCTGGCTTCATCTCCAAAGCTGGACTGAACCACCTCATGTACCCTGAACTTGGCAGCTCATTGGCCGGCTCCTCTCAGGAGTCTGGAGGCCCAGGCCTGCTTGGCACCCTACTGAGAAGCTGGGGTGGGAAGGGAGAGAGGACTAAATGTAACCTGAACACAGAGAGAAGTTAGGGAGTCAGAGACCTAGACTGAGATGAGCAGTCATCCCTTCTCATTAGTCTCAATGCTGCTCACTCCTCAAAGAGGGTATTAAGAGTGGTTTTTCAGGGCACTTTGGGATTCAGTCACTTCTAGCTCCCAGATTTCTGAAACAAGGTATGTAGACACTCTGAATTACCTGTCCTAGGTCAGTAGGGGCTCTCTCAATTTCAGACTCCAAGCTCCAAGTTGCTCGAAGCCTTAGGTAGTGTGAATCATCAAGACTTGACTTGGAGCTGGATGCAGTGGGGAAGGCAGATCTGGGTCAATTTCCCCATCTGGACATTTGGATCTGGGGCCACTTTCAGGTCCTCCAACTTCTCATCCATTGAATGGAAGGATGGCAACCTGCTGGCAGACTTCACAGACGATTTGATGGGGTCCTGGTTGTGAAGACCTTCAAGAGCCCATAAAGGGAACGGGCTATGCATGAACCCTGACATGCTCCTTTCTGCAGAGTCATTTCAACTGCATCCAAGCCAGCTTCACAATCACTCTCACTGCCTCCTCGCTACTCAGGACTGGACCTGTTCGCCCAAGAGCATCAGTGGCGTTATCTGGAGCTAGTGGATTAAACGAAGAGCTGAATAAAGTCAAACAGTAGCACAGATAATGCCAAATAATATATAGTCCAAGAACAACTTTTCTTTAATTCAAGTTCTGGGGATGACTGGTCCAGGCTGAGTTTTGCCCATATACAATAAAGGGATTGGTAAGGAGTGAGGGGAGAGACCAGGAATGTGCTGGATGAAAAGGAAAAGGGCTGGCATGTTGCAGACGGAGCAGCAACTCCATATATTACCATGGAGTTTAGAATCACATTGATTTCAACAAATCATACATGAAGTCAGTGCACACATGATATTAATGCGTGACTCCAGCCAATCTGTTACTGCTGGTTTCCTGGAAGTACTGGAGAACCAGTGTTGTAGAGAAGTCTCAGCAACTGCCCTCCTAGCCCGTCACCAGGAAGAGTGGAATAAGAGGGTTGAAGTTGCAGTAGGAAGGAGGCAGATTAGACAGTGGAAGAACTTTCTGCCTAGAAAGGTGAGGGGCTCTTCTCAAGCCTGTCCAGACTAGGAAGTGACCCAGCCGCTCGCTGCCTGTCCCTCAATAGATTCATTCAGTCTGTAGACTTAAGCGCTACGGTGCCCGCTGTGCCACCACTTTCACAAGCATTTTGCCTTTATCACAAGCCTATGCAGTAGTTGTTATTGGCGCTATTGTTGTTGTCACTGTTACTATCATCCCTCATTTAAAGAGAAGGAGGCAGTAGGCCCCGTGATTAAGAGCACAGTGTTGGGCACTGCCCCCCCTGAGGGTGGTGTTGACTAGTTCGGCGGGAGCCAGGCCTTTCCACTCAAGTCCGTGTGCTTCTCACCCCATCCTCTTGCTTGCCTAAAAGCCTGAGGGAAGCTCCTCTGCAGAGGCACACCACTCTCTCCCAGCAGCGCGTGAACTTCTCCCACTGGGCAGTCAGGATGAGAGGCTCTCACTCATTCATTTAACAGGCGCAGGGGCTGGGGATCCAGAGGGGAACGTGACACTATTTTTGTCAGCTCTTGGCAGACCTGTTAGTATCTTTGCTTCTCAGCCCTCACTGGATTCGAAAAACATTTCCGATCCATTACCTTGAGCAGAATTATCACCTGCCACATCTTCGTTCTCAAGGCTGGCTGCTTTATGAGTGTCTAGACTTTCAGTCATGAGTGGGCACATTATCCAAAGTCCCTTTGGCTAAGAGCAAAGATTCCTACCCTTTGTTCCATCATTCAGTCATTCTCATTCAACAAATAATTCAGTGTCAGTTACACATCAGGTGTTATGTTAGGAGCTAAGGATACAGGGCTGAGCAAAACAGATACAGTTCTTGCCCTTAGGAGTTTACAGACATTAACCAGACAATCCCCCCATCCTGCTCTGCTGTACTGCCAAGGACTAAGGTGCTGTGGCTTCCTCACATAAAGCGTTCAGAGGACCATTTCTGCCCCAGAGTTGCCCTGTCCTGTCTTCTGGGCAGTGCCCAGGGACCAGGTCTGGTTGATCCTTCCTTTTGGAAGGTAACAAAGGATGTCTGCCATGTCCTCTGGCCCCTGATCCAGCCCTTCCTGTGAGAGTGGCCCCAGTGAACAGACTTAGAGAACCCCTAAGAAGGAGGCCATTCTGCTCTGACCCCAGAAAGAAGGTGTGTTCTAAAGAGGGGCCCTGTTTCTTTGTGGACTATGATGGCTTGGCAAAAGCACGGACACTAGAGTTAGGCTGACGTGGATTCCAGTCCCAGAACTGTCACTACTAGCTGTGTGACTTGGGCAAGTCGTAAACACCTCTGTGCCTTAGCTCCTCAGCAGTGAAGCGGGGGCAGTAACACCTCCCTCGCAGGAATGCTGCTATGATTAAAGCAGATACTGTTCAAGAACGCTTCTGAGGCACAGCTGACACTTCATAAAGTTGTGTGCATCCTTCCTCAGTGTACACCCGACTTTTAACTTCCTAAGCACATGATTACCTCATGAGTTCACACAGGAAGGATATGACATCTTAAAGGTAAAGAGGGCTTACCAAGGGGCGCTCGTGGTAAAGAACCCACCTGCCAAAGCAGGAGACCTAAGAGACGTGGGTTTGATCCCTGGGTTGGGAAGGTCCCCTGGAGGAGGACATGGAAACCCAATTCAGTATTCTTGCCTGGAGGATCCCATGGATGGAGGAGCCCTGGGGGGCTACAGTCCATGAGGTCACAAAGAGTCGAACATGACTGAAGCGACTTAGCACTTACCCAAAGGTAAGGAACCATAAAATTCCCTTGTCGTATAGCCACTAGGCTAGATCAGTCATTCCTGAAGTGTGGTCCTGGACTCAGCATTGCCTGGGAACTTGTTAGAAATATATATTCCTGCACTCCCCTTCAGAGCTACCGAATCAGAAACCCTGGGGAGGGGCACAGCAATCTACTCTAACAAGCCCTCCAGGAGATTCTGGTGCAGGCTGAAGTGTGAGAACCCTGGGGATGGAGCTAGCAGTTGGCAGTTGGCAATGGGCCAGATTCTTCCACAGATGGGTTTTGTTTGGCTCCTGTCATCAGCTGGAGCTGAGTTGCAGCTGCCCCGCGGAGTGGCTCTGCCCTTCTGAGGGGCTCCAGTCCTCGCTTTGCGGCGCAGGCTCTCCTGTGTTACCCCAGCTGGCCTTCCTCACGTGGCCTCTTGGCCCCTGTCGGCATCCAGCTTGAAGTTTGCAGTCAGGGCTCTAGGTCAGGGGATGGTGCGGACCTGTCTTTCAGTTAGCATCTCTGCTTTAGCTGATCTTGAATGTCACTGAGCTCCCCGGCCCAGCAGGAAGTAGAACTGGTAGATGATTTTCTAATTCCTAAAAGCAGTAGTCAGGTCCTGCTGGTTTCGCTTCAGGATTTGGTTTGAAGTGCTGTGAATTCCCAGCACATCACACACACCCACATTCAACTGTAAGTCCAAAAATACCTTCCAGAGCCAAATAGAGATGATTTTTTACATTCCCTGCTACCTTGGATTATCTGCCTCACTGCTCTCTGCCACCCCCGCTGTTGGCCCAGCTGATGAGCAGTGACTGGAAAGCGACACTAATGTGAAGGAGAAGAGGGTGCCAGTGGCACAAAGTCCCGCTGCAGTGAGCAACTCAGAGAGGCACAGAGGACTTGGCTTACCCCTGAGTATAAATACAGGTGGGCTCCAGGGGGGAGGGGTGAGCTGGGAGGACTCAGGGCTGGTGAGGTCTGAGGGGTGGAGCAGGATGTGAGTGCAGCTGGGAGCTCCCACTGCAGAGGTTGGAACAGAAAATAATGATCAGTGGCCCTGATAGCAGCAGCAGAACTGAAAAAGATGGATCCAGAACCCAGTATGGGATGGGAAGTAGAGAAGACGCTCCAGACACGGAGAGAGGAGCTGAGCAGGAGACAGCCTTGGGGCAAAGATGAGAAGACCCAGGAAGCTTCCCTGATTTGCACCCCCACAGCTACAGAGAGCATGAACCTCACTCCCTTCGTGAGGAATCGGCTCTCCAGAAGCCCTGTAAGGAGGTGGGAAACCAGCTGGCTAAGAGCATGGGTTTTAGCCTTAAATGGACATGAGGCCAGATCTGGGCTGGGTCACTTGCTGTGTGACTCTGGGCAAGCAACCCAACCTCTCAGTTTCCTTAGCTGTCAAAAGACAATGAAGCTTATTTTATAGGCATATGGTAAGGATCATACTGCCTATCATAGAAGAAAGAAAACAATAAAGCTTAGATATAATTATTAAAGAGGAGGAATAATGTATTATCTCCAGAAGACCTGGTATCTGGGATTTGGCAGGTTTTGGGGTCATGGGTGAAGAAAATGTGTTCAGAGGTAAGCATTAAGTCAGCAGAAGACCACAGAACTCTCTCTCCCCAAAGAGATCAAGAGAGTGTATGTGGGTGCATGTGTTTTAAGTTGTCTGAGTCTGCGAACCTATGGACTGTAGACTGCCAGGCTCCTCTGTCCGTGGAATTCTCCAGGCAAGAATACTGGAGTGGGTTGCCATGCCCTCTTCCATGGGATCTTCCCGACTCAGGGATCGAACCTGCGTCTTCAGCAGCTCCTGCACTGCAGACAGATCCTTCACTATAGAGCCACAGGGAAAGGCCTGAGAGAGAGTATATCCTTCCCCAATTCTTGAGGCCATTGGCATTTATTAGTGCCCTTGATAAGTGTTGGTTCATGGTGCAGAAAAGATGCAGGAATGTCCTGACACTGATGAGCAGCAGACACTGATGTGGTCACTAGGAGTTGTGGTTGATGTGAAGTGACCCTATCATCCCCAAATCCAGTTGCCCTGGTGTGAGGAGGAGCTGTCCCAGCTGGGGACAGACAGGATGGGGGAATGGACAGGATGACCCCACATGTCCTCACAAGGCATTATGAACCTCAGGAAGACCCAGATTTCCCTGATTTCCCTCTGCCCTCTCTGGTAGAGAATCTGCCTGCAGTGCGGGAGACCTGGGTTCGATCTCTGGTTGGAAAGATCCCCCGGAGAAGGGAAAGGCTACCCACTCCAGTATTCTGGCCTGGAGAATTCCATGGACTATATAGTCCATGGAGGTCACAAAGATTCGGCCATGACTGAGCGACTTTCACTTTCTCTTACCAAACTTGATATTTCCAGTTGTGTTACAGGGGTGGGGAGCTTGAATGCAAACAGCTGTCCTCCCACCCTCCAAGCTTAGAGGCATAGCACCCTTTCAACCTCCAGCCTACCCACTGCAAGTCACCCCCAGGACCATCATCCCTTCTGACTCAGGTTCTTTGCTTCTGGGGAGACCAGCCCTGATAAAAGGACCCCCAGAAGGCGGATTAGCAGCCCTGCTTTTCTAACTCTGTCTAGCTCTCTAAATGGTTTACAGCCGAAGAGATCAGACCGTAATTATCACAATTATAATGAGAGGGGAGAGCATGAATGCAGACATATAATCCAGATTAAAGTGTGACGGAGTTATACTGCCTCCCAAGGCCCTTTCTGTGCTAATCCTATGTGAGCCTGAACTTGCCTGGGGCCCATCCTGATAATCTGGTGAGGTGGTGACCAATTGAATTTTGGATTTACAACTTTCTAGAAAAATGTGTGGGGCCTTGGAGATTAGGAGAGCACGGGGCTGGGAGGGATGAAGGTGCAGATAGCAGCTCTGTTCAAGGCTCCAGCCCTGGAGGGGTTGCAGGCTGGCCTGGCCCATGCTGTGCTTGGCATAGAGGTGAGGGGGCAGAGCCCTGGGCCAGCAAGAGTGCTGTTTGGTCCCCTTCTCAGGTGGCACTAATGGTAAAGAACTCACCTGCCAATGCAGGATATGCAAGAGTCATGAGTTTGATCCCTGCATTGGGAAGACCCCCTGGAGGAGGAAATGGCAACCTCCTTCAGTATTCTTGCCTGGAAAATTCCATGGACAGAGGAGCCTGGGGGGCTACAGTCTATAGGACTGCAAAGACTGAGCACACACACCACCACCAGCCTGTTCACTTCTTCCCCTATCTCCTCATCAGTCCTCTGCAATGCCTCCTAAGAGATTGTCTCCAGGCAGGTTCCCTGGATACAGAGACTGAGTGAGATTCTCATGTAGGTGGTTGGCTAGGAGTGCACTTGCGAAGGATCTGAGAAGGTGTGAGGGAAGCAGGACAGAGCAGAGGACAAACCCAGGGCTGATGCGCTATCGGGGAAGCCTGCCTGACCCCGGTGGAAGCCCTGGAGTGAGGACTGCCCCGCAGAAGTTGTTACACTGAGAAGGGGCTGGGCTTCCCCAGCCCTGCATCAGTCGGCGATGGCCTGCTAGTCTTCCAGGCTTGCCTCCTGGAGGAGACTGCCTTGGGCTGTCGGCTGGCCCCGGGGAAAGGTCACAGGGAGATGGGTACACCGGGCAGAAATGGGGGTCAGGCGGGGCGCCAACAGTACCTGCTACAGAGCGCTTCCACCTCATTTTCCCCCTCTTCTTTCTCTCCTACAAAGCACCACATTAGTTAAACTCAAGAAGTTCCTCAGATATTTCTGAAGACCTTATAGAGGTCATTTGTGGGATGATTGGGAAGTGGGGAATCTAAGATTCTTCTCTGTTCTAAGGTCTACAAGCTTGCACTCAAAAGTGATTAATTGCTGGGGTAATTCTTCCTTGACTAATTACATTTAAATGCTTATTTAAATAAGCATTCTTAAAATGAATTTTCATGTTGATTGGATTCTCACAAGGGCAGTATAGAAGGTTTTGTTTTTATTATTCCCATCATATAAACTATTGCTCAGGTGGTTAAGTGTTTTACTTTAAGGTGACTTAGCTAGTCAAAGTAATCAATCTAATAGTAAAATTTCACTTGTATTGTAGATATCAGGGGACTATCCCTTTTAGGGGGAACTTTTTTCTGGGCAACTTTTTAAATGATCAGCCTCTTAGCACTTCTCCAGAGTATCAACCTCAAATGAAAATATCAACTATCTTCTGTGCTCAAGACACTGGTAGTTTATGGGGGCTTTAAAAGGATTTTGGCAAAACAAAAGGCTTTTCAATAAATTTATTTTAATATTCTAACACTTCCATTTAGGTGTTAGAGATAATATAAGTATCAAAGTAAATATGAGTCATTTTCAGCATCCACCAACAAGGACTTTTGGTTCACTTTGCATCATGTGTTTTTGGTTTTAACTAAATGAATAGCTGGGGAATCATAAGAATTAATTAAAAGGGATATGTTAGAACATTTAAAATTAACATGTTAATGGCATCATTTCTGGTAGGGAGCACTCTAAATTGATTTTGGTGAATTTTTCACTTACATGGAATATTTTCAGACTTTTTATATTGAATAGAGAATATTTGAAGGCAGTTTATTGGGGAAAAAAGATCTTGACATTTCAAGGGACTTTCAGTCTGATGAGGGAGCCAGGTATGTTACCCATGGGGACATTTGATGGACTGCCAAATAAGAGGGTAGGTGGGCATAGTAGGAACTGGGTATGGGGGAGCTTTTGAAGGGGAGAGGGATTCCAGGCTGTCCTAAAGAGAAAGGTGGGTCTTGAATCCATTAGATTCAAGCTAGCTACTAGACAATCCCTTCCTGCCAGCTGGTTGTCATGGGGACACCTGTACCACTGGCACATCCATCCATTTATGTATTCATTCACAAATACAGTCAGCTGAGCTCACACTCCATGGCAGGCTCTGTGCTTGGCTCTGGGGAGGCAGTGATGAGAGGGCTCCCCTCGGAGCTCATGGTCCAATGCAGACACGGTCCACACCTCTGTCAGCTGTCCCATCCTCCATCCCACATTGCTGTCAACTGTCCCATCCTCCATCCCACATCCTGAGCAGTCCAGGTTGGCAAATGTTCTGAGCAGCAGTGTCTGTTCTTGACTTAACCCTAATTAAACAAGTGGTCAGTTCGTTATCTCCCTGGAAAGAAGAGATTTTACAGGAGGGAGTGTGCCACTTAGGAATGTTTTCAACTGCAAGAAACAGAAAACACCACTTAAAATAGCTTTAGACATAAGGACTCATTTAATCACTTAACAAGAGGTTTGGAGGTGGCAGCAGCTGCTGGTCTTCCCTCAGTGACATGGTAGCATCAGGAGAGCCTGTATCCTCCTCCCTGGGAGGGCATGGAACCTGTCCTCTCAGGGTATGGAAATGGCCACTGTAGCTCAGGACATCACATTTTTCTGCATGGCAGGGAGGAAGGGGCTGGCGCCAGCTGAGTCTATTCTCTTGTAAAGACAGCAACACTTTCCAGAATCTGTAGTTGCCGGCTTAGTTCACATTGGTCAAAACTCTGCACACAGGCCACCCCTAACTGCAGGAGAGCTTGGGAAGCATCTCACCTGGGACTGGGAATGATGCCAATTTGTGTATCATGGGGTTTGTTGCTGAGGACGATGGGGAAGTGACTATCAAAGAGGCAACCAGCAGCGTGGCTGCAGGAGAGTCATGGACTTCCTCATGCCATCCTAGGCACCCAGCTTCTGCTCAAGAAACTTCCGGATGAATCTGAGTGCCTCCTTCTGAAACACAAACCTGCTTCTTCCCAGCCCATCCTCTTCCCCTTCAGCATAAGGGGACTGTCACCCCCCCTCCCCTCCCCTATAGTCCACTCCCCTGTCCTGCCTCCAGCCGGGACCGCTCATCCCATTTCCCACTTTCCCATCTCTGCCCACCTGGTTTCTGCTTCAGTTTCACCCATCAGGGAGCCCCTCTGGGAAAAGATGAGAGGGAGGATGAAAGAGGAAGGAAGGTGTTAATTAAACACCAGATGTTTAACTTTGTTAATTAATGGCTCTGTCACCCTGAGTGGCATCAGCCTTCTCTTCCCTGTCTCTTTCACCCAAGCCATTCTCCTTGTGGCTCAAATGGTAAAGAATCCACCTGCAATGCAGGAGACATGGGTTTGATCCCTGAGTTGGGAAGATCCCCTGGAGGAGGGCATGGAAACCCACTCCAGTGTTCTTGTCTGGAGAATCCCCATGGACAGAGGTGCCTGGTGAGCTAAGAGTCACAAAGAGTCAGACACCACTGAGCGACTAAGCACTCACCACCGGAGGGCCTGACTCTAAAGCTGAAAAGCCCAACCTTGGTTCAGTGGGGCCTGAGATCAGCAGAGGAAAGATGGAGAAAATGGCCCAGGGAGACCCCAAGAAGGTGGTTCTCCTGACTAGGAGGGAGCAAGGACGTACTGGTATATGGGCACTGAGGGCAGAGAGAAGGAAGAGTGGGGAAGAGTCTGAAGGGAGAGGAGCCTTGAGGTCATAGACAGACGTGTTTTGTTCAGCGTACATAGGGATTTCCAAAAATGCAAATAATAATTGCCTAAAAATAAAGGAACTTCATATAAATACAGAAGTATAGACTTTCTTTAGAAATGGGTAGATGTGGGCCCCTATCCTGGGACAGCAACAGTCTGGAGAAGAGGCCAGCTGAGTCACGGCTGTCCTGTCCAGATGGGGGTGCATCCTCCACCTCCCCTGCCCACTCCCTGTGCTCTTGTCTTGTGTGTGGCCCGCCAGCCCTAGGTTTGGCATCCTTGACGATGGATTGGATGTGGGAATTGAGGAGAGGGAATCTGGGAATGCTGAGATGTGAGTCATGATACCTGGTGGGAGGGATCCCATTGATACAAATAGGGGATGTGGGGAAAGCAGGTTAATGGACAAGGGTGACGGCTTCATTTGGAGCAGGCTGTGGAATAAATGTCTGGGTGTCACTGAGACAGAGATGGCCTTGTAGTCTGGTGACCTACGGAGCTGATGGAGCTGGACGGGGGAGTGGAAACCCTGGAGAGGAAGGAGCAGGGACCACCCAGATCTATCAGAGTGAGAGAAGAGGGGATTGATGGGAGAAACTTGGAGAACTACAGACCTGGGGAAAAGAAGAAATGAGAGTTCAGCCCAAGGGAAAGTTTGCAAAGAACCTGGATGGGGTAATGACAGAGAAGTGGGTATGGGGGCCAAGGTTTTCATGGCACTTGTCATCTATATTATCAGGCTCTGCAGCCCAAGGTGTTTCCTGCAAGCTCTGTGGCCAAGGGAAGGAGGGAAACAGCCAAAGCCCTGTTCCTATTGGTGCTGCTATGTTCGCTAATTCCCCAAAGAGGTGGGAAACCAGCCACTGACATCATGTCAGTTTCACCCCTTTCAGGCCATTTGGAGTCTTCTCTCTATTATTATAACTTTAATAATAACTTTGGGATGAAAGGTGCTTTCCCTAACTGGAACTTTCGGTATTGTCCTGGGAATAGGTAAGCAGGCTGTGTGCAGGTAGGAGCAAGGCAAATTCTGCTGCTGACACAGACTCACAGGTCTGCAGTCATGGAAAACCTGAAGAGAGGCAGGAGGAACTGGGCACTGGAGTCTCAGAACTCGACCTATTGCTTCCATCTCCTCCCCTCCTGCCCTTGGGTTGTGCGCATGTGAAACGAAGGACTGGTTGGATCTCCTGGTTGGAGATCCAACCAGTCCATCCTAAACGAAATGAGTCCTGAATATTCATTGGAAGGACTGATGCCGAAGCTGAAGCTCCGATACTTTGGCCGCCTGATGCGAAAAACTGACTCATTGGAAAAGACCCTGATGCTGGGAGAGATTGAAGGCGGGAGGAGAAAGGGAGGACAAAGGATGAGATGGTTGGATGGCATCACCAACTCAATGGACATGAGTCTGAGTAAACTCGGGGAGTTGGTGATGGACAGGGAGGCCTGGCGTGCTGCAGTTCATGGGGTCACAAAGAGTGGGACACGACTGAGCCACTGAACTGAAATGCAGGAAGCCGGCCTGAGGACTACATGCAGGCCGGAGGCTGAGCCCCGCCCCCCGCCGGAAGTCGGTTCCTTCCCCTGGCACCAACCCCCACCCCGCCAGCGCACGGTTCCTTCCCACTCCCTCTGACACCACCAGCGCAGAAGGCAGCAGATGTTACTGGTCTCACTTCATTTCCATAGATTTACAAGCATCCCTTTATGTGTGACTGAAAAATTGGGTGTAAATCCTATTTTAAGAACACAGTGGAACTCATTACTTGAAAAACGCTTTGGAAAATCCTTTGGGGCAGTGAATAATCATCCGTCTTTGGTAAAACTTTTGTGCCAGTGCTCATGAAATTCTTTGTCCGAAGTCCAGTTCACCTGTAAGATCTTTCCTGCAGTCTCCCCTTTGCATCCGTGACTGCCTTCTCCCAACCCCCGCCCCCCCGAAACACACTGCTCCCCTTCCTTGCATGAGTCATCTCCCATCTCTGCTCCTCTCTCTCCACCAGCTCCGCCTCTGAGCTCCCTGCCTGTCCCCTCTGCAGGAGCTTCTTTCTTCCTCCCCAAGACTGTGGCGGTGACTTGGCGGTGATCTTTTACCTTCTACCACTCTTTCTTCTTTAGAAATTCGGGCACAGAGGAGTCTCATGCCAGCAGTGTCTGCGGCATGTTGAGTGACTGGGTGGGAGTACATAGCGTGGGTGTGGTAAGCAGCAGAAGTGGAGGTTTCACCTTACGCAGCAAATGAGCTTTGCAGACGTGGTTCAGTGGAGGACCTCGAGGTGGAGAACATCCTGGACTGTCCAGGTTGGCCCATTGTCATCACAGAGGTCCTTAAAGCAGAAGAGCTTTCCCAGGTAAGACCTGGCATGGAGAGAAGAGAAAACTGGGCAGGTGTGTGGAGTCTTAAAGGGGAATGAGGGCTCAAAGCTGCCTGTCCTTGTACACATGCAGGGTCACAGACTGGAAGCCAGTCAGGAGCCTGTGTGGGTTGTGGGGCTTTGAGGATAAAAGCCACAGATAGAGGGGCAAACAAACCTTGTGCACACCAGGACACAGGGACTGAGACAGAACTGTTTGAGCATCTCCTGTGCAGGTACGAGTCAGCAGTGGATTGCCACAGGGACAGGGGCTCTGGGTGCAGCAGACATAAGCCCTCTTGGAGGAGGTTGCCATTAACCCCACCATAGAGCTGTCAGAAGTTACACAGGACTGGGAAATAGACTCTTGGAGGGCACAAAGAGAAGCTTGTGTGCACCAGGACCCAGGAGAAAGGAGCAGTGACCCCAAGAGATTGACCCAGACTTGCCCAGGAGTGTCCAGGAGTCTCCATTGGTTGGTGGTGGCCTGCTGCAGAGTCGGGGGCAGTGAGTGTAGCAGTAATGCATGGGATGTTTTGAAGGAGGTCACCATTATCTTCATTGCCTCTACCATAGTTTGGCCCCAGATAAATAGCAGGGAGGGAACACAGCTCCACCCATAAATAGGAAATTGGATTAAAGATTTACTGAGCATGGCCCCACCCATCAGAACAAGACCCAGTTTCTCCCTCAGTCAGTCTCTCCCATCAGGAAGCTTCCTAAGCCTCTAATCCTTCTCCATCAGAGGGCAGACAGAATGAAAAACACAATCACAGAAAACTAACCAATCTGATCACATGGACCACAGCCTTGTCTAACTCAAAGAAACTATGAGCTATGCCATTTAGGGCCACCCAAGACGGACATGTCATGGTGGAGAGTTCTGACAAAATGTGATCCACTGGAGAAGGGAATGGCAAACCACTTTGGTATTCTTGCCTTGAGAATCCCATGAACAGTATGAAAAGGCAAAAAGATAGGACACTGAAAGATGAACTCCCCAGGTCGGTAGGTGCCCAATATGCTACAGGAGATCAGTGGAGAAAGAACTCCAGAAAGAATGAAGAAATAGAGCCAAAGCAGAAACAACACCCAGTTGTGGATGTGACTGGTGATGGAAGCAAAATCCAATGCTGTAAAAAACAATATTCCATAGGAACCTGGAATGTTAGGTCCATGAATCAAGGCAAATTGGAAGTGTTCAAACAGGAGATGGCAAGGGTGAACATTGACATTTTAGGAATTCGCGAACTAAAATGGACTGGAATGGGTGATTTAACTCAGATGACCATTTTATCTATTACTCTGGACAAGAATCCCTTAGAAGAAATGGAGTAGCCATCGTGGTCAACAAGAGTCTGAAATGCAGTACTTGGATGCAATCTCAAAAATGACAGAATGATCTCTGTTTATTTCCAAGGCAAACCATACAATATCACGGTAATCCAAGTCTATGCCCCGACCAGTAATGATGAAGAAGCTGAAGTTGACCAGTTCTATGAATATCTATAAGACCTTCTAGAATTAACACCCAAAAAAGATGTCCTTTTCATTATAGGGGACTGGAATGCAAAAGCAGGAAGTCAAGAAACACCTGGAGTAACAGGCAAATTTGGCCTTGGAGTACAGAATGAGGCCAGGCAAAGGCTAAAAGAATTTTGCCTAGAGAATGCACTAGTCATAGCAAACACCCTCTTCCAACAGCACAAGAGAAAATTTTATACATGGACATCACCAGATAGTCAATACCAAAATCAAATTGATTATATTCTTTGCAGCCAAAGATGGAGAAGCTCTATACAGTCGGCAAAAACAAGACCAGGAGCTGACTGTGGCTCAGACCATGAACTCCTTATTGCCAAATTGAGAGTTAAATTGAAGAAAGGGAAAATGACTAGACCATGCAGGTATGACCTAAACCAAATCCCTTACGATTATACAGGGGAAGTGAGAAATAGATTCAAGGGATTAGATCTGATAGAGTGCCTGATGAACTATGGAGAGAATTTCGTGACATTGCACAGGAGACAGGGATCAAGACCAACCACAAGAAAAAGAAATGCAAAAAAGCAAAATGGCTGTCTGAGGAGGCTTTACAAATATCTGAGAAAAAAAGAGAAGTGAAAAGCAAAGGAGAAAAGGAAAGATATTCCCATCTGAATGCAGAATTCCAAAGAATAGCAAGGAGAGATAAGAAAGCCTTCCTTAGCAAAGAAATAGAAGAAAACAACAGAATGGGAAAGACTAGAGAGCTCTTCAAGAAAATTAAGAGATACCAAGGGAGCATTTCATGCCAAGATGGGCTCAATAAAGGGCAGAAATGGTATGGACCTAACAGAAGCAGAAGATATTAAAAAGAATACACAGAAGAACTATACAAAAAATATCTTTATGGCCCAAATAACCACGATGGTATGATCACTCATCTAAAGCCAGACATCCTGGAATGTGAAGTCAAGTGGGCCTTAGGTAGCATCATTACAAACAAACTAGTAGAGGTGATAGAATTCTAGTTGAGCTATTTCAAATCCTAAAAATCATGCTCTGAAAGTGCTATACTCAATATGCCAGCTAATTTGGAAACCTTAGCAATGGCCACAGGACTGGAAAAGGTCAGTTTTCATTCCAATCCAAAAGAAAGACAATGCCAAAGAATGCTCAAACTACCACACAATTGCACTCATCTCACATGCTAGTAAAGTAATGCTCAAAATTCTCCAAGCCAGGATTCAACAGTACATGAACTGTTCAAGCTGGTTTTAGGAAAGGTAGAGGAACCAGAGATCAAATTGCCAACATCCACTGAATCATCAAAAAAGCAAGAGAGTTCCAGAAAAACATCTATTTCAGCTTTATTGACTATGCCAAAGCCTTTGACTGTGTGGATCACAACAAACTGTGGAAAATTCTTAAAGAGATGGGAATACTACCAGATCACAGTACCTGCCTCCTGAGAAATCTGTATGCAGGTCAAGAAGCAACAGTTAGAAGTAGACATGGAACAACAGACTGGTTCCAAATTGGGAAAGGAGTACATCAAGGCTGTATATTGTCACCCTGCTTTTTAACTTATATGCAGAGTACATCATGAGAAGTGCTGGGCTGGATGAAGCACAAGCTGGAATCAAGATTGAGAGGAGAAATATCAATAATCTCAGATATGCAGATGACACTGCCCTTATGGCAGAAAGCAAAGAAAACCTAAAGAACCTCCTGATGAAAGTATAAGAGGAAAGTGAAAAAGTTGGCTTAAAGCCTAACATTCAGAAAACTAACATCATGGCATCTGGTCCCATCACTTCATGGTAAGTAGATGGGGAAACAATGGAAACAGTGAGAAACTTTATTTTGGGGGGCTCCAAAATCACTGCAGATGGTGACTGCAGCCATGAAATTAAAAGGCACTCCTTGGAAGAAAAGTTATGACCAATCTAGACAGCATATTAAAAAGCAGAGTCATTACTTTGCTAATAAAGGTCCGTCTAGTCAAGACTATGGTTTTTCCAGTAGTCATGTATGGAGAGTTGGACTATAAAGAAAGCTGAGCGCCAGAGAATTGATGTTTTTGAATTGTGGTGTTGGAGAAGACTCTTAAAAGTACCTTGGAGCGCAACGAGATCCAATCAGTCCATCCTAAAGGAAATCAGTCCTGAATATTCATTGGAAGGACTGATGTTGAGGCTGAAACTCCAGTACTTTGGCCACCTGATGCAAAGAACTGACTTATTGGAAAAGACCCTGATGCTGGGAAAGATTGAAGATGGGAGAAGAAGGGGACGACAGAGGGTGAGATGGTTGGATGCCATCACCGACCAAATGGACATGAGTGTGAGTAAACTCTGGGAGTTGGTGATGGATAGCGAGGCCTGCCGTGCTTCAGTCCATGGGGTTACAGAGTCGTACACGGCTGAGCGACTGAACTGAAACTGAAGATGGCCATGTAACTAACAAAGAAGGGCTAGAGAGAGGCAGGGCTCCTGGCTCTGAAGATGGAATGTGGGTTGCCTCTAGAAGTTGGAAAAAGCAAGGAAGAGGATCCTCCCTGAGAGCCTCCAGGAAGGAATGTGGCTCTGCCCACACGTTGATTTCAGCCCAGGGGGACACGTGTCAGACTTATAACCTGCAGACTGGAGAGAATGAATGTGTGTTGTTTGAGGCTACCAGGTCATTGCTTATAGCAGCAGCAGGAAACGAAGACAGTGGCCAGCACACAGTCCACCCAGACATCTGTCCTCACACCTAACCTGTCTCAAAAGAGAGCCTCATTCACAAGGACTCACCGGAAATTGCCCCCCAGTGGTTTCAGCTCACCCTGGGTCTCCATCTAACTCCTGTGGCCCACACCTCAGCCTGGGCTGTCTGATGCCCCAGCCAGGTACCAGGGTACGCATGGACAGTAGGGGGCTCACTTCACTCACTGATCAGGGGCAAGTATGCCCTGGGGAGTGTGAGGGTCTGGCAGTGGGCACCACACTGCGGGGAGAGCAGAAGACCTGATCCTCTGGGGGGTCAGCAGCATACCCCCTGGGGTCTCCTGGTCGTCTTCAATCCTGTGGATTTTAGAAGCTGTTTTCAAAAAAATTTGGTAGCAAACACGCAACGTAACATTCACCATCTTAACCATTCTTGTGTACAGTTAACTGGTTTTACAAACATTCACATTGTTGTTCAGTTGAAATGGAGCAGGACCTTATAGTCCTCGCCCACACACCACGTCCGCTGCCTGCCTTCTGCCTCTGGAAAACTTTAGTCAAAGAGTAAGTTTAAAGAGAAGTGAGAAATGTGGAAACAAAGGGAAACAGTCCAAGGAGACTAATAATAATGTAGTCATTAAGCATAGTCAAGAACCTTTAGCTCTTTCTCAGGGGCTATAGATAATATTATGAGTTATAGATACCAAAACACCAGTGGAGAAGTTAACTATATGATTACGAGACTGTACTCAGGATATGAGCCGCCACAGTTGTGAGAATTGACCGCAAAACAATGGGAACAAACAGACCCTGGAACTGAAGATTAACTTCATCTGAAACAATCAAGATGATGCTGGTCAGATCACTGCCCGTTTGAAGATGACTGTTAGAGATGGCTGCGCTGTTTCTGCATGTAAACACCGCCCCCCACACACACACTTCTGTCTGTAAAAGCTCTCATCCCCTGCTTGTCAGTGGAAGAATCGGCCTTTGGACAGACATCCACCACCCTCCCTCTGCCCCAGTTGCCAGCATCTGAAATAAAACTTTCCACCAACCTAGCCTGTTTGCTGGCTTTTGAGCGGTAAACAGCAGGACCACCCACGCAAACCTTTCGGTAACACAACCATCACCTTCACCCATCTACAGAACTTTTTTCATCTTGCAAACTGAAACTCTGTACCCAGTAAATAGCAGCTCACCATTCTCTCTCCCCAGCTCCTGGTAACCACCATTCTACTTTCTGTCTCTGTAAATTAGACTGCTCTTCATATGAGTGGAATCCTACAATATTTGTCCTTTTGTGTCTGGCTTATTTCACTCAGCATAATGTCTTCAAGGTTTGTCATGTTGTATATGTGTAATAATTCCTTCCTTATAAAAGGCTGAATAATATTCCATTATATACCACATTTGTTTTTAATTCATTCATCTTTTGATAGACACTTGGGTTGCTTCCCCTTTGGGCTGTTTTGAATAATGCTGTGATGTATATGGGTATATAAATATCTTTTTGATTCCCTGCTTTCATTTTGGGGGGATATATACAGGCATGGGCTTCCTAGTGGTAAAGAACATGCCTGCCAATGCAGGAAACCTGGGTTCCATCCCTGGGTCAGGAAGATCCCCTGGAGGCGGGCACGGCAACCCACTCCCGTATTCTTGCCTGGAGAGTTCCTTGGACAGTGGAGCTTAGCAGACTACAGTCCATAGCATCACAAAGAATCGGACATGACTAAAGTGACTTAGCACACACACATATACAGGCATAGCTCAGAGATGTTATCGGTTCAGTTCCAGATTACAGCGATAAAGCAAAGATCACTATAAAGCAAGTCATAGGAATGTTTTGGTTTTCCAGTGTGTATTAGGGTTATATTCACACTATACTGTGGTCTAGTAAGTGTGTAATAGCATTATGTCTAGAAAACTGTACATGCCTTAATTTAAAATACTTTATTACTAAAAAATGCCAAAACAATAGTAACATCAAAGATCACTGATCACAGATCATCGTAACAAATATAATAATAATGAAAACGTTTGAAATATTGCAAGAATTACCAAAATATGACAGAGAGACATGAAGTGAACAAATGCTGTTTGAAAATGACACTGATAGAGTTATTCAAGGAAAGCTTGTCACCAACCTTCAATTTGGAAAAAAACAGAAAAAGAAAAATCTTTGAAGCACAATAAAGCAAAGCTCAATACAATGAGGTATGCCTGCACCCAGAAGTGAAATTACTGGGTCACATGGTAATTCTATTTGTATTTTTTTGAGGCACCACCACACTGTTTTCCATAGCAGCTGCACGATTGTACATTCTTATCAACCTCATTTAACCATTTTGTTGTCCGTGGCATTAGGAACATTCACACTGTTGCGCAACCATCAGCAGCACCATGCCTCTCTGTCGGGCTTCTCTAGGTTATAGAACTGCCTCTCCAGAGGCTTAGAACCATGCTCTGGTTTGTGAGTCGAAATGGACCCTCCCCACAAAGATTTATGTTGAGCAGTGGATCTGTCATTGAAACCCCAAGGAAAGCCAGGCCTTTAGCTGGATTCGTGGGCTGTTTTTGAGCTGTAGGCATGTTTTCAAATGCAGTTTTCATTTTATACAGCAACTGAATATCTGATAGCAAAATATTTCCATGGAAAGAGCTTGCCCACGGGGAGGAGAAAAAGGAGGCTGCTCTAATGAATAGATAAGCTTGATTTGTGTTTGGCAACATCCTTAGCATTTAATTCCAGCAATTAAAGTAGGCAAATCTCCTTTATTTTGTTCTCCATGTGAAAACAATTAAATATTACAGAATGTCTGAAAGACAGGAAAAAATCCCTACTCATGATCGTACCACCTTAGGGTGACCACCACCACCATTCATGTTACTTTTCCGACAAGGTATGAACCAAACATGCTACTCACCTTGTTTCATTTAAGCTGCATTGCAAGCACGAAGCAGGGTCCTGGATCTAATTCATGGCACTCCTTGGTCCAGCCACATGCCATCTCCTCATGAGGTTCACACTTGCTTCTTTTGCCAAGCGATGTAAATATTCCCTTTCTATTCTTATTTTCAGTTCTAACTTTGTGTTGATACACTCTCTTCAGAGGAACAAGTCTAGATTTTGTTATTATAAATACAGAATGGCTGTGGGCTGTGTTTTATAAGTTTCCCCCTCTGCAAATGCTTACTGGAGCAGCCTGAGCTCCACTCCCAAGGGTCTGTCAAATAATGCCATTTTCCTGGGTGGTACGCTGAGACTGTGCAAGGGGCAGGCTCTGGAGCCCCACTGCCTGGATTTGGGTCTGACTCCTACCAGTTTGGCCTTACACGAGTTACCTAGTTACCTAGCAGGTCCGTGCCTCAGTTTGCCCATCTATGAAATGGGCAAATAGGCATGATAATAGAACCTGCTTTGTAGGGCTGTTGTGTGAATTAAATGGCATAATACAAAGAGCATATAACACATCCTGATACAAAATAACACGGTCTTTGTTGTTGCTGTTGTTGTTATTATATAGTCTTGGTTTTCCCACCAGCTCCCTGCCCAACCTTAAGCTGGATACTCTTCCTCAAGCGTCATTTTCCTATCAACTTTCTATGATTGCATTTTCCCTTCCATTCTCCCCATAGGTTTATTTGCAGTTAGAGGGTGTGGGATGACAAATGCACCACTTGGAGTTTCTAGGACAGAGGAGAGGCAACTCCACCGAGCCCCGCCCAGCCTGGAAGAGCAGAATACTAGGAGAACAAACTTGCCCCAGTGAAGGGGATATGGTGGGGGTGGCATCCGTTACCCTCACCCTGAGGTTTCAGAGCTGAAAAGTGCTAGGAAACCTCTGCCCCTCCCCCACCTGGTCCCAATCTTCTCTGGGGCCCCAGCTGCCCAGATGGTCTAAATGGGAAGAAAAGGGGGAAATCCGTATCCAATCTGCTCTATTCAGAGCAATGGGAAGGAATCTGCATCTCAATTTTATCATTGTGCTGAGCTTGGCTAAGCTTTGCCCCCCAAGTGGTGAGTGATGGGTGGGTGGGAAGATGGCATTTGTGATCCTGGGTGGGAGGGGCGGCGGCCCCCATGCCTTCCCCTCCCCACCAAACCACAGGCAGATGGTGTTCTTTCCTGCTCTTGGTTCCCCCTATTTCCTCTTCTTTTCTTTTTCTTCTCTTTTTCTCCTCCTTTCCCAGGCAAGCAGCCAAGTGGAGACTTTGAATGGAGGCAAGGAGGGAGGAACTCGGGGAAGGAGAACAAGCCGAGTCCCCTTCCCCAAGGGTCCCTGAGGGCTCAAGGGCTGAGAAGTGGTGGGGACAGAAGGGAGTCTCTCCATTTATCCCATCCACCCTGGCCCCTGGCCTTCCAGTCAAGACTGGACCCAGGGCTGCCAGGCTACTGTCGGAGCCCTAGGAGTGGGGCTCTGCCCTGACAGTCCAACCTCTGGAATGCCTTTCTCCAGAGTCACTCAGGACCTGGAAAAACTGGCCCCCACAGCCAGATTCACAGGAGACTGATTTGTGGCAGGAAGTCAGCTCAATAATTTATAGCCAGAAAGCACTCTCCTTAGTCTGGAAGCCAGCTCAGGAAACCAAGTGAAACTCTGAAGGTTGCTTAGAGAGCACACAGAGCCAGGGCTCGGCAGATACCAGGAGGGCTGGGGCCAGTTCTCCTCGAGGGAGGGTGGTGTGTGGAGTGGCCCAGAGGTGGGCTGCAGCAGCAGACAGTCCTGGGTTCAGATCACTCTGTTATCAACTGGTGTTGTGCGTGCCTCAGTTTTGCTCACATCTGTTTCCTCTCATCAGCTGAGCGTAGTAATCTGTGGGCATCACGCAACTTTTCTTGCCAAACTGCCTTGAGGTCTTGGAGGGAGGAGTTTAGCACAATGCCTGGCACATTCTCAACAGGTGGCAGCCATTTTTATTCAAGCCATCATCTTTCAGGGTCTCTTCCTTTCTGACTACACCATTTTTAGCAATCAAAAGACACCCCAGCCGCTCTGGGTACAACCAACTTGCAGCATTAATTTGAGTTGCCTGCTGCCTTGGAGGAAATGACAACCCACTGAAGTATTCAGTGGAGAATCCCATGGATAGAGGAGCCTGGTGGGCTACAGTCCATGGGGTCACAAAGAGGTGGACACGACTGAAGGGGCCTAACACACACGCCACTGCTGCCTTGGCTCAGCTCTGCGACCCGCGCCCCTCCCACTCGGTCCTCCAGCCCCTCCTGGCTTCTCTCCAGGGCTGCGCCCCGGCAGCTGGGTAGGTGCTAGTGGGGCTGAGACCCAGCTATGCTCTGAGCATGGGCTGGGCTCTCTCAGAGGAAGAGGTACTCAATTCCAGTTCTCAGACAGGTGGCCTGCTCTAACCCATCCCTCCCACTGCCCCTGCCACCTACCTTTCCAAAGCACAGATTCAACCACATCCTTCCACTGCTCCAAACTATCGACACATCCTCCTTTTCAGCAGCAGAAAACCTCCTGATGCTACAGGTTTGTGCTGAAGTCTCCCTCATTTGGCCTCGATCTTCCTTTCCAGACTCGTCTCTTGCTGCCCACTTCTCCAACCTCACTAGATGATGCAAGGATGGATCAGGGCCGTGTCTCTGCCTGGGCCCTTACCAGTTCAGTGTTCTGGAATGCTCTTCTCCTCGATGGCTGGGAGATCTCCTCTTCTTTCCTCAAGGCCCTATTTGAGTTCCACCTTTTACAGGAGGGCCTAGACCTCCATCCCACCAGCATCCTCTCACTTCCCTTTCCTAGGGCACCTTGGACTCTGCTTCCTACTCATCTCCTCTTCATACTTCCTTCTCTTTTGTGGGACCATAAGCAGCAGGAGAGCTGGGATACCCCCTGTTTATTCTTCTACTGAATGGAATGATGGATAACTCAGTGGTCCTTATTGGTGTGACTTTTCAGCTTCTCCTGCCAGAGGCAGGTCTGGACAGTGGGCCTTGCAAGCAGGAAAGGCATGGTTGTGCAGGGAATGTGCTGGGGGGTCGGTGTGGGCTCTGTGTGGGGTCAGCTCACACACACACTCTCCACCCCTGCCCCCCTCATCCTTCTCCCCAGAGAGGAGCAAAGGTCCCTGTAGGACTGCAGTCCTTCCTGGACCCTGGGCCTGGCCCTCTGCCTTTTTTCTCTTTCCTTCATTCTCAGTCAGTAATTTCATCCCCTCCCACGGTTGCAGCTAATCCTCCTCCCACTATCTGAGCTGGGAAAATGAGCTCTGGAGAAGTCCCATGAAGGCGAGGAGTCCTCAAGGGGCAGCCCACATGGGTGTGCATTCTCTTTCTCTGCCTCTGTCTCTGTCTCTGTCTCTCTCTCTCTCTCTCTCTCACACACAAACACATACACACACACACAAACATGCATTCACATGCTTCCAAGCACCATTACAGTGACCCCATAGTGAGGACCACAGGGAACTGGGGCAGCAGCAGGAAAGAAAACAGTAGAATGTCTGGCCAAGGCTTTGGGAACATGCTTTCCTCGTCACTGAGGGTCCCCCAAATAGCAGGAGTCTGCTGCTGCTGCCCTCCCACCCCCTCTTCTAAAGCATCCCATCCAGTGCCAGTGATAAGCGCTTGGAGACAGGGAGAAGCACAGGCTTGCTGTGCCCTCTTAGCATCCAGACCCCAGGACCAGGTCACTGTCTCTGCTTGTTCCTCGGGAGACTGTCTCCTCTCCCCTAGTGAACTGTAAGCTCCATGAAAGCAGGGACCAAGCCTTTGTCCTGTGGGTGTTCCACCTCCCTCACTTCCTTTATCTACATAGGAAACTGCATGTGGTAGGCATTCAGCAAATGCTCAGTGAAGTAGGTATAAACAAATGCAGGGAGAACCTGGGAAGACACTTAGGTGACTAGGTGAGTGTTTTATGTACGTGAAACATTTATACAATGGATTTCATAAAAGGCCTGCTCTGTGCCAGACTTAGTTCTGGGAGCGTGGTGACAAGCATTCTATCCAAAGCAAGGACATATTAGCTTTATTTCACAGGTGACAAAACTAAGGTTTGCACGCAGGTCTGGCAGCCTCCCAAGCTCTGGGCTTTCTGTAGAACTCTGCAAGCCTCAGGAAGGTGGCATGGCCTCCACTACACACTGCCAGTGGAGAAATCCTATGATTATTTTAATGTCAGACCACACAAACATATTAGAAATAGAAATTCCTGAATGTCTTAGGCATGTGGGTTGTAGGCATGAGAAATCCAACTGTGTGGAAAAGGAATGGTACTTGGTTAATGATACCTGAGACCTGAAAAACAAGGGCTTAAATAAATAAGGAGCAAATTATTAGAAAATAATAATAACAATAGCCAACTTTTATACAGCACCTCCATGGAGGAGGAGATGGCAAGCCACTCCAGTATTCTCGCCTAGAGAATCCCATGGACAGAGGAGCCTGGTGGGCCGTCCATGGAGCCACCAAGGGTCAGACACAGCTGAGCACACAGACAGCTCCTACTTTGTGGCAGGTGCTGATCTAAGCCTGTTAGACAAAATAACTCATTGAATGTTTCCAGCGACTCTCTGAGGGAGGGATTACTGTCCCCAGGTTACAGACAAGGGACAGATCCCAAAGTGTGATGATCAAGCATGGAAAAGAAGCCTGGAGGTAGGCAGAGCAGGGCTCCTTCTGTCCTCAGCAGCCCAGATTCCATCTGTATTTCTGCACCACAATCCTTACCATGTGACTGGAGGTCACCTAAAGCTGCAAAACTGCCCATACCTGTAGGCCAGGCAGAAAGGGAGCCTTCTCAGCTGCTTTCCCGTAGGCTCCATGCAGCTCTCCACAGTGTTTCATTGGCCGCTCAGTCTGGAAGACCAGGACAGGACCTGAGCAGGGCACACTGCCCCCCCCCCACCCCTGCTGATGCACAGGCTCCTGTAGGAAGGAGGGTGAGAACGGACACTGAGGAGATAATACTGCATAGGTGACACCTGATCTGACATGACTGCAGGCAAAAACAGGGAGTTTGATTACAAGGATCTGGGAGGGGGCGGCTCATGAAAGTAGAACACGGAACTCAGGAAAGGGCTACAACTGGAACTGAAAGGCTGGCAGCATCCCAGGGAGTCTCCGTTCTCTCCTGTCACTGGTCTCTGACTTCAGCTCATCTCTGCTCCTCTCAGCCCATAGGACAGGTGGAAGATGGCACTCCATGGGGCCATTAGTGTTCCAGGCTCCTTTACAATGACCAACCTGACTCTGGGCTTGGGGTGGGGAGTGTACACCCAAATGGCTGGGGAGAACATCTGATTGGTCTGCTGTGACCACAGGACTTCCCTTGGTGCAGGCAGCTGTGATGGGGTGGGGATAGGGTATGTGTGAGCCTGCTGGGGGCCTGTCTGTTTGATGTGTGGATGGAGAGATCATTTCCAAAGGTGGGGACTTCTTGGGAGGTGGGAAGTCAGCCCCCACCCCAAGTATCTCGAAAGAGCTCAGGAAGTCAGACCCTGTAACCCTCTGTGACCCAGAGGTTGACCACCTTCTCCTGTTTCACTGTGGCAGTCTTTTCCACCATGACAACCCCTGCCCTGCTGATGTCCTCGGGCCTTGGTTCATGATTCCTAAAGTCAGCCTCTCCACCACCACGCATCCTCAGGATTGAAATGCTCACCTCAACAAGACCCTTCCTGTCTCCTCTCTAATGAGTGTTCAGGCTGCCTGTCTCTGGGTGACTGATCTGTGTGCTGTTTCCATGTCTGAAAGCTGTTCTGGCTCTCTCTCCCTTTTTCCTCCTCCCTCACCTGAGCAGAGGAGCTCTGGAATCCAGGTCCTGTCCTCAGTCCCTGTCCCTCCCACCCTCAGTCCTGTGCTGTGTACCCTTCCCTTCTCCTCAAACAGCAGGAGTGCTGGGCTAGGGCCCAGGTGGGCACAGTGATGTTCAACAAGCAATTATTGATTCAGGAGGGACTTGGAGGACATATTTACATGAAAACCATAATATGAGCAGAACTTCTGCTGCAGAAATTAGGTACTTTTAGGCCTGGGGTCCAGGAGAGAGGAAGGGGCCCAGGTGTGTGCATGTGTGTGTGCTAAGTCACCTCAGCCATGTCCAATGCTTTGCGACCCTATAGATTGTAGCCTGCCAGGCTCCTCTGTCCTTGGGATTCTCCAGGCAAGAATACTGGAGTGGGTTTCCATTTCCTCCTCCAGGAGATCTTCCCAACCCAGGGATGGAACCTGAGTCTCTTATGTCTTCTGCATTGGCAGGCAGGTTCTTTACCACTAACACTACGTGGGAAGCCCCAGGATGTCCACCTAATTCAGTCTGGAGGAACTCAGAATCTGGCCACACAGAGGGCCAGGCCTGGGGAATCGGGGTGGCACAGAAGCCTGGGAAGGAACCCTAGGACAAGGGGAGGGTTGGGAATAATGGGGGGAGAGCAGTTGTCAAACTGCCTTGGATGTCCTGAGGGGCTGATAGAAGAAAAGCCCCAGCTAAAGTTGAAAAGGATGATATTTGCATATGTATTGAACGTAGCCAATTAGGTGTTACTATCAGCCAGTGTCCCCACAGGAAACAGATGGCACATGCAAATTGGGAAATGCAGGGCAGTTTAATAAAAGAACTGTTTACAGAGGGGTGGGAAGGGCTTGGGGAACCATATGGGAAGGCTCACTGTGCAGTACCCTCGGGCTGATAACCAGGGGTGTAGTATCCCCCTAGGCCTGAAGGGAGGAAGGAGGGAGTGATGTTGAAGCCTGGAGGCAGAGAAGCTGCAGGAAAGGAGCTCTGACCTTCCGTGGAGGGATGCAGCAGCCCACTCTGTTGCTTCCTGTCCCCTCCCTGCCTCCCCCTCCCCATCTTCTGCCGGTACCCCCTATTGACCAGCTGGAAGGAGGCCCCTGATGCGGTCCAGGCCCACAGCAAGGAGAAGGAGAAAGAGTAGAGGAGAAAACAGAAGGCCTCCAGCCCAAGGACATGAGGGAATTTCCCAGGTCTCCCTGCTCCTCTTCCCTCAGGACACCAGAATAGCTCTAATGAACTCTCACTGTCTGCCAGGCACTGTTCTATGCCTTTAAGAGGCAGTACACTCCAGCATCCATGGGGGACTGGTTGCGGACGATTCTCCCCCTACCAAAACCTTCAGATGCTCGACTGCCTTATAGAAAACAGCATACAGTATTTGCTTATAACCTATGCACATCCTCCCATACACTTTAAATCATCTCTAGATTACTAATACTATGTAAATGATATGTAAATAGTTGTAAATACCATGTAAATGCTATGTAAATAGTTGCTGGGGGGGGGCACAGCAAATTCAAGTTTTGCTTTTTGGAACTTCTTGGAATTTTTTTCCAGAATATTTTCAATCCGTGTTGGTGCGGAAGCCGCTGGTGCAGCCACCTGTAACTCCCTTAACTTTTACAAATGCTGAGGGAGTTGATGTTGTTGTTCTCACTCCCAATTCGAGGAAACTAAGGCAGGGAGAGGTTAAGTATTCTTTCCCAGAGTTGCACAGCTGGTAAGAAGAATGCTGGAACTTGAACTAAGGTTGACTGGCTCTAGAGAGTTGGCCCTGCCTTTTGTGTGTGTGTGAATTTATTTATTTAGTAACTGCATTTTCAGTGTTCGTTCTTAGTTGTTCTCTTAACAGTTTTATATTTGTATTAACTTGTTGCTGTCTTCCTCATTCTCCATACTTGATCATCCCTTGTTTCCCCTCTTTCTTTTCTTTTTTTTTTAAATTTCTTTCTTTATTTTTTTACTTTACAATATTGTATTGGTTTTGCCATACATTGACAAGAATCCACCATGGGTGTATGTGTGTTCCCCATCCTGAACCCCCCTCCCACCTCCCTCCCGATTCCATCCCTCTGGGTCATCCCGGTGCACCAGCCCCGAGCACCGTGTATCATGCATCAAACCTGGACTGGCGATTCGATTCACATGTGGTAATTTACATGTTTCAATGCCATTCTCCCAAATCCTCCCATTCTCACCCTCTCCCAGAGTCCAAAAGTCTGTTCTATACATGTGTGTCTCTTTTGCTGTCTCGCATACAGGGTTATCGTTACCATCTTTCTAAATTCCATATATATGCGTTAGTATACTGTATTGGTGTTTTTCCTTCTGGCTCACTTCACTCTGCATAATAGGCTCCAGTTTCATCCACCTCATTAGAACTGATTCAAATGTATTCTTTTTAATGGCTGAGTAATATTCCATTGTGTATGTGTACCACAGCTTTCTTATCCATTCCTCTGCTGATGGACATCTAGGGTACACGCTATTGTAAACAATGTGGCAATGAACATTGGGGTACACGTGTCTCTTTCAATTCTGGTTTCCTGGGTGTGTATGCCCAGCAGCAGGATTGCTGGGTCATATGGCAGTTCTATTTTCAGTTTTTTAAGGAATCTCCACACTGTTCTCCATAGTGGCTGTACTAGCTTGCATTCCCACCAACAGTGTAAGAGGGTTCCCTTTTCTCCACATCCTCTCCAGCATTTATTGCTTGTAGACTTTTGGATGGCAGCCATTCTGACTGGTGTAAAGTGGTACCTCATTGTAGTTTTGATTTGCATTTCTCTGATAATGAGTGATGTTGAGCATCTTTTCATGTGTTTGTTAGCCATCTATATGTCTTCTTTGGAGAAATATCTCTTTAGTTCTTTGGCCCACTTTTTGATTGGGTTGTTTGTTTTTCTGGAATTGAGCTGCAGGAGTTGCTTGTATATTTTTGAGATTAATTCTTTGTCTGTTGCTTCGTTTGGTATTATTTTCTCCTATTCTGAAGGTTGTCTTTTCGCCTTGCTTCTAGTTTCCTTTGTTGTGCAGAAGCTTTTAATTTTAATTAGGTCCCATTTGTTTATTTTTGCTTTTATTTCCGATATTCTGGGAGGTGGGTCATAGAGGATCCTGCTGTGGTTTATGTCAGAGAGTGTTTTGCCTATGTTTTCTTCTAGGAGTTTTATAGTTTCTGGTCTTACGTTTAGATCTTTAATCCATTTAGAGTTTATTTTTGTGTATGGTGTTAGAAAGTGTTCTAGTTTCATTCTTTTGCAAGTGGTTGACCAGTTTTCCCAGCACCACTTGTTAAAGAGATTGTCTTTTCTCCACTGTATATTCTCACCTCCTTTGTCAAAGATAAGGTGTCCATAGGTGTGTGGATTTATCTCTGGGCTTTCTATTTTGTTCCATTGATCTATATTTCTGTCTTTGTGCCAGTACCATACTGTCTTGATGACTGTGGCTTTGTAGTAGAGACTGAAGTCAGGCAGGATGATTCCTCCAGTTCCATTCTTCTTTCTCAAGGTTGCTTTGGCTATTCGAGGTTTTTTGTATTCCCATGCAAATTTTGAAATTATTTGTTCTAGTTCTCTGAACAAGACTGTTGGTAGCTTGATAAGGATTACATTAAATCTATAGATTGCTTTGGGTAGTATACTCATTTTCACTATATTGATTCTTCTGATCCATGAACACAGTATATTTCTCCATCATCTATTTATGTCCTCTTTGATTTCTTTCATCAGTGTTTTATAGTTTTCTATATATAGGTCTTTTATTTCTTTAGGTAAATATATTCCTAAGTATTTTATTCTTTTTGTTGCAATGGTGAATGGAATTGTTTCCTTAATTTCTCTTTCTGTTTTCTCACTGTTAGTGTATAGGAATGCAAGGGATTTCTGTGTGTTGATTTTATATCCTACAACTTTACTATATTCATTGATTAGCTCTAGTAATTTTCTGGTGGAGTCTTTAGGGTTTTCTATGTAGAGGATCATGTCATCTGCAAACAGTGAGAGTTTTACTTCTTCTTTTCTAGTCTGGATTCCTTTATTTCTTTTTCTGCTCTAATTGCTGTGGCCAAAACTTCCAAAACTATGTTGAATAGTAGTAGTGAGAGTGGGCACCCTTGTCTTGGCCCTGCCTTTTGATCCTTCTGTCTCCTGAGGCCTGGAATTAGTGTCAAGGAAAGGAGATGCTGGCACCCGGGACAGGAGAGCAGTGCCAAGCCCTTCACAGCAGGAAGGACCCAGCTTAGCACTGAGGAATAAGTTCTGTGAACAGCTGTATGAAAAATAGCTCCATGGAGTAAGTTTGGGCCAAATCTCCCTCCCAGAGGGTTTCTGCTCAGAGAGATGGCCAGGCTCTCCTGGGAAGGAGCAGCCTATTGAGCCTGAAATTGAGATTAAAGAGGTGCTCTGAGGGCTAATGACCTGTGAGGTGCAGAATGGGGCAGGGTAAAGGTGCACGGACTGTATGGTCACAGGGAAACTTCCTGGAAGCCTTGCAGCAATGCAATGATAGGTTTTGTCTTATTTACACACAGGTGAGAAACAGGAAGAGACATCCTGCTCTAGTTTTCCAAATCTGGAGTAAGTAGAAGCAGTGGGGAGGGAAGAGAGAGGAGAGATTAGGAGTAAAAAGGATCTTGAGCATCAAGGAACTCCAGGGGCTTCTCAGCCTTGGGGAGACTTGTCAGAGTCATTGTTGGGATCACTCACCTACTGGTCTCAGAACTCCACCTCCAGTGGAAGTGATTCCGATTTGCTGCTATCCCAGCCGGGAATCCCTGATCTAGTTCAACCTTTCAGTTCACAGCTTTATTAAAGTGACACCAAGGAGGCCACTTAGTGCAGTGGGACATGTAAAGGATGTGGAGTTAACAGGACTTGCTGACACACTGGGTGGACTGGGGAGGGAGAAAGCTGGGAAGTGATACAGAGTGTCTGAGTCAGACTCCAGAGGAACTGTTGGGCAACCCTGTTTAGAGAAGTTTTAGAGAACCAACACTAATTTTTAAAATTTTTATTGAATCAGTTTCATTCAGTTCAGTCATTCAGTCATGTCTGACTCTTTGCGATCCCATGAACTGTTGCACGCCAGGCTTCCCTGTCCGTCACCAACTCATAGAGCTTACTCAAACTCATGTCCATTGAGTCAGTGATGCCATCCACCATCTCATTCTCTGTCGTCCCCTTCTCCTCCTGACTTCAATCTTTCCCAGCATCAGGGTCTTTTCCAATGACTCAGATCTTCACATCAGGTGGCCAAAGGTTTGGAGCTCCAGCTTCAGCATCAGTCCTTCCAATGAATATTCAGGATTGATTTCCTTTGGGATTGACCGGTTGGATATCTTGCAGTCCAAGGGACTCTAAGGAGTCTTCTCCAACACCATAGTTCAAAAGCATCCATTCTTTGGTGCTCAGCCTTCTTTATGGTCCAACTCTCACATCTATACACAACTACTGGAAAAACCATATAGCTTTGACTAGATGGACCTTTGTTGGCAAAGTAATATCTCTGCTTTTTAATATGCTGTCTAGGTTGGTCATAGCTTTTCTTCCAAGGAGCAGGCGTCTTAATTTCATGGCTGCAGTCACCATCTGCAGTGGTTTTGGAGCCTAAGGAACTAAAACTAAAGTCTGTCACTGTTTCCCCATCTATCTGCTACCAAGTAATGGGGCCAGATGCCATGATCTTAGTTTTTGAATGTTGAGTTTACACCAGCTTTTTTTTTTTTCATTGAATAGATGTTATTAAGCACATTTAATATTCAACAGTGAAAATATTATAAAAAAGTATATGTTGAGACACTTGGCTCACCATTTTGCTACTTTTAAGTGACCTTTTTTAAAAAATTAGTTTGGGTTTATTTTTTCCACTGTATTGTAATGCTAATATAAGCAAATATAAATATATATTCTTATTTCTACCCTCTTTTTAATACAGAGTGTAGCATGCTATATTACACTGTTATGCACTGTATTTTTTTCACTTAATATACCTGGAGACTCCTCCATAACAAAATCTGAAGACCAACCCCCATTCTTTTCTGCAGCTGTATCATATTCCACTACTAAGATACACCGTGGCTTATTTAAGCAGTCTCCATTTGCTGGATATTTGGTTGTTACCTGTCTTTTGTTATTAAAAAAAAAAAAAAAGCCACAAGGACTAATCTCGTGTATAAGTCACTTTGCAGGTGTCCCAGTCACCTATTCTTGTTTCTTAACTAACTGTGGTGAAGGAGCAGATTTTACTTTTCAATATGCAATCTGCTGCAGATGGATACTTCAGTAAAATTCAATCAAAGTGAATTTCTTGAGAACTGAATTGAAAAAAAAAAACTAGGCAAAATACAAGTTCACATATTTTGTTATTAGATCCAATAGACATAAAAATTACCCTGTCAAATTACTATAAAGGTTTTAAAAAACATTATCCAAATTTTTCATTTATCTTATCTCAGGGTGGTCACAGCTTGTGGACCACACTTCGAGTAGCACTGGGTTACTCCAGGGATTAGGTCAAAGGGGGTCATGCCTCTGTTGTTTTGCCAGGTGTTGCCCGGTCCCGCTCCATGGGGTTGTATCATTTTGCACACCATCCAGCATTGTGTGGGGCTTCCCAAGTGGTGCTAGTGGTGAAGAACCCGCCTGCCAATGCAGGAGACACAGGGGTCCATCCCTGGGTCGTAAAAATTCCCTGGAGGAGGGCACAGCAACCCACTCCAGCATTCTTGCCTGGAGAATCCCCATGGACAGAGGAGCCTGGTGGGCTGCAGTTCATAGGGTCGCAGAGAATCGGAGACAACTGAAGCGACTTAGCATGCCAGCAGCCTAGGATCACTCCTTTCCCACTGCCTCCCCAGGAGCTGTCATCTCACTTGGATTTGTGCAGAACTGACAGGTGAGCAGCCTTACCTCAGTTCAGCTTTTAATTTGAGTTGTTCTTATTATGAATGAGAATAGTGTCATTCATATATTTAAGCCCTGTTTGAATTTGTATTCTTTGCCCTTTTTCTACTGGATTGTTGTCTTTTTCCCCTTGATTCTCAGGAATTCTTTATATATTAGGAATATTATCCCTTTGTGTCTGCCACAAACTGCTAACCTTTTCCCCCGTTTGTCATTTGCCTTTTGATTTTGCTGGATGTTTGTTTTTATGTGGGGGTGGGGTGGGGTGGGGAGGAGCTTGCAGAAGTTCGTGATTTTTATGTAGTTAAAATTTGTCAATCTTTTGTTCAATAGCTTCTGGCTTTTGAGTCATGGTTCTCCACTCCAAGGTTATAAAGAATTCTGCCCACATTTTCTTCTAGTATTTTTCTGCTTTTATCCTTAACATTTAAATCTTTCATCCAGTGGAATTTTCCCTAGTTGGTGTGAGTTATGGATCTAAATTTATCTCTTTACAAATGGCTACCCACTTGTCCTAACTCCATTTATTAAAATCCCTACGATACCACCTTTATCATTAAAATAAATTTTAAACTATTTGGGATCATAATAGAAAAAGCTCTATAATTTGTCAGTTTTGTCCAGAATACCATTACAAGGGAAATTAGCTTTCAAGATATGATCTATAACTTTACATTACTGAAGCAGAGCAAACTCTTAAGTATCATAAATAAAATATAAATCTTATTTAAACAAACAAACAAATCCTGTGGGGCCACTGGCAAGCACACAGGGAATCGGGAGAGGTGGGCATTGCCTAGGGAGCGCGTGGTGAGAGTGAGCGTTTGCATTGCAGGTCTTCCCCCAGCCTGCCTCCGGGAGCCGGCACCACCGAGGGGCCCACTATGGTGTTCCCGGGTACCCTGGCCGTCACACTGCTGGTGGTGCAACTCGCCAGCTCCCAGGATATCGCCGGTGAAGCCAGCGGTGAGCAGCAGCTGTGCTCCCTGAGGGAACACCCCATCGTGGCCTTTGCAGGTGAGAGCCACTTCCCACTGGGTCCTTTTTTTGCAGGGAGGACTGTGTTCTGAAGGACTTAGGCGGGCCCTCTGCAGGGTCTCTCTGGATGTCGGAAGTCCCTCTGGGGGTAGGTGTAAGAGGAATGGGTAGCAGTGGGCTGGAGGATCTGATTTTCTCTCCAGACAATTCCTTCAGCTCTTTCTCCATGTTTCCCCAGGGTCCTTCCCTGGAATTCCATTGCTGCAGGATGAGGTTGTGGCTGCCCAGGATGGGGTGGCCAGGGGTTGGTGGGTCATCTCAGCTGTAGCTCTTCTGGCAGCATGAGCTCTGCTTCTTGGCTTCCCTGGGGAAGAAGGAGGGTGACTCACGCATGAGGGAATGCCTAGAGATCTCTGGAAAGCTTCCTTCTGCTCTAAGATGGCTACAAGGATGCCTGTCTTTGAGGCCCCGGGAGCCCCCAGGAAAAGGGGCCTTGATGACTCATCATTCCTTCTGTCAAGGGAGGGCGTGAGAGTGTCCTGTTAAAGTGTTTCCCAAGTTGGGGTTTGTGAATCACTGGACATATTCTGAGGGGTCCATAAGTTCTCAATAAGAGTTTCTAAAATGAGGATATACATTTGATGATAATCTAAAAATAAAACACAAATACCAGAGCATCTTGCATGTTCTCCCTCAACCTGTTAGCCAGTTTGGGGGTCACTAGGGGTGTTAGGATCCATCACCTATGCAGCTCACATGAGGATCTGCAGATGTGGTCTCAGGGGTCCCCAGGTTCTTAAGACTGATAAACTATCTGTGCTTTTTCCCCCTTCATAATAACCCTGGCAGCACGGCAGGGCAAGGACTCATCTCTGTTTACAGAAGGGCAGGCTGAGGTGTAGATGATTGGAGGGGTTTGTCAGAGCTGGGTCTCAGTGTTGGCCTCCTGACTCCCATCGCGGCCTCTTCCACTTCCCGGGGCAGAGGGCAGGTGTTCCACCCTCGCGTGCCCTGGAAGCCCATCCGGTGAGATTCCACACAGCCAGCTTGGAGGGGCAAGGTAGAAACCAGAGTGAAGAAATGAATCCATGAGACCGAAGCAGGCATGGGATCTGGGGCGTGGGGAAGGCAGTATGGATAGAAGCTGGGGCAGCAAGGTGGGGAGGCTGGGGGCCTTTCGGAAGTGCAGGATTTCCAGCTGTGGGCTGGCTCCCGCTCAGGGAGGAGGGTTTCCAGCCGTCTTCTCTGTGCTGTCTTGTTGGAGCCTGGATCCGAGGCTTTGAAGGCTTAAGTGGATTAAAGTGAATCAGTAATGTCCTTAAATCTACAAAACGCAGGCACACCCTCAGACTTCTGATGGCTCCTGGCATGCTGCTGGCTGTTGCTGAAGGGAAGGACCAAGGAGCAGGATTCTGAGGGTGGCCTTGTCATATGAGAACCCCCTGTGGCAGCTCTAATGAACCCTTTTTTCTCGGGGGCTTTGCTGGGGCATGGCTGGATCTGGGAGCAGAGACAATGGAAGGAGAGCAGGGGAATTCCTGTTGCCCAGCCAGGCTGGTCTATATTGGTACAAACTGGGTGTGATGAGAGGAGGGGGAGAGATGTAAAGAGGTGTTCGTTGAGAGCCTGACTTCCTTGACACCAGTTCTGATCTTCAGCTATAAAGTACTTGAATGAAACTGACTTCCCACCCCACCTCCTTTCAGAAGGAAGGAATGAGGTTAGAGTGACACGACAGTTGATGTGGAGTGACAGGAATTCCCTGAGTCCCAGGAGAGGGGAGGTGGTCCGTCATCCTAGACTGACAGCCCCAGAGAGTGGAGTCATCTCTGTTTTCCCTCCTCAGGCCTTCTGGTCTCCCCGAAATTCAACCCTTCCCTCTTTCTGACAACTTTGAGTTTTCCTGTCTATTCGCCAAATTTTTCTTCAACCTTAGACCCAATACCAGACTCTAGGCACAGTGCTGGACTTTGTGGGGCCTCAGAGGTGAAGGAGAGTTTTCTTTGAGTACTCCTGTTTCTTGTTCCTTAAATGTCACTCCCTCTGGTCCCCCAGCGCAGTTAGTCCTGCGCCAGGGCTGGTCCTCTTGTCCATGTCCACCCCAGCCCCATCCTTTAGTTCTGCAGGGCACGCACTAGGGACCTCATTCATATTAGGTGACTATATTCTGGGTGATGCCATATTCCAGTTGCCATAATCCAGCCCAGCACCAAGCCCCAGCTTCCGGGACCCCCTCAGATGTCACACTTTACTTCTGACTGATCAGTAAGCTTCTAACCCTGTAGCTCTGAGTTTCCCTCTGCCCTGACACCTGACTGATCCATGAATAACCCCTAAATACCCCCCAGAGGAGCTGCCACTTGCAGAATCTGCCAGCCATGTTTCTGTTTTGTAAGGTTGAATTTTCTCCTACTGGTTTCTTTTCAGGGGCTCCACCTGTGTTTCTCTCTGGCCTGCATGTTATTCCTTTCGCCGCAGCTTGGCCTTTCTGGGTGGTGGGAAGAAGCCAGTATCGGGTTAACACTAACAGTGGTTAATCCACAAAGTGAGTAATTGAATTGACTATAATTAAAATCACAGGCGCGTCATGGAGAATGTCATTTTTCTCTTAAAGTCGCCATCCAAAGCCTTCACTGCACACGGTGCTCAGAACGTGCTCGGTGTTTTAATGACAGCTTTCCCTCTGGTCCTCTTTGCCTGTTTAATAAGAGGAAGCTGGCTCCCTTCCAAGACGGCTCCCCCAGGATCACCACGCTGAGCCCACTGCATCTCCTCACTAGTCCCTTTTTTTTTGCCCTTATCAGTCACTTCCGGGTAAGGAAGAGGGTCAGAAACTGAAAGGGACCACCCCTCCTCCACCCCACCTCCCACTGTCATTCTAGCTCCTGCTTCTCTTCCTCTCCCCTCACCTCAAGAAAGGGCTGTAATGAAGGCTGAGCTGAGCCATCTCCAGATGGACTTGTCTGATGGCAGACCAGTCATGCCACCTCTTCCTCTGTTCAGCATCTGGAACACCCCTGTCAGAAGGGAAGAAGGGGATTAAAGTGCAACTTTTTGCTCTTATTGGAGAGCACCCAGTATGCTGGGGACAGGCAAACCCTTCACACACACACAAACACACCACTGAGAGAACAGATGAGCACATTTAGAGTGACAAAAACATACAATGTGAATGAAACTGGAAGGATAGAGAGAACATAGAACAAAATAAGATTAGGATGAAGAGCTTATAATCCAGGAAGGCTTCCTGGAGGAGGAGGAAGGCCTAAGTCTCTAAGGTACTAGGATATCCTATCCGGATTCCTGAGAGTGGCCCTGAGATCAACTGAAAACTCAGCCTAATTGACTCCAGATCCTCTCCCTATACTGAGATCGCCCCAATGCCAATGCAACTTCACGATGGCTCATGCCAGTCTATAGCCACATGCTGAGGGCAGAGGCAGATACAAAGGGTCTGCTTCATTTTGCTGCAGAATTTCTTTCTTCTTCTTCTTTTTTAAATGGCGCATATCACAGTTTTCTGAAAAACATCCAACTTGCAAAACCTTCAGTTCTCCAGGGAGCGATTAAGTGTTTGCCTGTCGTGCAGAGATGGAGGGCTGCTTTTACTCTGTAGTTGGAGGGGTAATGAGCAATGATTTATTTCCCTTGGATTACACACACACACACACACACACACACACACACACACACACACACACACCCCTTGCACTCTCCCCTCGGCCTTCTGGGAGCCAGTTACTAATGCACTGTGAGGAAAAAAGCTCAGGGCATCCTCACATTTCCCCCATCATCTTTACCCTACCAGTGTGAAAGTTCCTCTGCCCACAGTGCTCTCTTTTCACCAGTCAGTTCCCTCACATCCATGAGGAAGAGGCTGAAAGGAAGCTGTGAAGGGGCTGTGAGCCCAGATGGGGGAAGTGAGCTTTCATTTGGAGGGAAAGTTTTCTGGGCACTGTTCCCCAGATGTACCCTCCCAAAACCACTGCCCCATCCATCCAGAGGGCTGCGAGGTCTCCTCTGCCCACCCAGTCCTCATGAGAGACTTTGGCCTTGGCTAGGGTGATCCTCCTTGGAGACAGAGATGAGCACTGTCTACCCATCCTCCCTTTCTTCCACTTCTGTGGAGTCTTGTCTGAAAACCTGAGTCTTCTTGTACAAAAGACAGTTGACAATTATTCATATATTTAGTCAAATACTTCTGGGTGGTAGGCAGAGGCTAGAGATCCCAGAAGCAAGATCTTCCCTGTCCCCCAGGGCAAACTACCAGATTAGACATCCAGTGAGATAGGGGCTTTGATGACAGTCAAGTAGAGGCCCATCACCTTGTGTGGGAGAGTCAGAGAAGGCTTCTCAGAGGAGGTGGGGTGAGGCTGGGGACAAATAGGAGCTGTTGCACTGAGGGAGAATAGAATCGCAAAGTTCTCAAGCTATTGTGGGATAGATCTGGAGATGTGCACTGGTTGAGTGTGGCTAGGGTAGAGGGTTTGAGAAGAAATGTGTAAGCTGAAGCATCATTCTTTCAATGGATCACTAGATAACTAATGTGCAAGGCATTTATTCTACTTGGGAAGGCAGTGGGGCCAGAACCTGAAGGTCTTCACAGGAGTTGTGACTTTGCCCGGAGGCAACTGGGCACTATTAAAGGGTTCTAAGCTGGGGAATGACACAACTAGAGTTGCATTTTAGAAAGATGGCTTGGTTGCCTTTGTGGAAAATGGGCTGGAGGGGCAGGAGTGGAAGCTGTGCTGGTTAGGATGCTGGTGACAAGAGATGATGGAAGCTCGCCTGAGGGATAGGGTGCAGGGGGCGAGATGGCTGGATTTCGGAGGATAGGATTTGCCAGTGTGTTTGGTGTGGCTGGTGAGGATCTTGAAGAGTCAAGGATGGTTACCAGTTTCCTTTGTGCAGCTAGGGGGTGGGTGGAGCCCCTCTTTGAACTAGGGAGCAAAGCAGGAGCAGTGACAACATGCTTACTCCCTGTCCCCTAGCTGTCTGCTCACAGAGGTGGGCACGTGGAGCCCAGATCTCTGGGGTGCCCCCACTTCACTGCAGCCCTTTTGTTCTTGGGTCCAATGCTGGTGCAGCTGGGAGCCCCTAGCCCAACAGTAACTGAACAGCTGCCTCTCCCTCCCCTAGATCTGAAGCCATGGGTCTCTAACTTCACCTACCCTGGAGCCCAAGATTTCTCCCAGCTCGCTCTGGATCCTTCCAGAAACCAGCTCATCGTGGGAGCCAGGTAATGAGGTACAGGAGGGTTGGGGCCAGGACTGGGGGATGGATGCTAAGCGCACTGAGCAGAGGGAATATTATTTGGGATGACCCTCTGTTGGCAACCCCTCATCCTGGGCCCCTGTTCCTCTCTACCAGACACTTTATCTGTGCCTGAATGCCTGTCCCCCAGAAAAGGAAGCATTTGGGGGAGCGACAAGGAAGTAACCGCCACATCTCAGCGAGCTCTATTCCCCAGGGTCTGGCAGTTATTAAGAGCAAAAATGCCTGCTGTCAACCTCCTAGCCTGCATCCCAGCCATCAAGCCAGAACCTACCTAGCTGGGGTCCTCCCTGGGAGCTCCACGTAGAGAAGGTGCCCCCTGCTGGCCGGCTGGCTGCCTGCAACCTGGGACACGGGACACGGGACACGGGACACGGGCCGCGTGCTTTTATGAAGGACCTCCCGGTTGCCATATCAGTTACCCCCAAGGCCCAGGTCCAGTATTTAGGGATAATACACTCTTGAAGGACTTATGGAAACTTTGCAGGGTGGATTAGGAGGAAAGAATTCTCACAAAATCATGGACCATAATCTCTGATTGGGAAGGGAGCTTAGAGATGGTCTGTTCCAACAGGACCAGCAGCACCACTGGGGAACTTGTTAGAATGCAAATTCTCGGACCCTACCTGATGAATTGGAAACTCTGGAGGTGCGGCCCAGCAGCCTGTGTGTCAGCGCACCCTCCAGCTGAGCCTGGTGCACAGTGAGGTTTGAGAATCACTGGCCTAATCCAGTTGCCCTCAGTTTAAATAAGAGGAAGCAGTAGCCCAAGAGGGGAAGGTGACCTTCCCAAGATCATGTAGCAAGGTAATAAGAGAGTCTGGGCCCTAGAATCCAGGCCCCTAACCTCAGGGTTCGAGGTTTTCCTGCCAATCTATGTTACCACCTCTAGCTGCACTGGTGTTTCTCAGAAGCTCTCTGCCCCGGGAGTTCTGATTGAGCAGGTCTGGGGCAGGAGAGGACGGCCAAGGGTTTGGACACCTCTAGGTTGCACTCTGTAGCTGACCAGCCTTGACTTCGGGGCTCTCCGGAGCGGCCCCACCCATTCACTTGCCATGTGAAAAGGAGGACAGAGCTCTGGACCAGATGAGCTGTGTTCTTGTTCTGGGTGACTTTGACCTGTGAGCCTCAGTTTCCTCATCTGTACAGTCTGGGTTACAGTCTGGGCTGCCACCACGACAGGGCTATTAAGAAGTTAGGGTTTGTAAAGCAATTATCCTTCAATAAGAAATAAATTAATTTAAAAAAGGAAGCTAGGGTTGAATGCATTTTAATGTTTTATTTTGAAATTATTATTTTGTATCAGATATGTGTTACAATATAATATTCAGAAGGTACAAAAGGGAAAAGCAGAGCCGCCCCCCCCAATACACTAGGTAGGACCCCTCACTAGAGGCATGCTGTGTGTGCGTCCTCTCTAAGGTAATCTCTACATGTCCTAGTATGTAAGGGTATGGACCTTATTTCCCTAGCAAAGAGAGTCATTGTTTTACTTTTTATTTGAGGATAATGGTAGATTTGGGCTTCCCAGGTGGCTTAGTGGTAAAGAATCCACGTGCGCGGCAGCAGCCGCAGTAGGCCCTGGTTTGATCCCTGAGTCAAGAAGATCCCCTGGAGGAGGGAATGGCAACCCATATCCAGTATGCTTTCCTGGAGAATTCCATGAACAGCAGAGCCTGGAGGGCTACAGTTCATGGGGTCTCAAAGAATCGGACATGACTAAAGCAACTTAGCGTGCACGCAAAGGTAGATTTACTTGCAGTTCTAAGAAATAATACAGAGAGATACCATCCTTATACCCTTGATCCAGCTCTCCCCAGTGGTAACTGTTTGCCTAACCATAGCACAACACTGCAGTCAGGAAGCTGGCATTCATGCCATTTTCCCACCTGATTCAGGGTCCACCAGTTTTACATACGTAGCTTTTAGAATCCTGATGCCTTTTGAAATAAGTGAAACAGAGAAGGACAAACAGTGAATGTTATTATTTATATTTGGAATCTAAAAAATAAATAAATGAATGAATATAGGAAAACAGAAACAGACTCACAGATATAGAGAACAAACTAGTGGCTACCAGCGAGGAGAGGGAAAAAGGCAGGGGTGGTGGTGGGGAGACAGGAGTAGGGGATTAAGAGAAACTACCATGTATAGAATAGGCTGCAAGGATATATTGTACAGTGCAGGGAAATAAAGCCAATATTTTAAATGATGTATAATCTATAAAAATACTGAATCACTAAGTTGTACCCCTGAAACTACTATAATATTGTAAATCAACTAGACCTTAAATAAACAAATAAATAAATAAATCCTGATGCCTTTGCTCTGAACCTTATGGAAGCATTTTGAAAATTGCCAATCATTCTGTACCTGGCATGTCCCAGGCACTATTTTGTGTATCAGATATGTGGTAAAATCGGAGAAGGCAATGGCACCCCACTCCAGTACTCTTGCCTGGAAAACCCCATGGACGGAGGAGCCTGGTAGGCTGCAGTCCGGTCTCTAGGAGTTGGACACGACTGAGCGACTTCACTTTCACTTTTCACTTTCATGCATTGGAGAAGGAAATGGCAACCGACTCCAGTGTTCTTGCCTGGAGAATCCCAGGGACAGGGGAGCCTGGTGGGCTGCTGTCTCTGGGGTCACACAGAGTCGGACACGAGTGAAGCGACTTAGCAGCAGCAGCAAGTGGTAAAATATCTAAGTGGAAGTGTTAGTCTCTCAGTCGTGTCTGACTCTTTGTAGTCCCATGGACTGTAGCCCAACAGGCTTTTCTGTCCATGGGATTCCCCAGGCAAGAATAGTGGAGTGGGTTGCCATGCCCTTCTCCAGGGGATCTTCCTGACCCAGGGATCAAACCCAGGTCTCCTGCATTACAGGCAGATTTTTTTACCACCTGAGCCACCAGGGAAGCCTATAAACTATGTGAAACATGTAATAAATCATTTAATCTTCACAATTTTTAAATAACCCCAGGCAGTAGGTTCTGTGATGATCCCCACTTTATGGACCAGAAAGCTGGGAGGGTTAAGTAGCCTGCCTGTGCTCACACTGTCTTCCCAGGTCCGCTCCTCCCCCCTTACCTTGGCCTGGTTATGCCTGCAGAGAACCCTTTTTCTAGGATCATCTTTCCTTCCTCCTCCTTTTCTGCCTGACAATTTCCCACTTCTCTGTGGGAGACCTTGGGCCTCTGCAATTCAGGGTAGGGAAATTTTTTATTCATTTATACCCCGCCTTATTCTGTAAAAGGTTTCGGGGGTCAGGCTATAGAGATTTCTTTCTGTTCTCATCTCCCAGAAGAGCAAACTTCGAGTTGTGACGAATGGGTTTTGATGGGATAAAAATGAATGAAGTGATACAGTGTTTCCCTTAATTTTTTAAAGCTGTGAGCAGATGCCTGTGTTACCTGAGCAGACGGCTGGGGCAGAGCCATAAGCTGGAGCCCATCTGTCCCCAGCCTGGGCTGGTGCTTGCAGGGGAAGGACCTGGGGAAGGATGTTGGAGGCCTGAAGCCGAGGTCCTCTGGCCAGGCCCACCAGGACAGCAAAGCAGCCGAGTGGGTCCTGGGCTTGGAGCCAGAGGTATTTCCTTCGGGTCCCTGGATCCATTCAGCAGGGGCCCCTCCCTCCGTTTCTGGCCCACTCCACAACCTCTCCTCTCGTTTCTCAGCACAGCTTAGGTAGGCCAAAACTTTCTAAAGAAGTTATTCCAAAAACTTCAAGAACCAAAAGAGGAACAGCCAAAAGAAGATATAAGAAGGAAAGAAAATTCTCAGGGAAAACCAAAACTTTACATCTGTTTGACATTAATAAAGCCTTTTAACATGCACCCCACCATTCCTGTTTCCATGGGTCTTATGAAATAAGGAAGTCAGGCGTTAGTTTCTCCGTTTTACAGATGCAGACACTGAGGCCCTCAGGACGCCCCCAGCAAGTGGAGTTCTCGCTGTCTGCAGCAGGGTCTACTCTGTGAGCCTCTATTCACTTCCATGCAGTTCTCTGACCTGCGGGTCCTGCCACTCTCCAGGTCCACCCACAGAGCCTGTGGGCCTCCAGGGGCACATGAGTCTCGGTTTCTGTTCCACCTCTTCCACATACTGTCTCTCTGACTTGGTCCATTTACCCCAGTTGTTTCCTCATCTGTAACACGGCGTTTTCTCTCTGCTCCCAGGATGGCTGTGCAGATTAAATGAGCTAATGAAGGTAAAGCTCTCCCTGGGGTTGGCCCACCATCGGCCCTCTGCAGTTGGCACCCAGTCCTGGCACCCAGAGGCAGGAGCCAGAAAGCCGTTTCCTGGGGACCTGCCTGTAGAACCAGCCTTACTTACGACCGCTGTTTCTGTTTTCACAGGAACTACCTCTTCAGACTCAGCCTTGCCAATGTCTCCCTCCTTCAGGTACATTTGCTTCCCTTCCCTATAATTTCCCTGCTGTTTGGGGGCTGGGCCAGGGCAGCACAAGGAGCAAGATTAAGAATTCAGCCCCTACGGTTGAAAACAGGAATCCTGTGCTCTTGTCAGCAGCTGTGGACTCACCCTAGCTGTCGGGATGACAGCTGGGAAGGTATTTGGGAGTGGGGGTCATGGCCACATAAACATAGGGGCACACACAGGGCTCCTGAATTGTGAGAACAGGAGCTGGTTTGCCTGAGGGGCTCCAGGATGCAGGACTTCCACTAGAAGCAGTTCAGTACTGGGCAAACTGGAATAGCTGGTCATTATAAGTGCAGAGCCTAAATCCACAGGAAAGTCTCTGTATTTGGGCCTGGAAGGAAGGGTGTCCCTGGTTGCTTTCTTAGCTTGGCCTGAGTGATCCCATTCTAGCTTAGCATTTTCACTGAGCTGTGATTGATTTATTATCTGCTGCCAACAAGGACTCCCCAAGTATAATTCCCTAAGTGCTTTGGGAGGCATTTTAATGGAACTCCTTGATCCAGAACATTTATCCCAGATTGAGAAACAGATGCCAAATCATCTCTGCAGAGGCTGAACATTCTAGAGAAAGGAAGGCCATCTCTTCGTCTGAGAGCCTCAGTTCCTGTGTTCCGGGGAGGCTTGCTGATCTCCAGTGATGGGGAGTTCATTGAGTGCTTACTGTGCATCACAAGTGAGCTGGAGAAAAAGGGGCTATAGACACACTGATCTCTGGCCTCTAGGGCTCACAGTACAGCCAGAAAAAAAGATGTTGAGTGATACTCAGAATCTAATTAGAGAATAGTTGTTAGTATATGGGGCTATTCAGTATAGGGTTCCACTACAAAGGGAAGTTGGAGAAGGGGAGAACTCCTTGGTGAGCTAGTGTGATATTCTGGTCTAGTTTCTTTAGAAACTGTTTTAGACCCCCAGGGCCACTGCAGCTGGTAGCCACAGAGGAGGCATAAGGGAGCAAAAAAAAAAAAAAATGTGACCGTCAGAAGGGAGAGTCCAGGAAGAACTAGAGAAAATGGAAAAGAAATGCCATTTATCTATTTATAATAAACATTAATAAACATTTACTGAATAACTACAAAAAACTGGGTCCAGTCCTAGTATTTGAGATCCAAAGGTGAATCAAGCTCAGTCCTTACCTCAAGGAGCAAGCACATAAATTATAAATGATTCCCTTTACTGGATGGGATATGTTCCTAGGGTCTGGGCTGGAGCAAGGTAGAGTAAATTCCCAGAGGCAGCATCCCCAAGCCTGCCAGCTTGGTCAGTCAAATGAGCCCAGCCAGAGCCTAGATTCCAAGTGGCTTTCATGGAAAATGAAGCCAAGATGCCAAGCCCCACAGGCCAGGTCTAGGGGAAGCCAGTGCAGAGATGGTCCAAAGTGGGTGGGAAGAAGTAGATCCTGGGGTCCTTCCCTGAGCCCAGACAGTTGGCTTTTTATTAAGTTCCCATGGTCTGCAAATGAAGGTCTTCTGGGAGCCAAGTGAGGAAAGGGAAACTGATACACAGAAATAATGACAATGCTGCGGGAGGCATGTAGGAAGAGGTGCATGCTGGGTGCACTGGTGGCCCAGAGGCACAAGGAACCCTCAGCTCAGCAGGGTCTGAAAAGTCTTCCCAGAGAGCTGCCTTTGGGCTGGAGCTAGAAGGATGGAGGTTGGCCAGGTAGCTAAGGAGGAGATACAGAGATGTGAAGTAGCATGAAGCACAGGGTGGAGCAGTATGATCACAGGGTGGGCATGGGATAACGATGGGAGATGAGGCCCAGGATGAGAGAGGCTGCACCACAGACGGTCTTCAGAGGGATCCATATTTTATTTTTTTATTTACATTATCGTGTGGGTTTTGCCATACATTGCCATATTTTATTTTGAAGGTATAAAGGTTTAAGCAGAAAAGTGATATGATTATGTTTAGTGTTCCAATCACCTGGTCCCCTGCAGAGAAGGGATTAGTGGAGGAGCTAGTTAGGAAAAATTGCAGTAAGGTGATTGATGGGGAGAATTGAATTAAGGCAGCAGAGTGGAGATGGCGAGAAGACAGGAATTGATCTTCAGATGGCAGACGCCTACAGAGCCACAGCATCACACAGGTCCAGAGAGGACCGGGCACATTGTCTTCTGTGTGAAGGTGACCCCTGGAGTTGGGAAGGAGACAACCCTGGAGGGTTTAGCGGAGGCTTGGACCACAGTGGTGCCATCTAGCCTTCTGGTTGCAGAGCTGAGTAGTATAAACCAGGGGTTGACTGGAGCTAGCTTAACTCTAGACACTGGTTTTCTCTTGGGTGCCCACTAGAATCACTGGGGGAGCTTTAAAAAAGCACTGATGCCTGGATCCTATCCTCATAGATTCTGTTCTAGGGTGCGGCTGGGCACTGGGATTTTTAAAGGCTCCCAAATGATTCCTATGTGCAGCCAGATTTAGGAAGCTCTAGGATGTTAAGAAGGCCCTTATCATAGATGTTGCCCAACTGACTTGGCTTCCCTAGGTGTCCTTGACAGCTGACCCATAGGTCCTGGGTCCCCTACCTTACCAGATGTTAGGACTGTCTAGCTTGATGCTGAGGCCTGGCCTTTGGTTCATTCAGCTCTGAGTGGATCCGGTCTTACCATGGAAGGTATTTTCTGCCAGCCCCATCACTCATGCTTAAAGCAGGGGCTGGGCCTCAGGGGCTTTTCTGTACAGCAGCCACAAGTGCACCAGGAACTGGTTTTACCACCTTTCCAGGGTGTATCTTAGGGCTCTGAATCAAGGAGTTCAGATTGGATTCTTTGTAATAGAACCTAGGAGATAAATAAATGCATTTCATGTTTACATCCTCACCTCCCCACTATCGGGGGACCCACCTGGCCACAAAGAGGAGGGAACAACAGAGAAGTTGGAGGGGGCCATTCAGCATCACCTTGACCAGGCTGGACGTAGACCACAGCCTCTGGTCTCCTTATTTGTCTTCTGATGAGAAAGCCCTGCCTTTTGACCATAAAAGCTGGACTCTACTCAGTGCTCCTCCATTGTCCTACCTGGGGTTTTGGGTCCCTTTTTATAAGTTTTCAGCATCTGCTGTCACAAGTTTGCTCACAGCAACTAAGGGCCAAAAATGAGCTACACCACTTTCCTGACAGGATGAGGCAGGGCCAAGGCCTCCCTGCTCCCGAGTCCAGCTTCCTTGACTGTCTTCACTGCCTGGGGTATGCTCAAGGTTGTAATTCTCCTTTACAGCCAACTGCTCCTCCCACGTGGCCCCAGGATATGATTTAACCAAACTTAAACCGCAGTGTTTTATTGATAGTTTAAATAATTAACACCCCTTAAAGAAAAATCTAAATGCAAACTGTTTATGCAAACTAGTGTCCATGAAAAGGACTTCTAAGTACCTAACCCCTATTAAACAATTTGTGTAAACTACTGTTCCTCAAAAAAATAGAAAAACTCAGCCTACTTCCCAATTCTCCAAGCAGCAAGATCAGAGAGATGCAGGTAGCAGCAGAGACAGGAGGTTATGTGTGTGCGTGTGTGTGCGTGTGCATGTGTGTGCACTCTTGTGCTTGCAGACAGGGAGGGGAAATCAAATCAGCTCATCAGTGATTGTTATCTTTCAGTGTAACTTAATAAGCTGGTTGTGGGAAAGAAAAGGTGGCGAGTAGTCAACATTGTCAAGGGGCTGCTGAATGTAAGCTTATTTGGATTTGTCAGTCAGGAGCTCATGAGCCTCCTGTGCCAGAGCAGTTCCAGGGGATGACGTGGCTGGAGGCCTAATTGCCATGGATTTATGGTCTTGGGCTACCACATGTCCTGCAAGTGCAGAAATGAGGACTGTGATGTACATAAGCATCAGGATGCATATGGGGCTTTGTTTGTGCCTGGGCAGATGGTGAGGCTGATTCTGAGCTCTTTGCTAGTTATACTGCACATTGTCCAATCTAGGCTGGCAGCTTCAGAGTTGTTTGAAGTCTAAACTCTGCTGAGTGGTGGACTTAATGCTCAGACATTTTCATGTTCAACCATTGTCTCTGGTGTCCAGGGGAGTTGTTGAATCTATAAGGAGATTATCCAGTTCCTGGCTCTCTTGACAGCTTTCTCCCATAGCAGAAAACCGTGCAGTTTCTCTTTACTAGGGATTGCTATCCTGGAATTCCTAGTTTAAAGCATTCTGTGTGGTCGGTTGATTTTACACATCTTATTTCCACTCCTTCACAAAATTCTACTAAAAGGACAATGAGACATTTTAAAAGATACAGATCTGCAATGACAGAGAGAACAAAAGAGATGTCAGTAGAGAAAAGATTAAATGCATTCTGGGGAGGTGGAAAGTGGATGGAGCAAATCACAACTGATATAGTGGAGCAGAACAGTTTATAAAGGGAGATATGGCAGAGAAGTAAGATGACTCTCCAGAAGGCCTCAGAAATTGGGCTGCTGGGTATTGTGGAATGTGAAATGAGGTGCAAGTCTAAAAGGGGGACATGGTTGAAATTATCTAAATTGAGAAGCTGGAACCCAGATCTCCTGTCCCATCCCACACAGTAATCCCTTCCTCCATTTTACTTCTCCCCAAGAAAGGAACCCTGGAGAAGGAGAAGGCTACCCACTCCAGTATTCTGGCTTAGAGAATTCCATGGACTGTATAGTCCATTGGGGTCGCAAAGAGTCGGACACAACTGAGCAACTTTCACTTCACTTCACTTCACTTCAAGAAAGGAAGACTAAGACTCTTTCTTTAAAGACCCAACTAGTGAGTCTTCAAATCTGGAGACTCCAGGAAAGGTGAAATCTCACCAATGGGGTATGGGACTAGAACAATAGTTCTCCTTTTTCTATTTTTGTGCAGTTTATTTTTGAAGAAACCTAGTCATTTGTCCTATAGAGTTTCCCACAATCTGGATTTTGCTGACTGTAGTCCAAGTGGTATAATTTAACATGTTCCTCTGCTCCCTGTGCCATCTGTAAGCTGATTCTTAGATCTGAAGACTTTATTCAATTTAGATTCTGGTAAGATTACTTCAGAGATATTAGAGTGTATTTTTTTAGGAGGTGCATAGGATCTGATTTTCTCTGTATTTTTTTAATGTTAGCAGTCATTGATGATTGTTACCTAGATCTATTAATTCTTTAGGTTACAATGCATTAGCCAGACTACTTTTACAAGGAAAAACTTCTTATCTACTGTTTGATTACCTGATGATACAGTCGTACAGAAAGACAAGATAAATGTTTGATACCCTGTCTTTATTCACCCATTTTCAAATAATGAACAGGCTTTGTAGTATCTGTCAATGATGATAAGTGAATTTTATTATTTTATTACTGTTTTTACTACAGACTCATGGCTTTAAACATTGTCGGTGTTTCAACCTATTGCAGTTGTCTCTCATGACTATCCCATCTTTTGCCAGTAAGGAGCCTCTTCAAGTTGACTCCTATGACACTCTGACCCTAGTGGTTCTTTATTGCTTTCTATCGGTATGAAGTGATATTCTAGGCTCACCTTGTACATTTCCTGCCCTAGATCTGGAATTAGCTGTTTCTCCAAGAAAACTTGATTCCTTTCAGTGGGAAATGGTTAGTGATTTATTTTTAAATATAAATAGCCAAAACTCACCAGACATTTGAGGAAGGCCTCTAAAGTCAAAGAGAAAGATAAAAACAAACAAGCAAACAGAATGAAGGAAGCTGTAAGAAACAGGGATAATGCAAGAAATACAAGAAAACACTTTTGAAATTAATTTTGAAAACTAGAGTTTTCTGAGATATAAAATTATTTTGTTCATAAAACATTAAACAAAAAATGAAAATTTAAAGAGTAGGCAAATAAAAGTTAAATTGAAGGATTAGAAGATAAAGTTGAAGAAAAATCTTTCAGAAATTAGAACAACAACAAAAAACAAGAAATGAAAAGCAGGAGAGAAATAAATAATAGAAAACTAGAGGATCAGTGCACAAGGGCAAACAGTGGATTGGATTAATAAGCATTACTAAAAAGAGAACAGAGGAAAAGATAAGGAAGACATTAAGGATGAAATAACATAAGAAAATTTGCCAAAACAGAGGATGATTCTTCACACTGAAAGGGTTGACTGAGTTCCAAAAGAGACCTGCGCTAAGGCACATCAGTGTGAATTTCGGTACACTGTTATCAAAAAGATGATTCTATAAGTTTCTAGCATTCTTTTCTAAAGCAAAAAAGAAAAAGGTCACTACAAAAGATGGGGACTAAGAATTACACCAGACTTCTCAATAGCAACACTGGAATCTAGAAGACAATGGAGAAATAAATGTCTTTAAAATTCTGAGTGAAAATTATTTTCACCTTAGAATTCTATACCAAAACAATCAATCAAGTATGAAGATAGAATGAATCAGACATGCAAGAATTTTTAAAAATTGATCTACCATGTTCCTTTTCATAGGAAGATACTGAAGATGTGTTCTACCAAAATAAGCCAATAATTCAAGAAAGAGGGAAACATGGGATTCAGCAAACAGGAGAGGAGAGGAGGTAAGTCCCAGGTTAACAGCCAAACAGGAGGACCAGTCCATCCTGGGGCAGGAGGCAGGAGGTTGGGGCAGGAGGAAGACAATGGGAACTAATAGGTTATCTGAACCATTTGTGTGTACAGTTAGCAAATAATATTGAGAGAGAATGTTGGACATTTGTGAAAATTCAGTTATAGGTACATTACAAAACAAGCCAATGAAGAAAATCAAGACAACTATTCAGCCCAGGAGAAACAAAAAGTTGGTCAAGAATGGAAACCATGTCAGAATAGGCATATTTCACTGATTCTCAGAGGCACATGCTTTCACATTTTACTGAGTCTGAAATCAGGCCACGGCTTTCTATCAAAAGCATTTTACAGTCACCGTTGGCAGACTGCTGTCTTGATGGAGTTGTCTCTAACTGTACAGGCATGAACTTGGTCATTATTCCTGGTATGCTCATCCAGCAACAGCAAGCCACTGACATTTCAGTTCACAAACCATTTAAGGATCATATGAGGAGGGACTACAAGTCTTGGTCTGTCAGAAACCTTCTGTGGGCACCTGCTGATAAGATCAAGAAAGCACCAGCATCCAACCTGTCAAGTGGGGGCAATAACTTGGAAGAAAACTCTGGAAACCAAAGAGAAACATTCCTGAAGAACTGCTGCATCACTGGCTTCCTGGGCAGTTCATAAAACGATGGTCTAAAACAAGCAAACAAAACAGCAAAAAATGAGCGCTGATGATGGAATAGAAAAGTGACTCAGAAGAGATGAACACTCTGAATTCAAAGAAGGTTTAAAAATACTTAATAAATTTTGCTTACATTTTTCTTTTTTGTATGCATAAAAGTAATATATGATTAAATATATATCTAAGTAAAAACACTTCCAATAAGCTTACATAAAAAATTTAAGTAATAAAGGAATTTGCCAGCATGTTTTCTTTCTTAGTGATTCATATTACAATCAATGGTGTCCCACATTCAGTCAATCTGGGGTTCTAGTTGGTAGCAGTGAATAATATTTGTACGATGATATAAATAATGGTGTTGATTTTGAGGCGTTAAATACTATATTAAAATATTAAATAATTTATATTACATAATTATAATAGGAGGACAGAGAGAGGAGAGGGGTGGGGGAGAATGGAGATGGGTAAGTGGAAAAAAATTCTTCACCTCCATAACAGGAAGTCAGAAGATTAAATCTGAGATTGCTACATACTTTTGAGAAATTTGATTTTTAAAAACATGTATAGAAAAATCAGTTCAGTTCAGTTGCTCAGTCATGTCCAACTCCTTGCGACCCCATGGACTGCAGCATGCCAGGCCTCCCTGTCCATCACCAACTCCTGGAGTCTACCCAAACCCATGTCCATTGAGTCAGTGATGCCATCCAACCATCTCATCCTCTGTCATCCCCTTTTCCTCTTGCCCTCAATCTTTCCTATCATCAGGGTCTTTTCAAATGAGTCAGTTCTTCACATCAGGTGGCCAAAGTATTGGAGTTTCAGCTTCAACATCAGTCCTTCCAATGAGTATTCAGGACTGATTTCCTTTAGGATGAACTGGTTGAATATCCTTGCAGTCCAAGGGATTCTCAAGAGTCTTCTCCAACACCATGGTTCAAAAACATCAGTTCTTCAGCGTTCATCTCTTTATATAGAAAAATAAAAGAGTCTAAAATAATTGTCCTTGGGAAATGGGATTGGTGTGTGAAAGGAGTTGTTACTGGAGTCTTTTCTTCTTTCATACTATCTAACTTTTTCAACTCTGTGCATCATTACTTTGATAAAAATAATTTTTTGTAATATAATAAAAATAAATAAAATGACTCAAGCCAGTTCTGTGCTGTAATCATTATAAATATACATATTCTCTTCAGGCCATATGTTCTAACTTTTGGTTTGAGAAACCTACTCACAGAGAGAGGCTGCAGGATGTAACAGAGAGAGCTTAGCTCCAGTGTCAGTTGTCTGGGTTTGCATCTTGAGTTTGTTGCTTACCAGCTTTGTGATCTTGGGAAAACTGTTCAATCTTTCTGAGCTTTATTTTCCTCACCTGTAAAATGGAGAGATGTATCAGGTGCCTGTCCCAGTGCTCAGCTCCGTTTGACTTTGTCTAACACCTTTTGATTGTACACACCTGTCCCCTGTGAGTCCCCAACCCTCACGGTGGGATTGCCATCCCCTTAGAAATAAAGTTGACCTCTTTAAGGTGCCCCTGGGCTCAGGGACCCCGAGGCCCCAGTGAAGCCCCTTTGTCCACACTGTCCCCTGCAGCACAGTCCCACTGTCCAGAGTTTTGGGCCTGGACATCTGCAGTGTATGTGGGTCTTTGGGCTTTTCTGCCCCTAGAGGCCCTGAGTTTGCTTATGTCCCTCTTTCCTCTCACATCAGGCTCAGTTTGAGAACAAATGGGTGCTGAGTATGACATTGGCTCCTTTGTTTCCGTGTCCAAATGAAGTCCACGACTTTGTGTCCAGATGTCAGGGGTCATTTGCCTTTCTCCAAGGAAGGTCTGGGAGCAGAGGCCTTTGCTCCAGGCATGGCATGGCAGGAAGAGCCCAGCCTGGTCATCGGTCTGATGGGGGCACAGCCAAACATGCCACCCAGCTCCCAAATCTGGGGTCTGCCAAAGTCAGCTCTCCCTCTGCCCAGGGGTGCTGGGGCTGTGGCCTCGGATAGCAAAGAACAGCTCCGCCACTCTAGCTCCTGCCACCCCTTCCCCTCCCACATCCTAGGCCCTGGGAATTCAGTAGACAGTGACCACAAGCCTAGAAGGCTTCTGTCTGAAATTAAAAGCCATTGGGTTTTTTTTTGTTTCTCATTTGGAGGGAGGAGCTACTTGTTCAGGGCAACGTCTCCCAGGACAGGTAGGCAGTTCATGTTTATACATGTGACCCAGAAATATGTAATGAACCACACTCCGGGACTGACGTTGCCTGGATGTGAAGGGTATCTTTCCTCCCTAGTTGCTCTTCAGTGGCTGGGAGGGGTCTCAGGAAGTACAGGTGGAGTAGATGCAGGGGAAGGAGGCTTCCTGGGTGAGGACAGCTCTGTGTCCTTACAGAGCTGAATTGAAGGACTGAACTGAATTGAAGCTGTGTCCCCCAAACATCACTCCACAATAGAAGATGAGTGATGCTACAGGGAAACAAGGAAGCTGCCTGCACAGAAGTGGGCGGAGGGTAGCAAGTAAGAAAGGGGAAGTCCTGGGTCCTTGAGACAGTGGGATAAAGAGGAAAAAAGTACACACAGCTTTAGAGCCTGGAATGGGGGCTCCAGTCTCTGTCTCCCACATCCCAGCAGCAAGTCATAGAGGACTTTGCAGGGTTGCCGTGGGAAGGTGACTTCGATTTTCTGTAGCTAAGGTTGGCAGGTCTAGCCTTTCTACCCTCTCTGCCTCCCATTCATTTAAGGCACATCTGGTTCATAACTGAGGCATGTTTCCTGTCTCCTACTCAGGGCCTGGGGTGGGACTGAGGGTCCTCCTTGGCCACTCACATCTCCCCGGCTGACCTGGGGGAGGAAGGGAGGAGGAGGCCCCAGGCCAGAGCTGCATGGGGATGATGGGGGATGAAGGGGTTGTTACTCCAGGCCTCCTCGGCCCCAGCAGGTGTGGAGGGTGTTGGGCCGAGAGGATGTCTCTGGATAAGGAGGTCTGGCAGCTCTGCTGGGCCCACAAGGATGTTGTGAGAGGAACCTCACCCTGCAGGCCATGGCTGGCCATCTCCCAGCTCTCTGTCTTCTCCAGCCCAGCCACTGCCTGCCCTGGCTGTGAGTGACACAGCTGTGTGATGTCTGTGTGCTCCTCCCACAGGCCACGGAGTGGGCCTCCAACGAGGACACGCGCCGCTCCTGCCAAAGCAAAGGGAAGACCGAGGTAGGTGGCCTTGTAGGCAGGGGCCTGGCCTGGCATGGCAGTGGGGACCGAGGGTCACTGTGTGGGCACGAGGCCATCTGCATGGGAGACCCAGCCTGGATGAGCCAGGGGCTCCCGGTGTAGTCAAGAAGGCAGTCTGAGCATCTGAGTGGGCGGTGAGTCAGAGAGCTGGCCTGGGAAGGAGGGCTGGGGGAGGGGGACAGTCACAGATGGTACCTCAACTTTGGAGTGGGGTGCATCTGGGGCCTAGCAATGCTCTCGAATATTTGTGGCACAGTGGAGTGAGGGAAAGACACCCAGCTCCGCAGCTGGAGAGCTTATCCCTCCATTGCTTCCCCTTTCTTGCTTCAGGAGGAGTGTCAGAACTACGTGCGAGTCCTGATTGTCACTGGCCGGAGAGTGTTCATGTGCGGGACCAATGCCTTCTCCCCAGTGTGCTCCAGCAGACAGGTGGGGGCTGCATGGGGTCGGGCAGACAGAGGAGGTCACCAAGAGGTTCTCTCACTCAGGCACATGGCCTCAGGATGGAGGTGCCAGTTCAGCACATAAACCAAAACAAAAAGGATGCCCAATTAGATTCGAATTTCAGATTAAAAACAGATAGCGTTTTAGTATAAGTATGTCCCATGCAAGATTTGGGATATACTTATGCTAAAAATTATTCATTGTTCATCACAATTCAACGTCACCTTGGAGGGTCCTAACTCTGGGAACAGCCTCTGTCCTCCATGATGACTGCTCCCTCAGAGGGACTGTGGGGGGCGATGAGAAGGAGGTGGAGGGAAGGAGAGGTCCAGAGAGACCGGGGACCCAGGAGAAAGCTTTCCCAGGGAAAGAACAGGCAGCCCCAGGGTCTCAGGAAAATAGCCCTATCTCCCCTTTGTCCCCAGGTGGGGAACCTCAGCCGGACGGTGGAGAAGATCAATGGTGTGGCCCGCTGCCCCTATGACCCACGCCACAACTCCACTGCCGTCATCTCCTCTCAAGGGGAGCTCTACGCTGCCACGGTCATTGACTTCTCAGGTCGGGACCCTGCTATCTATCGCAGCCTGGGCAGCCGGCCACCACTTCGCACCGCCCAGTATAACTCCAAGTGGCTTAATGGTAAGGAGACCCAGCTAGCCCACCCTGACCCCCATCAGTTTCCTTCCTGCCCAACCAGAGTGGGGCAGACACTTGCGCAAGGACCACAGCAAGTCAGAGGTGGACTCTGGATGAAATCACGGATGTCCTGAGGACCCAGAGCAGGTGGAGGGCAGACTATGAAGGGAGAGAGAGAGTTAGGAAGTGATGAGGAGGAAAGGTTACAGGAAAGAAGAGATTGGGGGATGGTATTAGGAGTTTCTTGCCCTTTGGAGTTGAATCCCTGATTCTCCACTAATGAGCTGTGTGACATTGAGCAAATACTTGACTTCTCTGGGCCACAATGGTTTCATCTGTAATATGGGGGCAATCATAGTATGTACCTCATAGCTTGTTAAGAGGATCCAGTGGGCTAATCCGTACAAAGTACTTATAGCAGTGTCTGGTGCACAGTGAGTGCTCAGTCATACATGTTAACTATCTTTGTAACTGCACTTTGTGTTGGGGGTGGGAACAGGGTTAGCGCCCCCAGGTCACCAAGCTGGCAGGGGGTGTAGGATGCCCATCTAAGGAAATGGAAGTGGTTGAGTGCTCCCAACTCTGTCTTCTTCCTCCCTCATAGCCTGACCTACCTCTTCTTGTTCCTCTTCTGCCGCCAGAGCCAAACTTTGTTGCAGCCTATGATATTGGGCTGTTCGCGTACTTCTTCCTGCGGGAGAATGCAGTGGAGCACGACTGCGGACGCACCGTGTACTCTCGGGTGGCCCGCGTGTGCAAGAATGACGTGGGGGGCCGCTTCCTGCTGGAGGACACTTGGACCACGTTCATGAAGGCCCGGCTCAACTGCTCCCGCCCGGGCGAGGTCCCCTTCTACTACAATGAGCTGCAGAGTGCCTTCCACCTGCCCGAGCAGGACCTCATCTACGGGGTCTTCACCACCAACGTGTGAGTTCCTGCCTTCCCCTCTACCCTCCCCTGGATGTCAGGGACCGGCTCTGACCTGCCTTCACAGCCTGGTGGCCGCTGGCAAGTCCCTGTCCTCATTTCTACTTCTGTAAAATGGGGATGGCTATGTCTTCTGCCCGGGGTCCTCTGAGGATTTTGTGGCTCATTGCCTTTAGAGAGGTGAGCCCTTGTTGTGGGTTGCTGTGATGGGCAGGCCTAGGCCAGATGTAAGGAAAATAAAAGAAGCTGGATTGTGACTCCATGAAAGAAGAACTTGCTGGGGATGAAAGTGCAGGAGGCTGCCTTCGATGAGAGGTGACATTCCTGAGAGGGTCCTCCAGCTGCCCACAGGGGACACTCAGAGGGGACTCTACCCTTCCAACTTCAGGACTCCATGCTCCCACTAAATCTAACCAGCAGAGTCTTCTGGCAGTCCTGACTGCCCTGGAAAACACAGGCTGGGATTAGAAGGGCAACCCCCAACTGAGATCATGAGTCTGTCCTTCCACCACTTCCTTCTGTGTATAGGCTGACCCATTCAGGTGGCTTTTGTACAAAGAAAGCTGAATGGGCAGCAAAGACCGAGAAATAAATTTGCTGTCCAGGATGCTGTGGGAAGTTCTCGGTAAGGACATCAGAAACATAGGAAGCAGAGAGTGGTGTATGCTTATCTGGGGCCCAGCTAGCAGGACTGGATGGGGACCAGACTAGCCACAGAACCGATGGTCTAGGGGATGGATAGGGGGAGAGGAAAACAGGGAAGCTGCCATCCAAGCTACGGGACAGACATGCGACACAGCTCACACAGGCCATAAGCTGAGGGCTGGGACTTAGTGACCAGTCCACTGTCAGCAGTAGAAGGCAGGCAGCTGCGAGCAAAGGGCAGCAGGAGTCACTGGAGAGGCATCAAGGGAAAATAGCATAAACTGCAAATTGTTTGTGTATTGTGCACCTTCTCCATGTCCCAGGTTCTTGTCAAATGGAGGTGAGGGAGGGAGACACACCAGTGGGCAAGAGCAGACCTGACTCTGCCCATAAGGAGCTTATGTTCTTGAGAGGGTCATTATTACGTGCCCAGTTTTAACTGCCAAAAAATCTACAGAGGGAAAGGGCAGTGTGCAGAGAAGCTATGATAACTATGGAGGGGTAATGATCAAGGAAGGCTTCCTATAAGGAGTGATAGCTACAGGATGACTGGGAATTAACTAAGGGACAGGAGCATTCCAGCCTGAGGGAACAATATGCACAAAGTTTTGGGGTGGGAAAACATGTTTGAGGAACTGAGAGAAGACCTGTGTGGCAGGAATCTGGTGGGTGAGGAGGAGAAAGACACGAGAGTTGGCTGAAGGGCAGGCATGGGAGGATTATAGATGGGAAGCCCTTGTAGACTGCTTTAAGGGTTTTGATCTTTATCCTAAGGGTAAGGAGCAGTTATTGGAGGGTTTGAAGCAGGACAAGGGCTAGCTCAGATGTGCATTTGGCAAGTCATTCCAGTTGCTGCGTGCAGAATGATTTAGAGGAAACTAGGCACGCTGCAGGGACAGTGTGGTGTCCTGGAAGAGAGTGGGGGTTGCGACCAGGCAGAGGGGGAGTGAAAGGCACATATTTGGGAGAGGGACTAAGTGCAGAGAGCAGCCCAGTAACATTTGGTGTACTGGTATCCTCTCTCCAAACTGTCCACATCAGACTCAGAGAAACATTTGTTTCTGTGACTGCGAGGGATCTGAGAGGTCATCTGGCTCCAGGTGTTGAGCTGCAGCATAGAATATTGGTTTGGTAACCAGGTTGTTGTTTTTATTTTTTTAATACAATAATAAAACAGAATTGACTGGAAAAAAATATCAGAGTATAATGTATTCAGTAAGGTGATACCCTGTTTCATGAAAATGCATCGCAAATGCGTATGTCTATAGTATGTGTGTGTCAAAGTGAGTTGTCATATAAAATGTATTTCTTACGGTGGACCATGGACTCAAATGTTCGAAAACCATTGACTTTATTTGCCCTCCCACTGAATAAAGGAAGGGAATGAGAACACAGAAGGATCCACCAGTTCTCATCCATGGGTCCTTCTTTCCTGGGGAGTTTCCAGACTATAAGGACCATGTCTCCTCCTTCTGTGAGATCCCCGTGATACAGAAGGCCCCAGACTCATCATAGGTTCTCAGTAAGCCTTGGAGCTGTGCCACGCTGACTTGACAGCTGGAGGTTGGATTTAGGGGAGGGTGCCGAGGCCTCCAGGGAAGGCAGCATCCCGCCATCTCTTGCCTTTCAGAAACAGCATCGCTGCGTCTGCTGTCTGCGCCTTCAACCTCAGCGCCATCTCTCAGGCTTTCAATGGCCCATTTCGCTACCAGGAGAACCCCAGGGCTGCCTGGCTCCCCATCGCCAACCCCATCCCCAATTTCCAGGTACAGCTTCTCTTCCCCTTTCCCTCCCCTCACATACCACCCTCCCAGAGACTATCCGCCATAAGCTGATGCCCAACTATTTAGTGTAACTGCCAAATGTGTCCCTGCTGGTCTATGGCCATCTGTGGGGTCTGCAGTGGTTCCCTAAGAGGGTGGTAACCTCAAGACTGTGGAGCGAGAGAGGAAGAATGGATGGGATGCAGAGCAAGGGGGCCTGCTCTGAGCCATCTCTAAATGTTACCCCTCACCTCCTGAGAGGGAGGGAGGTTGGACCTCAGCCCTCCTCAGTATAGGGGACTGGGGTTGAGGGGTACACTCACAAGCCAGGAGTTTGCTCTCAGTCTACCCAGCATGAGTAGGGATGCCCAGAAGGTCTCTGAGTACCAGGACTGGTCAGAGCCTAGACATGGTGATAGGAGCATCTCCAGTTTTGTGATGGAGAAGCAGGAAGAGCCACAGGACAAAGAAAAATACAGATGGTTGACTTTCATATCCATCCAACTTCCTGCCCAGGGGACGGAATGGAGCAGGGAAAGACCTCAGGCTTTTCAGTCATACAGTCCTGACCCAGATCTAGCCCTCTCTATGTGTGACCTTGGGCAAGTCACTCAACCTCCATGAGTCCCTTTACCCTGATCTGGCACATCAGGATAATACCACCAATCTCATAGATACATTGGAGGGTTGACATGTACCTGACCTGGGTCCGTAGAATGATATGCACCTGACGTGCTCTGTAAATGACAGTTGCCTTCCAGCCTTGAGATGAGGGGGAGGCAGGAGAGAGAAGGCAGGGCTTGGCCCAACGTGGGGGAGGGGCACCGACAGCGACAGCGTGAAATAACAGGACACTTGTTATCCATACTCATATGATCAGCTTTTGGATAATCAAACCCCTTTTTCATCTCCTTGCCCTCTCCATCCCTGGTAGGTCCCTCCTCCTCCATTTTCCAAGCTTCATTGTCCCTTAGTTCCCAAGATGAGGTATCTTCCTGGAAGAGGGTGCAGGACCCTTAGCGGGAATGTTGGGGGTGGGGAGCAGGAGTTGGAGAATCAGAGAATGGGTAGTGAGGAAGAAGGAGGGGACCCGGGATCATGGCAGCCCGGCGGCTGGGCACCCGTGAACCGGCTCCCCACCGCAGTGTGGCACCCTGCCGGAGGTGGGCCCCAACGAGAACCTGACGGAGCGCAGCCTGCAGGACGCACAGCGCCTGTTCCTGATGAGCGACGCTGTGCAGCCGGTGACACCAGAGCCTTGCGTCACCCAAGACAGCGTGCGCTTCTCACACCTCGTGGTGGACCTTGTGCAGGCCAAGGATACGCTCTACCACGTGCTCTACATTGGCACGGGTGAGGCCGCCCCGCCCCACCTGCGCTCCCAGTGGGGGGGGGGTGGAGGGGTGGGCGACTGGGCTGCGAGGTTCCGGGGCCACCCTGAGGTTCAGGGCCACCCTGATCTGGCCCCTCCAGAGTCGGGCACCATCCTGAAGGCGCTGTCCACGACGAGCCGCAGCCTCCGCGGTTGCTACCTGGAGGAGCTGCACGTGCTGCCCCCCGGGCGGCGGGAGCCACTGCGCAGCCTGCGCATCGTGCACAGCGCCCGCGCGCTCTTCGTGGGGCTGAGCGACGGCGTGCTGCGCATCCCGCTGGAGAGGTGCGCCACCTACCGCAGTCAGGGGTGAGTGGACGGCGCGCCACCGCGGGCGGGCGGGCAGGCAGGATTCCCAGCGCCTATCTCTGTCTGTCTCACTGGGAACTGGAGATCCAACAGATGGAGCTTCGGAGTCCAGGTCACCCTGGGTGGCATCCTGGTGCAGTCACGGATTGTGTGCCTTTGGACAAGTCACCTAAGGTTTCCTTCTTATAAATCTCTGCAGGGTTTTTGTGAAGGATGGTTGGGATAATCTGCCCAAACCACTTATCACTCTCTAGGGTTGAGCACGAGGTGGTGGCTCTTGTTGTCCCTGTTGTCAAGCCCACAGTGGGGGCCTGGCGGCCATCTCCATTGGATTTACTCCCAGTCCCTTCAGTTCAGAGAGGGGCCTTTCTTTATCTTTGAAACCACAGCGCTTACTACCCAGATGTGAGGGCAGATGGGAGGCTATGCTCCCCAAGCTTGCTCCTCTAACTGCCCCACTTAGAAGAGGCAGAGAGATCTGGAGTGGGTGCGTTGGAGGTGAGGAGCCACGTGGAGACCCAACATTCCAGCTGCTTCCGCCATCAGTTCTCCAAACCTTAGCTTCTAGTGGATCCACAAATTTGACAACAATGCCACTGGCATTTAAGGGGGAAACAAAACTTGTCCCAAAGCCAAATACAGATGTATCTCAGACTCCTAACCTCTGGAGGCAACCCTGAGCTGCACCCCCCCCCCCTTTATGGAGATAATAAAAAATTGCCTGCAGCTGGTATAGCCAAGGCCCCTTGGGCTCCTGTGGCCTTTGCAACACAGGGACCTCCTGGCTGTGCCCATCTGTTCTCAAGATTTGGGAGACAAATGGCATGCCTGCTGCCAACGGTTGTTTTCCAGTCCCGGTGGAGGGTGCTAGGATCTGAGGATGGGCCTGGAGGGCTGGGGAGGAAGCTGGAAGATCATGGGTTGACAGGGAGTGGGGCTGGGGGTGGGCTGGGAGTGGAAGGCAGTGGGCAAACACCCAAACTTTCCTCAGCCCTAATGCAGGGCTCCATCAGCAAAGCACCAAACATGCTAAGCCCTCCCATGCTCAGAGTTCTCTGGGGGCTGTCGGCATGAGAAGAGGGAGGCCAGATGAAACAGGCCTGGAACACTCGTTTCTCTCAGGGATCTGGTTGGGAAGAGAAGCTTTGATGTTAATCTGACTGTCCTGCGGGCAGAGACTGGGGTATAATGCAATCGGCTTGACTGGTGGAATTGGATACACCTGGGGCTCCATGCAAGTATCACCTATACCAGCTGTATGATCTTGAGCAAGTTACCAAACCTTTTGAACTTTGGCTTTCTCAGTGGGAAAACAGGGGGAAATTGTGATGAAGCAATTTAATTTTCCACTCCAGTATTCTTGCCTGGAGACTCCCATATAAAGAGGAGTCTGAGGAGATACAGTCCACTGGGTTGCAAAGATTTAGACATGACTAAAGCAACTAACACACATTGAGATACCAGGGGACAAGACTTGAATGTATGAATTTGGGGAGATAGATTTTAGGCCATAACAGCTGAACAGATATTCTTCAGACACACAGTTTTCCCACCTCTAACATGTACAAAATAACAGCTCCAGGAGGTACCGGAGAATCAGCTGGATAAAGTATGTAAGAGCATACTGTTCGGAGTTCAAGCACCAAACACACCTTGATAATTATTCCTGCAGGTCAAGGACCCATTTTATGTCCATAGGGTTGCAAAGAGTCAGACATGACTGAAGTGACTTAACATGTATGCAGTTTAATTTTGGCAAACAAACTGTAAGGATTGGGAATAATGCTCATGAAGTGCCTAGTCCAGCAAGTGAGTCAACATTGGTAACTAGTGTCCTTGTTCCTTTTTTTATCTCTGCGAATGCATTTAGGGGCCATCAGCCTCCTGGGCTCTCTGGAGTCTCAGGATCTGTGACATTGAGTATAGACAGCACAGTTTGGCAATGAATCGTAGTGTTTCCCTCATATCTTGTCTTCCTCTTTAACTCTTGTGTCATTATTAAACTTTTCACATGTACCTTATTCTTTAAGGGGATGTAAATCCTTGAAGGTAAACCCAGCATCCCAGTATTTTCTATACTCCACTGGGGGGCCACACCCAGCCCCAGGCACAAAGTGACCTTCCACACATGACTGATCCTGAAGTTGATTGATTGTTTGGCATTGAGAGGAGGTTGGTGCAGGAGAGGAGTGAGACTGGAAAGTGGATTGAGGCCAGCTAAGAATGCCAAGGGAGGATTTTGACTTGAATTCTGTGACTGGGGGCACTGAAGTGGTCTTTGAGCAGGGGAGTAGAGTGCTGGGCAGTGTGAATAGGTGTTTTACAAAGATCAAGCGGACAGGGGCGGGTAACATTGTCGCAGGGCAGATGGTTGGCCAGTGTGAGCTGCTGTGGCTCTGGGCCAGATATGACGTAATGGGGTCTGCAGTGCAATGAAAGGAAGGATGATGCCAGTTGTTTCCCCATGCACGTGGTGTTGCAGACAGGGGACAGGGAGGTCATGGAGCATGGCCGGGTGGAGCAGAAAGAGCAGTCAGTTCGGAACCTAATATTTTTGGTTTCCTGAGTTTGGGATAAGAGGCCTTGATGTGTACAATAGAAACCCTACTATAATGCTGTAGGTGGATCTAAAATGTGAGGTCTCATTAATGCGAAGTTAATAGAATGAACAGAGTAACCCTGTGCCACCAGCAGGCTGTGCACTCCGGGAGTCTGGGAGCCACCTGCCCATCACACTGTATCAGAATGTGTGCTGTGGTGAGGCAGTTTGTCACAGGGTTTTACTGTGTTCGACGATAGACATTTCTTGCCTTTTTCCTCATTTCTTCCAAAGCTGGCAAGAAGCTGAGGATAGGTAAGCAGAGGCCCCTTCAGGCCCCTTCCTCTGCCCAGAATCCAGGGGCTTGTCTGTAGACCCCTCCTTTCACACAGGCAAACTTCAACCCCATGGGGCATGACCAGGACACTGAGTTGACCACAGAGAGAAGGAGCAGAGGGAATGGATGCTGACTCGCTCCACAAAGCAGTGTTTTATGCCTGAAGAACCGCCCCCTTCCTCCTTCATGCCGCCCTGGAGGGAGGGGCCTGTCTTGCCAGCCTATCCTAACCTCTCTCCCTGGCAGAGGGTCTGGGCTCCCTCCACTGCCATCTTAAGTAATGACCACTTGCTCCCAAGCTCCACCCTGGACAGCTCCCATTGTGAAACTATGGCTACGCGGTGCTGGAATCGGCCTCCTTGTAAATTCCTCCATCCGTCCTCGTCCTGCTTCCGAGCCCATGAAATGAACCTGTTCCCTTTTGTAATGACTGCTTGAGACACTGCAGTAAAAAAGACATGGTGATATATTATTGGTCTGATGGCTAACTTTATGAAAGAAACTCTAAACCGCCAACCATTCCTACCATCAGAGACATACTTTAACTCTCCTCTGCTTGGAGCTTTAATTTTCTTAAGGACATTGTCTGCTCTGGAAACTTTGAAGTGGCCTTTGGTCAAAAGCAGCAAATGTGGACAAGCAAAAAGCCCAGGCACTGGTGCCAGGGGAGTCTTGCAGTTCCCTTCAGGCAACCCGGGCCAGGGCGGGGCAGGGCAGGGCAGGTGAGTCCGTGGAGAATCTGGTCTCCTCTTTCTTCTCTGGGAGGACTGAGTGCAAGAGAGGCTGAGGGTGAGGGATCCTGATTGAGGGCCTGGGGCCAGCATCTACTCTGTGTTTTCCTTTGTTCCTTATCCTGTCATGGATTAGAAATACACGATACTTCATCTCTTGACTTGGGAGCCCGGACAAAAGTGGCCCTAGAACAGCACCTCTAAAGGCTATTATTCATTATAATCACCTGAGGAGTATTTCAAAGACTCCTGTGCCTGGGCTTACTCCAGTCCTGAAGGCCCAGAAATAGGAGGGTTTTTGTTTTGCTTGCTTAAGCTTTTTTTAAAAAATCCCCAGGAGATTCTAATTTGTACTCAAGACTGGGAACAACTGTCCTAGAACTGGCTAGGCCCTAGATGAAAGAAGTAGCACGAGGCAAACTGCATTCCTCCAGAATCTTCTGTTTTTACCTTGTATAAATCAATTCAAATTTTCTACTCTTACCCACTCTCTCTTCTGGCATACGGTTGTTTTTGATGGATAGAATCATATGTATTATTATTAATCACTAGTCATGGCTAGTTCTCTTTTGATTATTTAATCTGTGCTGCTTGTGAAGTACCATGTCAGTGCTTCTTGAGTTTGATACCCATTTCTGGAGCTGAGGCAAATACACTCAGGAATGGGCTTTACTGAGTTCTGATTGACTCAATCTGCTCACAGCAAATTTGGCCCAAATGTCAGCAGGTAAGCAGAACCTCAAAAGCACCAGTTGCTGGGACTACTTTTACACATGTATTGTATTTAGTCCCATGATGTCTAGTTTGACTCATTTGCTGGTGAAACACCCCCAGACCAAACCATTGATCCTAAATGAAAACATGAGCACCTGTACATTGTATAATTTACACAAATTGTCCTTGAGAGAACAAAGTGGAAACAGTGTTGAGCATTCTGGATTTCCAGGTGGGCCACGACGTGCTTATGGGCAATCAGTGAGGCTGTCACTCACTGAAACCCCAGGCATTGTCTCACTTGTATGAGGTCCTGAGTTGCTGGAGCAAGAGACAGCACTGTCTTTGATCTCCTCTGGCAAGGAGGAGAGCCCCACCCTGTTCTTTATAAGGTCTTCATATAACTTCTTTTCTCTCTGGAGCCTGATATGGCCTACTGAACTCACTGAAAATAAAGAACTCCCCAGACAGGTGATTTTTCCCTGAAGCTTCAAGAGCAAAGGAAGATTCTATCTTAGAGACAGGAAACGGGGCAGGCCCTTGACTCCTTTGTGTATCCCTTCAGTGCTAGGCAGCCTTGGCCCCTTTGGCCAATGGAAAATCCCTCTGTAGGCTCAGGTTGTGGCGTGGGCTCCCCCACCCTCTTTGTCATGCAGCACCTCCTTCACCCCAAGCCTCTTCTGCTTTCTAACCCCGATTTCTATCCCACTCTCAATGCTCTCCTAGATTGTCTACAGCAGGCCCACTGCAGGCCCTGTCAGAAGGAGTGGAAGTTGAGGAAAGGAAGGCAGAAGGGACCCAGGGTATCCCCTGAGATTGGCGGTGGGCTCTCTGGGTGTTGGAGGAAACTTCCTTCAGGCTTCAGAAGCTGAGATTGTGTTTACTTAGCAATGGATAGACATCCTGACTCCCTAATTCCCATACTCTTTTCCCACCTCCTTGTGGTCTTATTGGTAGAGATACAATTTTTTTGTTGTTAAAAACTATAGAGGATACAATGACTAAGTCAGAAGCAGAAAGGAAAGAGAGGAGCCTAGGATATGGGAAGTGGAGGCTTTGAAGTGTGCATCGGTGTGTGAACCGTTCCTCTCCTGGCTTACTGCAGATTGACCAGATCGGCCTGCCTGGGCAGTGGCAGGCAGGATGTGACCCCTGCCCCATCCGTTTGAGCTTATTCTTATGGTGTTAATGCGCTGGACTCTGGGCCCTGCCACGGAGCAGCACAAGCATGTGGATGTCTAGATGACCCTGGATTATGTCCCCTGCATCTATGCTTTAAGGCATGGGCCCATGTTTACTCAGTGTGTGAAGTCAGATACAGCCTCCAGCTGGGAGGCAGAAGCGTAAGGGGAAGAGTGTGGTGGCGGAGGGAGCCTAGATTCTAACCCCAGCTCGGTCATGTAAAATTTGTGTGATTTTTGGGAAATACCTCTTCCCTTCTCTGTGATTGTTTCTTCTTTTGTTTAACAAAAAGGTTGTGTTATGGATGCCCACGATTCCCAATCTGGCTCCCACTAGAATCATCCACAAGCTTTTAAACCCCCTACCACCCACCCAGAGAGTCTCTGTCTGGGATGGGCCCAGGTAGCATCAGTACTTTTCAAAAAGCTCCGTTAGTGATTCCGTTAGGGTTGAGAACCCCTGAGACAGATCATCTGTAGGGTCCACTCCATCACCATAATCATAGCTTCTGGCAGGGAGGTACTGCCTCTTTGGGTTTCTGCTCACCACATCTTCTCCTGTGGCCCTAGATGTACAGTGTGGAACACCCAGACTCAGGCAAGGCAGTAGTTTCTTGGTTAAGTGTGTGGGCTCTGGAAGGTAAGAGTGTGAGTCCAGGGTTAGCGCTGGGTTTCCTCCATACAACATGGGGATAATAACAGTACCTTCCTCATTGAGTTGTTGCATTGAGTTAATTCACACTTGTAAAGTGCTTAAAATGATGCCTGGCACACAGTAACTAGTCAAGGAACTTAGCTACTGTTGTGGAAGACACCTGGATGAGAGGGGTGTCCAGAGAGGACTGTCCAGACATATTGGGATGCAGGTAAGGGTGGGAGTCCAGTGGGCTTGAGGCTCCGGACCTCTGTCTGGCAGGGCCTGCCTGGGGGCGCGGGACCCGTACTGCGGCTGGGATGGAAAGCAGCAACGTTGCAGCACTCTCGAGGACAGCTCCAACATGAGCCTCTGGACCCAGAACATCACAGCATGTCCTGTGAGCACCCTTTTGTAGCCCCTACCAGGGACCTCTTCCCCCGAATTCAGGCCAAGTCTCCATCAGTGTCCCCACAGCCCTAGGACCTTGTGTCTTCCCTGCCCCTGCCTTGGGTGACAGGGTCTTGCTCCCGATGTGTATCCACAGGTGCGAAATGTGACTCGGGATGGGGGCTTCGGCCCATGGTCACCATGGCAACCATGTGAGCACTTGGATGGGGACAACTCAGGCTCCTGCTTGTGTCGGTCCCGAGCCTGTGACTCCCCTCGACCCCGCTGTGGGGGCCTCGACTGCCTGGGGCCAGCCATTCACATTGCCAACTGCTCCAGGTATGTGAGGACACAGGGCTTGCCCACGGTGGCCTTGGAATGGAGTAAGGGGAACAGAGGAAATGGGGCATCATCCCACCAGGTGTTTACACTAAGGGACAGAAAATACTTCAGGGCTGGGTAGGAGATTGGACAGGTGGCTGAGGTCTAAAGCAGGAAACTTGAGCCCTGGGAGAGTTCCATGCCAGTGGGAGAGAAGTGTCTGCCTGGTGGTGCTTTTCATACAAAGAGGAAGTCTGAATAGGCATGGGAGTCACTCCCCGACAATCTATGGCCTCAATAAGCCTTGCAGTCCCCAACTGAAGGGACAGCATGGGATGGTGGTAGCCACCTAATCACTCTGAGCTTCTCTAAATGGGGGTTACAGTGCCCTCCCTGAATGTTGTTGGTAAGGTTAAATGAGACTGACTCTCTCTCTCTCTCTCTCTCTATATATATATATATATACACTACCTACTACACACTGTCTACTATCTGGGGACTCCCTAAAGTGGTTAAAATAAATAATTTGTAATTCCAGACACTCTTAAAATAATTTTATATCCATTTATTAACCATCACAACACCCTCCTGGAGTAGGATACAATCAGTATCCTTACTTTAAAGATAAGAGTATGATGAAACACAGAAGATTTTAATAACTTGCTCAGCCTTAAACAGCCCATTAGTGGTAGAGCCAAAGTTTGTAAGGGTCTGGCAGCCAACAAGGCTTGGAACAAAGTTTACAGATGGGAAAGGACTTCTCTAGAGGCCATGTCCTTCGTCCCTGCAAGTAGGAGCCATGTTCTATCTCTGTGCTCTAACCCTGAGTACAGCCTGATGTAAGGAAGAAGGCTCTCAATCCACGTTCGAGGAGTGAACAAATGGACGCTCCTGAGCCGGTCTGGTTAGGAGCTATTGTATTTCCAGTGAATGGCACCTCCTGACAACAATACAAAACCCACCTATGCAGATATTATTAGGTTGGAGAAGCTAGGACACAGGGTCATTGTCTCTGTCCGCTCCGGCCCTACCAGGAACGGGGCGTGGACGCCCTGGTCGTCCTGGGCCCTGTGCAGCACCTCCTGTGGGATCGGATTCCAGGTCCGCCAGCGGAGCTGCAGCAACCCTGCGCCGCGCCACGGGGGCCGCGTCTGCGTGGGCAAGAGCCGGGAGGAGCGGTGAGCTAGGGTGTGGCTGGGGGTTTCCGCGACAAGCCAGCCCCGGGGATCCCGACTTCTGGGCCCCCCAGAAGGTGGTCTGGATTCTCCGGGCGATCCAGTGGACCCTCGTTTCCCCAATTTTCCCAAGTGTCACAATCCCAGTGACCTCTCACAGTTTTGAAAAGTAGAAGTAATGGCTCCTCCCGTTCTGCCCCTCAGGTTCTGTAACGAAAACACGCCTTGCCCGGTGCCCATCTTCTGGGCATCCTGGGGCTCCTGGAGCAAGTGCAGCAGCAACTGTGGGGGCGGCGTGCAGTCGCGCCGCCGGACCTGTGAGAACGGCAACTCCTGCCCGGGCTGCGGCGTGGTGAGGGTCCGGCCGAGGCGGGGGAGGGCGCGGGACGCTTGGACCCGCAGCCCAGGGGAGGGCACACGGGGCGGGGTCGGAGCGCAGGGGCAGGCCGGGGTCTGCACCGCTGTGAGGCAGCACCGGGTCTCACCCCGAAGGAGTTCAAGACGTGCAACCCCGAGGCCTGCCCCGAAGTGCGGCGCAACACGCCGTGGACGCCGTGGCTGCCGGTGAACGTGACCCAGGGCGGGGCGCGGCAGGAGCAGCGCTTCCGCTTCACCTGCCGCGCGCCGCTGCCCGACCCCCACGGGCTGCAGTTTGGCCGGAGGAGGATGGAAACCCGAACTTGCCCGGCGGACGGCTCCGGAGCCTGCGACACGGACGGTACAGCCCCAGGGTGATGGGGGCGGGGAAAGGGGGGGACGTGGAGTGAGAGCTGGGGGACGCGTGGGCGGGGAAGGGTTGCGGTTTGGGAGAAGGCTTAGGTGGCGCTAGTGGTAAAGAACCCGCCTGCCAATGCAGGAGACGTAAGAGATGCTGGTTCCATTCCTGGGTCGGGAAGATTCCCTGGAGGAGGGCATGGCAGCCTACTCCAGTATTCTTGCCTGGAGAATCCCATGGACAGCCTCCATGAGGTTGAAAAAGAGTTGGACGCGACTGAAGCGACTGAACATTGTGGCTAAAGTCAGTCCCCTCTATTTCCCCAGCCCTGGTGGAGGATCTCCTGCGCAGTGGGGGCGGCTCCCCGCTCACGGTGAGTGGAGGCTGGGCCACCTGGAGCCCATGGTCCTCGTGCTCCCGGGACTGTGAGCTGGGTTTCCGCGTCCGCAAGAGAACATGCACGAACCCCGAGCCTCGCAACGGAGGCCTGCCCTGTGTGGGTGACGCCGCTGAGTATCAGGACTGCAACCCACACGCTTGTCCAGGTAACCCTCCATCAAGGAATCTTGCCCAGGGAAGCCCTTGCCCAGGGAACCCTGCTCTGGGAGACTCCCGGGCCTACCCAGGCCACAGCTCATGCGTGGAGACCACTCCTCCCCACCCATTCAGCACACGGGGCCCCAGAGCAATTTCTTTGGCCCTGAAAATGGACACAGCAGCGACTCCCCGGGACCAGGACTTTCCTCACCCTCCGTGCTGCTGTTTTCTCTCCCCTAATGGGTTAGCCAGAGAAGGTGTTTAATTTGACATGGAGTTGGTGTGGGGGGTCTTCTCTGCAGCCTGCATTTCCCCTGCCTCCCCTGAGGGAAGGGGCACTCCCTTAGAGTGGGCTGTAGGGATGGGGTGGCCGGGCAGAGTGAACTAGCCTGGGCTGGGGAGAAGACTGTCTTCGGCCCTGCCTGCACCCACAGCCCCTCTTCACACACCCCATGCCTTGCAGTGCGGGGTGCCTGGTCTTGCTGGACCGCTTGGTCCCTGTGCTCAGCCTCCTGTGGTGGCGGCCACTACCAACGCACCCGTTCCTGTACCAGCCCTGCGCCTTCTCCCGGCGAGGACATTTGTCTCGGGCTGCACACGGAGGAGGCGCTGTGTGCCACACAGGCCTGCCCAGGTACTGAGTACGTCTGGCAGGATCTGGGGAGCGACTGTGGAGCCTGCCCATCCCCACTGTGAGATCTGAGGGGTTAACTTCATCCCAACCCACAACCCACAGAAGGCTGGTCACCGTGGTCTGAGTGGAGTGCATGCACTGAGGACGGAGTGCAAAGCCGCGACAGGCACTGTGAGGAGCTGGTCCCTGGGCCCAGCGCTTGTGCTGGAAACAGCAGCGAGAGCCGCCCCTGCCCTTACAGCGAGATTCCCGGTGGGTCTTCTAGCCAGCACCTGCAGACCCACCCTCTCTGCTCTGAGTCCCCAACTTCCTTCCCTTTCTGAACTCTTCTGGGGGTGCAGGATGAAACACCAGAGCGGGCCATTCACACACTTCGGGCCTTTGTCTCTCCTCATCTAGTGGATGGACCAGCACTTCTTAGAGGTGGGGTTCAGGTGGAGACAAAGGGGAATGAAAGTCGCCAGCCCCAGTCCCACAGGTTACTGCTGACCCAGGGGTCCTTCAGGAGAGACACACCGAGCCCTAAGAGGGACCCGTCTCCTCCCCTCCCTGCCTCTGACACCCACTCTGCTTGTCTTTGTGCAGTGATCCTGCCTGCCTCCAGTGTGGATGAGGCCACCAGCTGTGGAGGTAAAAGGAAACTGCCCCAGCTCACAATGCTGCATTTCTACCCACCACCACCCCTACAAGGAGGAGACCCACTTCCTCCAAAATCTGGAGTCTACCTCTCGCTCTGGATATGCAGACCTTATTGAGGTCCTGCACTGCTTTAGACCATATGTAAGGGAGTCCAGGCAGTTCCGCCCTTGTCCCCCAACTAAGAAGTGGTTGTCTAGTCTGTATTCAAGAGGAGTCATGCAACTCCACACCACTGGCTGCCTCCTCTGACCCAAGCCACAGATGGTCCTGTGAGACAGGTCCCTGGTGACAGGCCACTCAGCCTCCTTGTTTCTGATACCTCTGGCTTCAAAGCCCTTTATGTCTCAGAGTCTCCTCTTGGGAGGCAGTTGGTGGTGGTAGGGGGTGGTCTTCACAGTGGCCCTTTCCTTACTTCTGGCCTCTTGCTCTCCCAGGGTTCAGTCTCATCCACCTGGTGGCCACAGGTATCTCCTGCTTCCTGGGCTCTGGGCTGCTGACCTTAGCGGTGTACCTGTCCTGCCAGCATTGCCAGCATCAGTCCCAGGAGTCCACGCTTGTCCATCCTGCCACCCCCAACCACCTGCACTACAAGGGTGGGGGCACTCCCAAGAATGAGAAGTACACACCCATGGAATTCAAGGTGGGAGCCCTCCTGTAGAAGCAGGGGCTGGGTGAAGGGTGCAGGGGTCCTGGCCTTAAGCTAGGCATCACTGGGATGGGCTCTCAGAGGGAGCAGTGGTATTGTAAACAGAACACTATGTCAATAGCCAGAATGTTCTCTCATCGATGGGCTCCTGACTTCCTTGCCCTGGCCTGTTCCCTTGCCCCGTCTCTCCTTTTCACCCTTTCTTCTCTGGTTCCTTCCTTCTCCCACAGACCCTGAACAAGAATAACCTGATCCCTGATGACAGAGCCAACTTCTACCCTTTGCAGCAGACCAACGTGTACACGACCACCTACTACCCAAGCCCACTGAACAAACACAGCTTCCGGCCTGAGGCTTCACCCGGACAACGGTGCTTCCCGAACAGCTGATATCACTCTCCTGGGGACTTGGGCTCCTTGCCTTCCAAAGGCACAGAGCAGGTGGAGATGGGACGGTGGAGCCAGTTTGGTTTTCTCCCTCTGCAGTAGGCCAGGAACTTGCTGTCTTGCTTTGCAGGGGTCCCATCTGGCTTCAGAGAGCTCTGGCTGGCAGTGACCATGGGGGAGAGGGCTGGCTTCAGGCTGGCGCGTGGCTGCAGTTCTGATTCAGCCCAGGTCTCATGGCCTGCTTGCAACCCGCCATCATGCTAATCTCCCCTGCCATGTCTGGGCTGTGGACCTCCTAGGCGTGTGAGGGAATTGGAGAGTGAGACATCAGGAAGGCAGGCTCTTAGGTTTGGGTTGGAAATGATGGCCTATGTGGCTATCATGGGCTGAGTCTGCCCCTCTCTGGCTGGCCCTAGGAAGGGCCTGGGCCACATCCCGATTATCTTGGAAAGAAACTAATCTAATGGCCCTAATAGTTCTGGATTCTCCGCCCAGGGCTGGGCCATGGTGGTGCTGCCCCAGTGTGACATGGGGACCAAGGCTGGCCCGGGTTGTCCACCTTCTCCTAGCAGTCTGAACATGGCCCAGGGACATCCCTCTGGTCAGAGGCAATGAGGACTGGGGGCTGGAGGCTGATCTTTGCTGAAAAGTCCTTTAATCTGGGCTGGCACATCCCTCAGCCTTTCCTTCAGAGTGCACGAATGGTAGCCCAGGAGCAAGGGAGGCGGGAGTCCAGCCCCCGTGCTGCTCTGGAGACTGCCTTCCAGTTGCTGCTCGATGTAGCTGTTGGCTGAGACCTGCTTGGGAGTCTGTGCTGGCCCCTCATCTGTTCAGGAACACACACACACGTACACACAATTACAATCTGCTACAGCAACAAAAAGGATGCTGGGCTGTGGCATGATTAATTAAAGATGATACCCAGTCTCCAAATGTGACGTTGTCTTCATGCATACGTTTGTGGGCTCTTCTTGACATGGTCGGATCAATTAGGGCAATGCACTGAGGTGACAGATGGTCTCACGGTGGGGCAGATGACCCAGGTAGAGTTTGACTTTAATAGAGGGTAACTTGCCATTTGTGAATAAATCTCCACACACATATTGCCCTAAACCCTTGTTGGAAAAGAGGTTACAGATAAACAAATTCACAAGTAGGGACCCAAAGAAAACTAAAGACAGTACAACAGGAAATTTCTGCCTGTTCCCTTAGCAGCCCTATCAGGCTCCACAGTGGAAATATGTGAGTCCAGCAGGGGAGTATTGATGAGGGGTATTTTATGAGGTATTTACATTGCTGAGTTTAATAAATCAAAATTGACTGAGGAATGAGTAAGCCTGTGAGGTGGGGGAAGCCTGCTGTAGTTTTTGCTGGATTAAATCAAAATAGCCTCAAAGTCTCAGCCCAGCAAATCAATGCTTCCATTTTGGATGAGACTGATGGATATGTTAAATTTAGAAAGCAATTTCCTGACTTAATTGGCTGGATCAATTCTTACAGGATTCCCAGCAAAATCTACTTGTAGGTTAGGCTGTAAAGTGTGAGATCCTGGAGATAGAGGAGGCAGAGAATCTTGGGAAGGAGAGGAGGAAGAAGAAAAGAACATTCCTGGCCCGTGTGTCTTGGAGACCTTTGTGCTCACCCGGACAAGGGCAACAGCAGTGGCCTCAGGCTGAGGTGGAGCCCAGTCAGAGCTCAGGGGACATTCAAGGATTTCTGGGGATCCCCAAATCCCTCGATTTGGGGATTCCTCACTGGGTTCCTGCTCACTCTGTGAATGCAGAGCTTGTAGGGGTCTGTGCTAGATATTGGGGTTTTGGATTCCCTTGGACTTCGTAGCGACAGGGAAGTTCAAGAGTGTTCCAGGGCTCAGGGTGCCTGCTTCACAGGGCTCACTCATATGCCTGGTACTGTTCAGGTCTGGAGGAAGTAGTCATGGAGAATTCCTGTGGCATGCCCAGTCACTGTGACTGGAATGGCAACAGTGGGAAGTAAACCCATGTATGTTATGGCAAAACACACACCACACTTGCATGCACACACACATACACACACCATGAATTCTCTGTTTGTAAAACCTGTTGTGTTTTTGGAGGCATGACCATTCATAACTCTGGAAAGGATCCACACTGCATGCAATTAGCTTGCATGGATGGCACAGGCTACTTCATAGCCTGGCCCAGAACTGAGGAAACCAGAAACGTGCTCCCTGATAAGGAGGGTGTGATACTCTGCCACATGCATGGCTGCATGGTGTCAGGGAGCTAAAGCGTGAAAGAAAAGGGGGCTTCACTGGCCCAGCTGGCCCAGTGAGAACCTCCAGCAAGAGGGAGGAAGATGCCAGTTTGGGTGCTCCAAGCCTTCTTAGGCCCTCTTGTCTCAAAATAACTCTGTGTGTGTGTGTGTGTGTGTGTGTGTGTGTGTGTGCATTTTCTTCTTATTAAAGTAATACACTTTTACTGCAGAAAATTTAGAGAATTCAGGAAACCAAAAAATACAACTAACAGTTTTGTTGAAAAACAAAGCAGAGACTTGGGGAATGTAAATAAATGGTGGTATCTCAACATCACTCCAAAAACAGAACAAAAAACAAAAGCTCTGCCACTATTTTCAATAAAACTAGGATGTATCTGTAATCCCAAATCATAATACATGAATACAGAAAGCAGATGAAGGAATAACAATCATCTAGTAGAGTGGATGTGGGTCAAACCTGAGCACTCAATTTCAGAAGGAAACAGAAGTTGGAAGAATAAAGTATCAGAGAAGGTGGGGTTAAGGTAGGAGCCTAAAAAGAGAGGGGTTGGTTCATTTCTCCAGGAGGAAGAAATAGAGTAGGGCATCTTCTTCCTGTTAGGACAGATGACATTTAGAACAAAAACTGGCCTCTCTCTGGTGGCAGACACTGGCTAGGTGATGGACAGTTATTGGGACCCAGAGTACAGAGTGCTTGTCTCATAGCCCAGTCCTTGAGCAGCTCAATTGTAACCCTTAAGCCGCCAAGTTTAGGAGCCCATTAACAATGCAGGGAGATCATCTTCCCACATGGTCAGACAGGTGTTCTTGACAGGAGGCAGTACACCTGGGCAAGTATCTGGGCTTCCCCCACTAGAGGCTGGATTCCAAGTCCTGGTTCCAAAGTCAGACAGCACAATTAAAGCCTCTATATTCAAAGTTGAATTTTAGTTTGATTTAGCACATGTCACCTGGAGAGAGAGGATACTGACTAAACTTGCTTTGACATCTGGCAATGGACAGGTTCTATTCTTCTCATACCCATTCTGTTTATTCATTGTGTCGGAGAAGGGGTGTTGGACAGACTGTCAGGGACTCTTGTCTCCAGCTTTACCTCTCACCACCTGTGTGATCTCAGCAAATCTCTTTCCTCTTTGGTTTCAGTTTTCTGGTCTGTGTAATGTCGGGGTTGGGCCAAGGGTCCCTACCAACTTCTGTGATTCCTAGAGCTTTGGGTAGAATTCTTAGACAACAATTTTTCTGTCAAGAGTCTTCTCCAACACCACAGTTCAAAAGCATCAATTCTTCAGTGCTCAGCTTTCTTCACCGTCCAACTCTCACATCCATACATGACTACTGGAAAAAACCATAGCCTTGACTAGATGGACTAGTTGGCAAAGTAATGTCTCTGCTTTTCAATATGCTGTCTAGGTTGGTCATAACCTTCCTTCCAAGGAGTAAGTGTCTTTTAATTTCATGGCTGCAGTCACCATCTGCAGTAATTTTGGAGCCCATAAAAATAAAGTTTGACACTGTTTCCACTGTTTCCCCATCTATTTGCCATGAAGTGATGGGACCAGATATAATGTGTTTTTGTATGTCACCAAAGCTTGCCTTTGACCTTGTTTTTTGTTGTTTAATCACTAAGTCATGTCAGACTCTTTGGTACCCCATGAACTGCAAAACTCCAGGCTTCCCTGTCCTTCACTATCTCCTGGAGTTTGCTCAAACTCATGTCCACTGAGTCAGCAATGCTATTTAACCATCTCATCCTCTGTCAGCCCCTTCTCCTCCTGCCCTCAGTCTTCCCTGGCATCAGGGCCTTTTCCAATGAGTCTAAGTAGCCAAAGTGTTGGAGCTTCAGCTTCAGCATCAGTCCCCCCATTTAATATTCAGTGTTTATTTTCTTTAGGATTGACTGGTTTGATCTCCTTGCTGTCCAAGGGACCTTGATATTCAGCCAAAAATCTGTGAATTGACCTTCAGCCTCAATTTTTGGAAGTTTAATTGTAACATGGGTGGAGCACATGCCCATTATCAGCCAGCTGAGATCTGCCTCTTCAGCAGGGCCTGGGCACTGGTAGAAGGACCCAGACTGGGTGCTGGACGAGTGCTCCCTGATGGGGTAATCGGCGGGCACAAGGACCCCCTCCTCTTAGCCAGAACCTGGACCTTGGAGGGTGAAAGTTGAGTCCTGGGACCTTGTCCTTTCTTGTCAGAACAGAGAGTAACATTTGCTTGGTGGAAATTTATAGGAACATCATTACCTGACCATGACTGACCTGCAGAACAAAGGATCTGACACCAAGATGTTTATAACAGCTAACCACGCCTCTCCCTCACCTTTCCTAGAAAAGGGCTTTGCTGAAAGCTTTGCTGGAGCTTGCAGATTTTAAGGCATGAGCCACCCATCTCCTTTTGGAGCCCTGCAGTAAACGTTTTTCTGCTCCAAATTCCAACATTTTGATATTGTTTGGCCTCACTGTGCGGCGAGCACGGACTTGCGTTCAATAACATAAATGTGTACTTTTTCATCACTTAAAGCACCCTGAGCTTGTGCCTGAGCTACAGCGGTGGTTAACAGGTTACCATTATATCAATTCAGCTTGTCAACTCTGGTGACATGCATAGGGCACACCATTTAGATTTACTGTTAATAGATCACACTCACTATAAATGTCTAGATGAATCTTGAAGTGAAATCTCTTTATACTTCATATGTTGCAATTCAATTAGTCGGTTTAACTATATATGCATATTTAGTACTGTAAGAGTAAAATGCCCCAATAATAATGATTGTGAAAGCTGCTAATTTTATGTTCAAACACAATTAAGCCCTTTAAAATTAGCAAATGAATAGGGAACAAGACTGAGAGTTTAAAAGAAAATTGAGAGACAATGGAAGCCAGATAACTTTAGGAAGAACATTATAGTCTTTGTGAGCTCTGTTCTCAGTCACTCAGTCACATCCAACTCTTTGTGACCCCCTGGACTGTAGCCTGCCAGTCTCCTCTGTCCATGGAATTTTCCAGGCAAGAATGCTGGACTGGGTTGCAATTTCCTCCTCCAGGGGATCTTCCCAAACCAGGGATCAAAACCTGTGTCTCTTGCATCTCCTGCATAGGCAGGCAAATTCTTTATCACTGTACCACCTGGGAAACCCATTAATTTAAAATAATACAGGGCAGAATAATATAGATTTGATTAAATCATAATTCTAATATTTGACGACTGGCTTGGTGTCTAACATTCATTATATTAAACAAAATAATCTTTAACCATTATGTTTAAATGTTGGTATTTAATTCTATTTAGGTTATGACTCTTTCAAGAATAAAGTCTATTTGGGAGTTCACAGCTTATCAAAGTGGATTTTTAGAAAAGAATGTCAGTTTCTTGACTTCAACATTCTGTAGGCAGAAAATATTACCAAACTGTGTATAATATCCATGGCAAATCACCTTTAATCTAGACATGATACAGACCATAAAAGGAATGGAGAAAAGAAAAAAGTCCAGGAAAATGTAATATCCAAAAACATTCCTGGTTTCTGTACTGTTCTCAGTGAAGTGAACATCTATTTAGCACCACAAAACTGCAGCTGACCACACCAAACAATTATTAATATTCTTCCTGCACTGTGATGTTAAGTTTAAAGTTTAAATATGTAATATTAATCATTTAATTTAATTAATATAATTTTAATAGTACAATTATAAGAATAATTGCATTCTTTGTGATGAGATTTTAGATTAATTCCTAAAATCCCAGGTGTTTTGTTTTGAAATGGTGATATCTGGCTGTGGCCTTAGTTTCAACCCAATACAATATTGATCTCAGCATTTGCCCCAGTGTGTGTTCTGGAAGACATACGAGGCTGCCAGCACATACTGCTCAGCACCAACCTGTCCATTTGCCCATCTTCTTACAGACCACTTCTTGGCTATCTTTTTCCCTAACAATTACACCACCATTTATTTAACCTAACCCGTAATGATAGACTTTAGGATATTTTCAGTCTTTTATTATAGAGAGTATTGCAAAGACTATCCTTGTATAGGTACAACTATAATGGCAGAATGAATTCCTAAAAACAGAATTATTCAATGAGTGTACACATTTAAAATTTGATAGATTGTCCAACTTAAGGTACATTACTTCATACCTTCTAGTTTTATATGTCTTTCTCTTTTAGAGGAAGTTCTTCAGTTTTAGTGGTTGGGCTTATTTGGGAGGGAAAGAAGATCAATCAAGGTGATTTCAGTGCCCCTCCGTCTTCAAGGTGCTCCCTTCTCTCTGCCCCTCACTGTGGTCCTGTCCCCCAGGAACCTGGTCAGACCTCTTTGAGGGCCCCCACCACTCCTGTTCTTCTTTTGTCGTAAAACCATGTCTGCTCAATATCCAAGGTTTCCTGGATCTCTGTTTTCTTAACTGGATGAGCAGAATCCAGCTTCAGTGTGACTGGTTGACACTGCCTTATAATTAAGGCTAACCTCAATAGAAGAAAGGAGCAGACAGCAATGCCAGAGAAAGTGGCTGAGCTGGTTGAGGGGGTGGGATTCTCATAACTGGAGGGGCACACTCCACTCTCCAGCTGTTATTCTCTTCTGCCTCCTCCCAAGTATGCTGCTGAGGAGATTCTCCACCCACAGGGTATAAGACTGACTTGGCCTGTGACCTTCACCTTTAAATTTCCTTTCAGAGAAAAGAGGAGTTTGAGATGTCTGGTTTGCCACCTGCAGCCCCTCCAGGAACAGTGAATGTGCCAAGGTAAATCCACTTTCTGAGCATGGTGTCTCCCTCTCCAGGAGCATGCCCAGAACTCAGCCAGCACTGGCCTCCACCGCTGGTTCTTTGGTGAGAACTTAGAGCGCGGTGGCTATAAGTAGTAGTGGTAGTATTACCTTTAAAAAAAAAAAACACACACATACTTTATGACAGAATTTTGAAAACTTTAGTTACACCCTTACAATTTTTACATTGACATCTAAAATTTTTCATCACAGCTTAAAGAGCTGCAAAGGATGTAATTTCTGGCATATTGCAAATACTGCCATTTAAAAATAAAACCATTCTTTTAAATGTAACTAATAGCATCTAAGGGCTTCCCAGGTGGTGCTTGTGGTAAAGAACCCACCTGCCAACACAGGAACCATTCTCTGAATGTCTTTATGTCTGAGACATAAGAGATGTGTGTTCGATCCCTGGGTGGGAAAGATCCCCTGGAGGAGGGCATGGCAACGGACTCCAATATTCTTGCCTAGAGATCCCATGGACAAAGGAGCCTGGCGGGCTACAGTCCATGGGTCACAGAAAGTCAAACATGACTAAAGTGACTTAACAATAGCATCTAAAAAACAAAGCATTAAAAAAAAATACAGGAAAAGCTCTACTGTAATGACTAGAAATTTTTCATTGTTCCTTTCTCCCTTTGAATGTGTATATTCCCACAGAATATTATATATTATCACAGAATTTCACCCTAATGTAATATATTTTCAAGCTTAAAGTCTTTCATTGTTTGCACTATCATACTTCTTTGCAACTAAAACATATCTGTGAAAAGAAATGCTAATTTAAAAAAATTATAAGTTAAAAATTATTTAGGATCAAGATACCATGATTATGATTAACATCAAACATAGGGATACTTGAATTTTGACAACTATTAAATGTAAAGTTAAATTTTAGAGGGCAGCAGTTTAGAATTTATCACTAGAATGAAAAAGATTAACAGCAGAGAGACAGAGAGAGTGAGTGTGTTAAGCCTTACAAAGCATGCATCAATAATTATTGTCAAGTGCGTTATTTACAGAAGACTCCACAATATACTCCTGGTAGAATATGGACATTGAAATCTATGGTAGGAATTTAGAACAATAGAGAAGCTGGCAACGATAACAAGAAAACAATGATACTCAGCTTTTGCTTGTATCCAAGTAATGCATCAATGTAAAAGATGAGTATGGATTTATGGTATTTGGTAATGTTTTCACAAAATTTAATAAAAAGCAATAAAAAATTTAGAAGAAAGAATAGGAGAAAATCTTCATGAGCTTGGGGTAGGCAAGGATTTTATCTGACACTCAAAGCATAGACCATAAAAGAAAACTGCTAAATCATACTTCATCAAAATAAAGAACTTCTCTTCGAAAGACTCTGTTAAAAGAGTTAAAAGATAATCCACTGTTTGCTGGGAATTCCCTGGTGATCTAGTGTAGGAGTCCATGCTTTCACTTTCTAAGGCTTGGGTGCCAACCCTGGCCAGGGAGCTAAGATCCCACAAGCCATGCGGTGTGGCCAAAGGGAGAAAAAGGAGATAACCCACTGGTGAGGAGAAAACACTGGTAAATCCAGAATATATAACTATCAAGGTGCAGTAACAAAAAAACAAAGAACCCAAGAATAAATGTGCAAAAGTCTTGAAAGACCTTTCACCAGAAAAAAATTATGAATGCCAAATAAACATGTGGAAACATGCCATTTGCCATTAGAAAAAAACGTGAATTAAAATCACATTGAGGCACCATAACAACTACTAAAATGGCTAAAATTAAAAAGACTGATCATACCAAGTGTGACAAAGATGTGGAATAAGGGAAACTCTCCTACATGCTGAAAGAATGTGAAATGGGACAACCACTTCAGAAAATAGTTTGGCAGCTTCTTAAATAAACATATATTTACAGTATAATAAGAGGATAAGATGGTTGGATGGAATCACCGACTCGATGGACATGGGTTTGGGTGGACTCCGGGAGTTGGTGATGGACAGGGAGGCCTGGTGTGCTGCCGATCATGGGGTCGCAAAGAGTCGGGCAAAACTGAGCGACTGAACTGAACTGACTGTAAAATCTGGTCATCCACTCCTAAGAATTGACCTAAGAGACAGGAAAGAATACTTCCATCCAAAGACACAAATGTTCATGGCACTTGTATTTGTAAGGGCCAAAAACCAGATACAGTCTAAATATCCATTACCAGGTGAAAGGATAAATAAATTGTGCTATATTCATACAATGGATACATTCAGCAATAAGAAGGAGCAAAATTTTGGTGCATGGAGCAAATGAATGAATGAGTGAAAGGAACCAGAGAAAAAGCAAGAATATCTACTGTATTGTTCCATGTATATACAATTCTAGAAAATGAAACATCTGAAATGGTAGAAGGCAGATCAGTGATTGTCTAGGGATGGAATGTGGTTGACAGGGCAGGTGGAAGGATATTAAAGGGGCAATGTGAAAGTGAAAGTGAAGCCGCTCAGTCGTGTTCGACTCTTTGCAACCCCTTGGACTGTAGCCTGACAGGCTCCTCTATCCATGAGATTTTCCAGGCAAGAATACTGGAGTGGGTTGCCATTTCCTTCTCCAGGAGATCTTCCCAATCCAGGAGTTGAACCTGGGTCTCCTGCATTGTAGGTAGACGCTTTATCATCTGAGCCACTAGGGAAGTCCAAAGAGGCAATAGACAAGTTCATTTATCTTGATGGTGGCAGTGGTTTCATGGGGATGGGCATGTGGCACAAAGCTTGTGTCGTATACTCTAAATACCCGAGGCTAACTGCATGTCTGTTCTATCTCCATCAGTTCAGTGCAGTTCAGTTCAGAAGCTCAGTCGTGTCCAACTCTTTGCGACCCCATGAATCGCAGCACGCCAGGCCCCTCTGTCCATCACCAACTCCTGGAGTCTACCCAAACCCATGTCCATTGAGTCGGTGATGCCATCCAGCCATCTCATCCTCTGTCGTCCCCTTCTCCTCCCGCCCCCAATCCTTCCCAGCATCAGGGTCTTTTCCAATGAGTCAACTCTTCGCATGAGGTGGCCAAAGTATTGGAGTTTCAGTTTGAACATCAGTTCTTCCAATGAACACCCAGGATAGACTTTAGGATAGACTGGTTGTCTAGCTCCATAAAGCCATTAAAAAGCATGAATACAAGCCCAAGAAAATATAAAATACTAACTTAGTTCTTACAATGTTTCCTTTACTTGAAGGTGTACTATTTAGCTACCTGAAGTACACAGGGAAACACCTTTCACCCCCTCTTTGAAATGCTCTGGATTTTGCCCACAGGGAGGGCTGGGTGACAAAGGATTCTCTCAAGGCTCTTCCCCCAGCTGAGAGTGGGGAAGAGTCAGAGAGGAGGAGCTTCCAAAGCCGCATGCTTCACTGCAATCTCAGACTTTCTAAGATACAGTTAGGTAAGGCTGCAGCCCTGACATGCGTGCATCACATGGGAGAAGTCAGGTCCTGCCACCTTTACCGCCTCTCACTGATTTCAGCCCTGACCTTGAGTCGGCAGGTGCTCTGATGGTTTGAGAAAAGGGAGTACTTGGTTTCCTTAAGTCCGTCACTGTGTGAAACTCTTGTGCTCATGTGCCCTGGTCTGAAGGCCTCTGACACAGAGGGATTGTCACTAACATGGGCCCCTGGATTCAGTTACTAGAAATTGAGGCCAGATGAGAATTCCATGCAAGGCTTTATTGGGGTTTGTGCTGCAGCACAAGGCAGTGAAAACAAGCAACAGGTGCCCTTGTGCACTCTGGGACAGGAGCAGCTTGGGTCCTTCAAGGTGGCTCCACGGGATTGGCGGGAGACATAGCTTAGGTGGTCGGCCCTCCCTCCTGGTGGTGCCATGAGCGGGGATCATGGATAGCATGCCCTGCTTTTGCTCTTGGGACCTCAGAAATGGCAGTTGGCTTGTGGCCTTTTTTGTATCTTATTGTCCATAATTTGTCCCACCTGTGCTTTGTGTAGTTATGTTTAATCCCTTATAATTCCTTTGTATTCCATTGCCTGAGGAGGTGTGTGTCAAGGGGCAAGCACTCCAGTGTAGGTCCCAGGTTCCAGCCTAACCATGATGACCCTGGACTTTCGAATTCTAGACCCAGCATTTACTGTGATATGTGAGGTAGGAACAGTGACACTTACCTTGCAGGTCTGTTGTGAAGAGTAAATTGACTCTAGAAACAGGGCCTTTACAAAGGCTGGCCATGCAAATACACTGCTCTTGGGAAAGCTCCTTTACCCGTGTGTGTGTGTGTGTGTGTGTGTGTGTGTGTGTGTGTGTGTGTGTGTGTGTGACACAGCCTTACCCAGGACCTACTTCCTCCTGGTCGGAGTGTGTGTGTGTGCCGGTGTGTGTGTGTGTGTGTGTGTGTGTGTGTGTGAGACACAGCCTTACCCAGGACCTACTTCCTCCTGGTTGGAGCCCAGAGCTCTGAGCCACAACCTGAGCTCAAATACATCCCTGGCTCATCACCTATTTGACCTTGGGCAATTTGTTCTTATGCAAAATGGAGCTAATAATAGAACCTTCACTGGGTTTGCTATGAGGGCTGAAGCCTGGAAATTGCTTACAGCAGGATCAGGCACTTAGCAAGCACCCAAAATTGTTATCATTGTTACTGAGCTAAGCATGGGAGTTAGGTTTGTCTTTGCAATCTGAGTCACTGGGATGTCAAAGTAAATGTGTGTCGACTGAAAAAGGCACAATGTAAAAGTTTGAGAATTATGTTTTATTTGGTGAAACTTCTGGAGACTTAAACCTGGAAGACAGTCTCTCAGCTCCAAGGAACAGCTCCAAAAATATAAGGGAGGAGCCAGGATATACAGGAGTTTTGTAACAAAATCCAGATAGTCAAAAGATTGTTGTTGTTTAGTCATTAAATTGGGTCCTACTCTTTTGCAACCCATGGACTGTAGCCTGCTAGGCTCCTCTGTCCATGGGATTCCCCAAGCAAGAACATTGGAGTGGGTTGCAGTTTCCTCCTCTAGGGGATCTTCTCAACCCAGGGACAGAACCCATGTCTCCTGCATTGCAGGAGGATGCTTTACTGCTGAGTCACTGGGGAAGACCTAGTCAAAAGATTACCATTAATTAAAGAAAATCAGACATCTAAAGTTAATGAATTTAGCGTTTTTATGTGTATGAGAAGATGCAAGAGTCTAAGCTTGTTGAAATCATTCCTTTGATATGCACCTTAACTATCTAAAGCCAGTATCTCAATTTTCTCCATCTTGAATCCCCTCAAAGTACAAAATTGTGGTCAGCTACAGTGGCTGCTGGCTTGATGGCCACAACATCATTAGTTTACTGATATGCTAGCAAATATAGAAATATGGAAAATATGATTCCGAGCTTCTCAAAATTTGCTTGGTTGACAAAATTCCAAAACATACCCTAGCTTTCTTTGGAGAACAAATGATACCAGCCCAGTAAAAATTATGCATGAAACAGTTCTGTAAGACACCACTTCTGGAAAAAACCAAAGTCTCCCATATAGGGCCTTTCCATTTCCATTTATCTAAACTTGAGAATTTCCACCCTTCCCACCACCCCTTCTGTATGATCAGGCCAGCCAAGATGGCTATTCTCTTGCTCTCTGTACATCCCCTGCTCAACCAGCGCCTGCTTCACTCACGCCCCTCACATGACTGACCTCCCTACATTCTTGCCCCCTGGCCCCAGGTAATAATTGTTCTAATCTTTAGATCAGAACCTCTCCACCGGACAGCCTATCAAAGGGGCAGTATCAAAAAGTGGGCCAAAGAACTTAACAGACATTTCTCCAAAGAAGACATAGAAATGGCTAACAAACACATGAAAAGATGCTCAACATCACTCATTATCAGAGAAATGCAAATCAAAACCACAATGAGGTACCACTTTACACCAGTCAGAATGGCTGCAATTCAAAAGTCTACAAGCAATAAATGCTGGAGAGGATGTGGAGAAAAGGGAACCCTCTTACACTGTTGGTGGGAATGCAAACTAGTACAGCCTCTATGGAAAACAGTGTGGAGGTTCCTTAAAAAACTCAAATAGTCCTGCCATATGACCCAGCAATCCCACTGCTGGGCATATACACCGAGGAAACCAGAATTGAAAGAGCCACGTGCACCCCAATGTTCATCGCTGCATTGTTTACAATAGCCAGGACATGGAAGCAACCTAGATGCCCATCAACTGACGAATGGATAAGAAAGCTGTGGTACATATACACAATGGAATATTACTCAGCATTAAAAAAAAATTCATTTGAATCAGTTCTACTCAGGTGGATGGAACTGGAGCCTATTATCCAGAGTGAAGTAAGCCAGAAGGAAAAACAACAATACAGTATACTAATGCATATATATGGAATTTAGAAAGACGGTAACGAGAACCCAGCATGCGAGACAGCAGAAGGAACGCAGATGTATAGAACAGTCTTGTGGACTCTGTGGAGGAGGGCAAGGGTGGGATGATATGGGAGAATGGCATTGAAACATGTTAATTATCATATGTGTAATCAATCGCCAGCCCAGGATTGATGCTCAGGGCTGATGCACCGGGATGACCCAGGGGGAGGGAATCAGGAGGGAGGAGGGAGGGGGGTTCTGGAGGGGGAGCATACCCATGGCGGATTCATGTCAATGTAAGGCAAAACCAACACAATAAAGAAAATTTTAAAAAATAAAATAAAGTAAAACAATGTAGAGTGTAAAAAAAAAAGGGGGGGCAGTAGGGGTATGCTCCCCGGCTGGTTTCCTAGGTAACCAATGGGCCAACCAGACTTCAATTCCCCTTTAACTAGTAATCTGCCCCTGCCCCGGAGCAAAGCCTACCACCAAGTCCGGTCTGCTATCTGCCACAAACACAGTGGGGTCTTCCTCCAGGACCTTGCTTCAGACGTGTAAGTTCCCCCATCCATTAAAACACTGATGTCTCTGTTGCTGACTCTAGGCCTTTTCTTCAGTCTTGAAGCTGGACAAGCACAGAGTTTGCAGGCCTATGTGGTGCAGCCCAATACCTTCCCTCATCACTGCCTTTTTTCTGCCTCTTACTTGCTGGAATTCAGAATTGATCAGGCCTTTAAAGATCATCAGGTCCAGTGTTTTAATGCAAGAGACAACTAATGGGTTGAATCAGGGACCATGCCCAAGGTATGTGGTTTATGAGAAGTGAAGAAAGAACAGAAAAGAAGAGCAGTCTCCTGTTGCCTCTCCTTGTTATTTTTTCCACCTGAGCAGAATCCCTGAAATTAACTCATTTGCTGGTGGACCTTAATGGGGCTTGTGACACAGGAAGAAACAGAATTTTGTCTCTGCCTCTGCTTCCTGATAGACATACCCCAAAACCCTTGGAATCTCTGAAGGACATGTCTTTTGTATGGTATGGATGGCTATGGGCTGGCGGCTCCTGGATAGTCTCTGAATGGGGGGGTGGGTATTTGCCAGGGGAACCAACCAGCTGATTAGAGGGCTGGCCCATCGGCCCCAACCTCCTGGGAAGGTTGAGCTAATCACTAAGGGCTAATGATGTACTCAATTGTGCCTGTAATGAAGCCTCCATAAAAACAAAAAACAAACAAAACCCCTCTAACCAAAGGTTTTGAGAAAACACACTTCTGGGCTGGTGAACACTGAGAGGTGCTGAGAGGACAGTATGCCTAGAGAGGTCATGGAAGCTCTGTGCCCCTTCTCCCATGCCCTAGCCCACTCATCTCTTCTAGCGGTTGTTCCTGAGTTGCATTCTTTTATAACAATGTAGTAATCTGGTACAGAAACTGTTTTCCTGAGTTCTATGAGCTGTTCTAGTGAATTATCAAACTTGAGGTGGGGTTATAGAAACCTCTGATTTTCTTTTTAAGTTGAGCTACCTTTGATTTACAATACTGTGTTAGTTTTAGGTGTACAGCAAAGTGATTCCATTACACACACACACACACATAGATATAACATTTTTATATTTATACACATAATCTTTTTCAGACTATTTTCCATTGTAGTTTATTACAAGATATTGAATATAGTTCCTTGTGCTATACAGGAAATCCTAATTGTTTTGGTATTTTAGAGATAGTGGTATGTATCTGTTAATCCCAGACTCATAATTTATCCCTGACTCCCTTTCCCCTTTGATAACCAAAGTTTGTTTTCTATGGCTGTGTCTGTTCCTGTTTTGTAAATAAGTTCATTCATATTATTTTTTAGATTTCACATATAAGTGATATCTCATAACACCTTTGTCTGACTTCACTTATGATGATAATCTTTAGGTCCATCCACGTTGCTGCAAATGGCAGTATTTCATTCTCTTTTATGGCTCAGTAATATTCCATTATGTATGTGAATATATACACACACATCTTAAACAAATCATCTACTGATGAACATTTAGGATGCTTCCATGTCTTGGTTATTGCAAATAGTGCTGCTGTGAACAGCGGGGATCATGTATCTTTTCAAATAGGAATTTTAATCTTTTCCAGATATGCCTAGCAGTAAGATTGCTGAAGCATATGGTAATTCTATTTTCAGTTTGTTTTTGTTTTTAAAGGAACCTCCATACCGTTTGCTATAGCGGCTCCATCGATTTACATTTCCACCAACAGTGTAGGAGAGTTCCCTGTTCTACACATTCTCTCCAGCATTTATTATTTGTAGACTTTTTGATGATGCCATTCTGGCCGATGTGGCTTGATACCTTATTGTAATTTTGATTTGCATTTCTCTAATATGTCTTTTCACGGCTGCTCCAGCAAAGTGCAGCCGCTGCTCCTTACCTTGGACGAGGGATATCTTCTCATGGCCGCCCCTCCTGAATTTGAACGTGGAGTAGCTCTGCTTTGCCCTCCTGCGCCCGCACAGCTGCCGCTCCTTGGACTTGGGCTGTCTCAGCCGCTGCCCCTGACCTCGGGCGTAGGGTAGCTCCTCTCCGCCGTGCTTCGAGATATCTCATGTCCAAGGTAAGAGAAACCCAAGTAAGACGGTAGGTGTTGCAAGAGGGCATCAGAGGGCAGACACACTGAAACCATAACCACAGAAAACTAGCCAATCTGAACACACGGACCACAGCCTTGTCTAACTCAATGAAACTAAGCCATGCCGTGAGGGACCACCCAAGACGAACAGGTCAGGGTGGAGAAGTCTGATAGAATGTGGTCCACTGGAGAAGGGAATGGCAAACCATATCAGTATTCTTCCCTTGAGAACCCCATGAACAGTATGAAAAGGCAAAATGATAGGATACTGAAAGAGGAACTCCCCAGTTCGGTAGGTGCCCAATATGCTACTGGAGATCAGTGGATAAACAGCTCCAAAAATAATGAAGTGATGGAGCCAAAGGAAAAACAACACCCAGTTGTGGATGTGACTGGTGATAGAAGCAAGGTCTGAGGCTGTAAAGAGCAGTATTGCACAGGAACCTGGAATGTTAGTCCATGAATCAAGGCAAATTGGAAGTGGTCAAATGAGATGGCAAGAGTGAACATCAACATTCTAGGAATCAGCAAACTAAGATGGATTGGAATGGGTGAATTTAACTCAGATGACCATTATATCTACCACTGTGGGCAGGAATTCCTTAGAAGAAATGCAGTAGCCCTCACAGTCAACAAAAGAGTCTGAAATGCAGCACCTGGATGCAATCTCAAAAATGACAGAATGATCTCTGTTCATTTCCAAGGCAAACCATTCAATATCACAGTAATCCAAGCCTATGCCCCAACCAGTAATACTGAAGAAGCTGAAGTTGAATGGTTCTATGAAGACCTATAAGACCTTTTAGAACTAACACCCAAAAAAGATGTCCTTTTCATTATAGGGGACTGGAATGCAAAAGTAGGAACTGAGGAAACACCTGGAGTAACAGGCAAATTTGGCCTTTGAGTATAGAATGAAGCAGGGCAAAGGCTAATAGAGTTTTGCCAAGAGAACACACTGGTCATAGCAAACACCATCTTCCAACAACACAAGAGAAGACTCTACACATGGACATCACCAGATGGTCAACACTGAAATCAGATTGCTTATATTCTTTGCAGCCAAAGATGGAGAAGCTCTATACAGTCAGCAAAAACAAGACTGGGAGCTGACTGTGGCTCAGATCATGACCTCCTTATTGCCAAATTCAGACTTAAATTGAAGAAAGGAGGGAAAACCATTAGACCATTCAGGTATGACCTAAATCAAATCCCTTATGATTATACAGTGGAAGTGAGAAATAGATTTAAGGGACTAGATCTGATAGAGTGCCTGATGAACTATGGACAGAGGTTCATGACATTGTACAGGAGACAGGGATCAAGACCATCCCCATGGAAAAGAAATGCAAAAAAGCAAAATGGCTGTCTGAGGAGGCCTTACAAATAGCTGTGAAAAAAAGAGAAGTGAAAAGCAAAGGAGAAAAGGAAACATATTCCCATTTGAATGCAGAGTTCCAAAGAATAGCAAGGAGAGATAAGAAAGTCTTCCTCAGTGATCAGTGAAAAGAAATAGAGGAAAACAACAGAATGGGAAAGACTAGAGATCTCTTCAAGAAAATTAGAGATACCAAGGGAACATTTCATGCAAAGATGGGCTCAATAAAAGACAGAAATGGTATGGACCTAACAGAAGCATCGCTTCAGTCGTGTCTGACTTGTGTAACCCCATAGACAGCAGCCCACCAGGCTCCCCTGACCCTGGGATTCTCCAGGCAAGAACACTGGAATGGGTTGTCATTTCCTTCTCCAATGCATGAAAGTGAAAAATGAAAGTGAAGTCGCTCAGTCGTGTCCGACTCTTCGATACCCCATGGACTGCAGCCTACCAGGCTCTCCGTCCATGGGATTTTTCAGGTAAGACACTGGAGTGGGTTGCCATTGCCTTCTCCGATATTAAGAAGAGGTGGCAAGATTAAACAGAAGAACAGTAGAAAAAAGATCTTCACGACCCAGATAATCACGATGGTGTGATCACTCACATAGAGCCAGATATCCTGGAATGGGAAGTCAAGTGGGCCTTAGGAAGCTATGAACAAAGCTAGTGGAGGTGATGGAATTCCAGTTGAGCTCTTTCAAATCCTGAAAGATGATGCTGTGAAAGTGCTGTACTCAGTATGCCAGCAAATTTGGAAAACTCAGCAGTGGCCATAGGACTGGAAAAGGTCAGTTTTCATTCCAATCCCAAAGAAAGGCAATGCCAAAGAATGCTCGGACTACCGCACAATTGCACTCATTTCACATGCTAGTAAAGTAATGCTTAAAATTCTCCAAGCCAGGCTTCAGCAATACATGAACTGTGAGCTTCCAGATATTCAAGCTGATTTTAGAAAAGGCAGAGGAACCAGAGATCAAATTGCCAACATCTGCTGGATCATCAAAAAAGCAAGAGAGTTCCAGAAAAACATCTATTTCTGCTTTTTTGACTATGCCAAAGCCTTTGACTGTGTGGATCACTATAAACTGTGGAAAATTCTTCAAGAGATAGGAATATCAGACCACCTGACCTGTCTCTTAAGAAATCTGTATGCAGGTCAAGAAGCAACAGTTAGAACTGGACATGGAACAACAGACTGGTTCCAAACATGAAAAAGGAGTACAGCAAGGCTTTATATTGTCACCCTGCTTCTTATTTAACTTATATGCAGAGTACATCATGAGAAACGCTGGGCTGGAAGAAGCACAAGCTAGAATCAAGACTGCTGGGAGAAATATCAATAACCTTAGATATCCAGATGACACCACCCTTATGGCAGAAAGTGAAGAGGAACTAAAAAGCCTCTTGCTGAAAGTGAAAGAGGAGAGTGAAAACGTTGGCTTAAAGCTCAACATTCAGAAAACTAAGATCATGGCATCCAGTCCCATCACTTCATGGCAAATAGATGGGGAAACAGTGGAAACAGTGTCAAACTTTATTTTTTTAGGCTCCAAAATCATTGCAGATGGTGACTGCAGCCATGAAATTAAAAGAATCTTACTCCTTGGAAGGAAAGTTATGACCAACCTAGACAGCATATTAAAGAGCAGAGACATTACTTTGCCAACAAAGGTCCGTAGTCATGTATGGATGTGAGAGTTAGACTGTGAAGAAAGCTGAGTGCCTAAGAACTCATGCTTTTGAACTGTGGTGTTGGAGAAGACTCTTGAGAGTCCCTTGAACTGCAAGGAGATCCAACCAGTTCATCCTAAAGGAGATTGTCCTGGGTGTTCATTGGACAGACTGGTGCTGAAGCTGAAACTCCAATACTTTGGCCATCTCATGCGAAGGGTTGACTTATTGGAAAAGACCCTGATGCTGGGAAGGATTGGGGGCAGGAGGAGAAGGGGACGACAGAGGATGAGATGGCTGGATAGCATCACTGACTCAATGGACACAAGTTTGGGTAACCTCTGGGAACTGGTAATGGACAGGAAGGCCTGGCGTGCTGCGATTCATGGGGTCGCAAAGAGTCAGACACGACTGAGCAACTGAACTGAACTGAACTGAATATGTCTTTTCAAGTGCCTGTTGCATGCCTTCTTTGGGGAGATGTTATTTAAGTCTTCTGCCCTTTTTTTGATTGGGGCACTTCTGATTTATATCCTTTCAAGGGTCAGAAGCAGAGGTGATAACTTGTACTTGTTACTGAAGTCTTAAAGAGGAGGAAGGAGAGGGGAACTCCTGTGAGACTGAGCCCTTAAACTGTGGGGTTTACCCTATTCCAAGCGGTTATTGTCAGAGTTGAGTCCAACTCTTGGTCACTGCTGAGAATTGGAGAATTGGTTGGTGTGGAGAAATCCACACATTTGGTATCACAAATGAGTGCAGAGAAGAAACAGGTTTTTCCATTGTTGTTTGGTTGCTGAGTCATGTCCAAAGACTTCAGCCCATCAGGCTCCTCTATCCATAGGATTCTCCAGGCAAAAATACTGGAGTGGGTTGCCATGACCTCCTTCAGGGGATTTTCCTGACTTAGGAATCAAACATGAATCTCTTATGTCTCCTGCATTGGCAGGCAGGTTCTTTACTACTAGCACCTCCTGGGAAGCCCATGGAAATACTTGTCAAGAGTTAAAAGTCTTCATAACTGAACCAAGCAATTCTCCTTCTAGGTGTCTTTTCTAAGAAAATAATCAGAGAGTAGAGGGAGGATAGATATGTAACAACAACCCCCCCCCCCCGCCCCAGAAAAAGCCTTATTGTCCAACAATGAAATTAAATACTTTAAATTCTAAAAGCTTCCCTTGTCATGGGAAAATGTCCACGATATGTTAAGGATATAAAACAAAAATACAGTTATGATCTGTTCTATACTAAAGTCATTTATAGCAAGATGTAAAGAAAGCATGATACTTTTCCATATTTCAAAAAATGAAGACTTTGGAACCTTCAAGAAGAGAACAGGACTATTAATATTTGATAACTACTCCAGGAAGGCTAAGAAAACCTTTCTTTCAAAAGGCTAAAGGATATGTATGATTCCAAGTTTTTCCAAGAACAGTCTCCTCACCACCTAACCTGGGATGTGCTTGCTTTGAAACTATTAAAGTGCTTCCATGTTTTTGCGGTGACTCAGAACCTATCTTCATAGCTTTTGCTGCTTGTTCTTCTGTTTTAAATGCTGCAAAGGCAAATGTCTTTAGATTGCCAGTAGACTTTTAATGCAGTGTGCTTATGCAAACACTGCCATACTTCCTAAATACTGTTTCAATCCAGTTGTGATCAACATTTTTGGGAATTAACTCCTATGACAAATTAGAGACAGTATTAAACATGTAAGGATTTCATAACTATCATATTACTCAGAAGGTCAATACATTTTTAATTTCGAATACTGATTTTTTTTTCCAATGAAGACTCTGAGAGGGATATAAGAAGGAAGGAAAGGAAGAAAGCAAATAACACTTAACAGGCAATCCAAATGTGCCAGGTCCCTTAGGTTCATCACATTATCCTATCATCACAAAATGTATAAGTAACCTTCTCTTTTACTTTAGTTCTCTCTCTTTTTTTTTTTTTTTTAATGAATAAGAACACAGGAGCTCCAGAAGTGCTGAAGGAATTCCCTAAGTCTCAGGGCTCATCAATAAAGGATTTGGCCCAGCCTGTCCTGCTCCCAATATCATGTTTGGTTGTGGGTTTTTTTTCGCCACCACGTCTTGCTGCCCAAATACTTAGGGAGCTTTGGCTCCACTTCTACTGCCATTTGGAGTTTGATTAAAAACAAAATGTAGACCATGTTATCACAAGTGCTTTCAATACACGTTTATTTCAAAACCACAGCACAGTAACTATAATGTCAACATAACCATATTTCCAAACTGAGCAGGAAATTACCATTCTTGTGTGCATTCTCCCAAGAAGTGGGAGAGGCTCCGTACTGTGAGTAATGACTAGAACCCCCATTCTGAACTAGGAGTTCTAAACCATTAAACATTTAATTACCACTTTGGCAAAGCAATGCACATTACCATTTCTAAAATGTAACAGCACAGAGATTTTAAATGCATCTTTATTTTTCAGAGTCTTCAGTATTCACAATGTGTAAAATGAAGCAGAGTTTTAAATAAAATGCTATGCCAAAACACAGTTCCTTAAAAAGACCCGATGGAGAGGAAGGAAAATCGCATATGAATAATATTTATCAGTGCTTACAGTTGACATTAGCTATAGTTTGAAAAGAATAAAAATACTCAAGACTTCAACATTCCCTTACAAAAGTATACTTGGCAATAAAATAAAAATCTATAAAACCCCAAATATTACAAAAGTAAAATGCAAAAAAACACTTTTTATTAAAATGTAACATATTTACATGGTAAGAATTATTTAAAAATGCACAGAACACTCAGAAGTTGTGATGAGTGTTGGAGGGGAATTTATCACACACACTCACATTTGGACAGTTGCATAGACCCACCAGGTTGAAGAGCCAGGTCAGCAGATATACACATCCCCTGGCATGAAGGTTCAGTATGGGCAGATTTTAAGCCTCCTCCCTGCACCTATTTTTGCACTGTGTCTTGAGCTAGGAGAATATCTTCCCAGGTGCATTGGGTGTCAAGTGAGGAGGAGCATCTGCTGGCAGGGAGCCTGTGTGTTAACTGGATCTTAGTGTTGCTATTTAAAAGTCTGGTTCTGGGAGGAATCTCAAGAGATCATCTGGTCTATCCTTAGTCATATGGGACGGTCCTGGACTGTTCTCTTCCTTAGAACCCCAGAGGCAGGGAACCTGCTGAAGCCTGCTGGAGGATTCATTCACTCTGACAGTCAGAACTTCTTTGCTCAACTGCAGCCGTTTCAGCCGAAAACCATCCTCAGGGTGGACCAGATTCCAACAGAGACTCCGCTCTTCCACAGGATAAAAGAGAGTCAGGGGCTTCAGTGCAGCCTGGGGCTGGGAGGAGGGAACAGGGAGGGCAGGGACTCAAAGCCAAGGGGCGGCCCGAGGGAAGGGGGCTGCCACCAAGACACCAGGGGAAGGGGGGAGATGGAGCCTCTATGGCACACCAGGACCCCAGGGTGGGTTGTGATGTCCATGAGACTACTGCTCCCCTGCCAGCAGCTGCCTCTGCTCCGTGTTTGCAGCCATCCTGCCTCTGCTTGCCTTCCTGCTCTGACAGTCCTGTGTTGCAGAGCCAGGAAAGCCAGAGAACTATAAATGGAGTAAGATCAGACCAGATACACTGTGCCTTGAAAACAAAGGGAGAATAAAAAAGCACTTAGGCTTTCAGATAGTGATTTTGTTGGATGAACTTTCTGGTTTGCTTCCAGGAATGTGACTGAGAGGGAGGCAGATGGAAAAGTCTGAATGGAGTAGGGCTTGCTGATGTCCTTTACTTGGATCTACGTCCACTTGGACCTCACGTCCTCCACTTGGATCTAAGGTCACTTAGACTACCCAAGATTCCTCTGCATCCAAGAATTGGTTTGAAAAGTAATGACTTGGATAGAGCGTGTGGAATGCAAAAGGGTACTGAGAGACATGAGAGGCGGCGGATGTCTAGATCTCCACCGCTTTCATGGAGAGGAACAGGAACCTTCGCTCTGCCAACCGGGGCTTCCGTGAGGGTGGTTCCAGATGGTAGGCTCTCCCTTCCAGTGTTCCCACCGCCCCAGAGTGTGAAGGAGGGTGATGTGAGAAGACAGTTCCCACCTCCAGCTCCCCTGCAATTCCTCTGCTCTGATTTGCTCTGCTTGTCTCCCCATTTTTGGACCACCTCTCTCCTGCCTCCATTCTTTGAAAGCAAAAACTTCTAAGTGCCAGGGGGATGTGGTTCTGGAACAGACAACAGGGGAGGTTGTGGAATATCCATCCTTGGAGAGCTGAAAGAGCAGCTGGTCAGACACAGTGCAGGCGGAATGTGCTTGGAGGCAGGTTGGGTCAGATGACTCTGAGAACAGGCCGGTTTCAGGGTTCTGTATTTCAGCATCTGCTTCCACAATTCTCTTCCTCCACCTTCACTCAGCAGACATATTAACAAATGCCTGCAGCCTGGCTTCTATCTCACTAACTCCTTCAGTGGGGTCTCCATGCTAGCTCCCTCTTGCTAGAAGGCTTTTCCCTCTGCCTAATCCCATGTCTGAACATTAGCAGATCTGAACGCTTTGGGGGCTTGGTAGTTTTCCCTAAAACTCTTCCATTTCTTTTCAAGCCATCAAGACATATTTCTCTGCCTATCACTTCAAAAGCTGTCTAGAGGCACTTTTTTACTCTATGAAGGTTACACATAACTATATACATTGATTAGGGACAAGCATGGGTTTCTAATGGCCCAAGAAAACGGGATTTAAAACATATCTTTCCAAACAGAGTTAAGATCCCATAGACAGTCATAGAAATAAGCTACAAAGTTTCCAGCAGCCTTTGGAGGTATCGCTAGCTTTGAATTACCATTGTTATGAATGAACTCATCAGAATATGAATCTCTGTGAGGGCTAGGATGCTGTCCTATTTGTTTCTGTATCCTCAGAGCCTAGATCAGCATTTAGCACATAGCAGGAGCCTCAAATATACTGGTTGAATTATGAGATCCAGCTTCCTCCATTCCAGCCCTCCTTCTATCTTTTAAAAAATACGATCTGCTTCTCCCAGCATTTAACAGTGGTTAGGATGAAATCCCTGCCTGGCTTTATTTTAGAATGTTCTATTATGTTCAAATTGTATTATAAAGTACTCAATAGCAAAAAGATCACAGTCTGCTACAAGATAAAAGAAGCAATTTTGTAAGAAAAAATTAAATCTTTAAAAAATGAAATAAATTTCAGGACCTAGATAACAAAGAATTTACTGGTAAAGGTATACTGATAAAAGAGTAAATAGGTAAGGGAATCAGTAGCTGGTTCATTAGAGTAACCTTTCCCCCAATCAGAAGGAAGGACAATTACAGGCTTCAGAATGCAGCATGGAACTACATGTGCCTGGGGATCTTTATTAACCTTGAGTAAAAAACACAACAAACGTGAAGGGGTTTCTGCATTCTGAGATAAAAGAGGGTGAAATGTCAGGGCTAAGAAATCAACCAATGTTTTTTCTTCCCTGAAAAGGACAAGGGTAACTGAATTTCTCTGGGACATGGAGCAAGGATTCTGGGGCACAGACTGAAAGGACAGTGGGGTTATGGAGGGGGATGGCTCCACTGGAGACATTTGTGCCTCATACTGAAATGGTTTCTCAGCAATAACTTACTGATCTGGAAGAGCAGTGCAGTGTGAACCAGTGCGTTCAGGGAAGAACTGGGAGGAAAGAGACCACCCCAACGCACCCCCTCTATTTTAGCTGGAATCCAGTGGGACCAAACACCTGCCCCGACTCTTCCAGGACCCTTCTCTGAGTCACAGTCCTTCCTTGACCTTACATACGTGAAGGTCAAGGAAGCGATTTTGTTTGGGACTTGTGGAAGCAATCTTGTGGATGAGGGCAGAAGTTTTCCTAATATTTAATTTTCATAAGCCTCCAAAAGATTTCTTTCTGGTGAAGAGGGAAGTAAGTTTGGAGATGGAGATACTGGCAGTAAATAAACCCACTTGCAGAACTGAAGCTTGCCCTTTGGAGCATCTTTAGGTTTCTCAAAAGGCTTAGAAGGCCAGGAGTGCACTAGTGCAGCACCGAGTGTGGCTTACACTTACTCACAAGGGGATGCATCTGAAGGACCCCTACAGAGCCTCTGGCCCCCAGAGCAGCCCTTCTCTCTCTCATGGGCTGATGTCCCAACTTCTATCATTAGAAATTCTTTGTTTTGGGTGTCTAGTCTTTGTTCTCTTTTGAAACTTAAATTCCTTTTAGAAAGGAAACTCACAAGGTCTTATGACAACTGTATCTTGGTGTGTTTGTATTTGTTAAGTCTTGTTTTCAGAGGAAGGTAGAGGTGCCAACAATCCTTTCAACCTTCTAAAGGAATAGTAACCCACTCGCCAGACATGGAATGATGGGGAGGTTTGGGATTCCTCATGCAAAAGTTGATTCAGTGCTCCCAGATAGATCCAGGTTCTGTCTATGATGAAATTCCAATGGAACAGAATACCTTCCCTTGAAACCAGTCATGGTTAATGATAGTATGAGGAAAAAAATTTGGGTTCCAGATACTCATAATTATTTGGGAAACTCTCATTGGTTTCTAATAATTGCAAGTTCAGGAGATTGTTTGCTTTTTAAATCTGTTTAAAGTGTCCTGAAAGGTAGAAACATCCCTTGTTTTTCCGATTCTCCTTCACAGGCACACATGTAATTACTCTGTATACAGAATGAAGGAAGGGTGGATATGTTTATGGCCTGGGAGTTTCTGTAAGTGCCTGGCACCTATAACATATGACTAATGGGACTTTCCTTATAGACGCTCCTTGTTTGTTTGCAAAGGTAATGAGTAACTGAAAGGACCAGCGGGAAAGTACTGCACTCCTGTTGTTTTTCGTTTTCTGCTTTCTGTTCGGTCTGTGTGTGACCAAACAGGTGCATACCAGAAGCTGTAAAACTCAGCAAACAGGACCATCTACTCGACCCTTCTATTTTAGAGGTGAGGAAACCAGGGTGCAGAGAGAACAGGTGATTTTTCCAAAGCCCCAAGGTGCTCAGCAGCTGCCCTGGAGACAGAGACTGAGATCCAGGCCTCCAGACCCCCTGGACTTTTGGTTCATTTCCCTGACAGCTATTGTACCCTTGTTACAATCTCAGTGAAGCCTGGTTTTCTAACACCTGGATACAGATCAGACCTGACCTGCTGAACTTCTGCTCTCACCCTATAAAAGATCTGCCCAGTGCTTCTGGCAGACTCTGGCTGTTAAGAGTTGTTGCAGAACAACTTGCAATTCTTCAATGCTACAACTCTAGCAATATCAGTTCAAGGATCAGCTTTGCCATCTGATCTGACAGTTTGATTTCTACAGGTGCAAACTCATTGCCGACTCACAATGAATCAAACCAAACCAAAGGACGGGTTTCTGGTCTGGCCTGATGCTGGTGAGCAAACGGAGTACTCTGACCTGGCTCCTAGGCTGCTATCTCAACAGTAGATGACAGATTTTCTCTTATCGCATTTGATAAATTTAACAGTCCTTGGGTTTCATATATAAAGTCCTTTGGGGAAATAAACAGCACCTATTGCTTATCTTCTAGCAGAGACAATGAAAAAGCCATTTCTTCTTGTTGCTGAATGTGTGGTCTGTGTGTTCACGTATAGGGACTCATAGAAGGAGGACTACTGTGTACCCAGAAGGGTGTATGTCAGTCACTTCCTTAATACTTCAATAGAAGGGAACTGAATTCCTGAACTGGAAGAGACCTCAGAGAACACCTCTGTTCATTCTGTCATTTCAGAGTTGTGGGTAAATGAGGAATGCAGGGACTTGCTCAGGGTCTAACAGCTGAAGATATCAGGCGTGGCAGCAAGCTGGGCCCTGGGCTTCTAGACCAGGGCTGTTTTTCTGTCCTCTCTAGTCTAGTTCATGAAGAAATGGGCCAGCACTCTTCAATAATAGTGACAACTCAGACAATGTGGCTTGCTTCCATGCATAGTCAGAAATAAGTGGGAAGATAAATCAGAGAGGGAAAAGCTGGATGGGGAAGAGGGCAGGAAAGAAAGTGACTGAACAGAGCTCAGATCCCATCCTGCTACACTCATTGATTTTACTGGTTGCTTGAAAGTTACAACAGCTAAGGGAGGTGACAAGGAAAACAGCATTACCAGAACCTTCATTAGCTATTATGATTATTTTTAATGGGATTGTATACGTTGTCCTCATGACTTTCTGCTTTTCACATCATGGCATACTTTTGCTGAGATGGGGGCCAAGCAAACTGTCAAGAAAATCTGTTTGGATTTTGGGGGTGGGTCATTCATTTTCTTCTCTCATGAGGCATGGACCTGAGTTGGTGACATTAAAAACTGAGTATATTTCCAACAAGAAAACCAATATTGCACATCGAAATTCAACTTTAAACTTGAGAATATGATAGAGCTTGATGGCACATAACCAGATGGTACATAACCATGAAATGTCTCTGTTAACCACTGCTACATTTGACACAGATTTGTCTTAGAGAAAAATAAGGAGCTCAGAAGCTCCTGCCTGAAGTGTTAATGCCAACAGGGTCTCAAGAAATAGTTCCCGAGTGGGAATGCAAACTAGTACAGCCACTATGGAAAACAGTGTGGAGGTTCCTTAAAAAGCTGCAAATAGTCCTGCCATATGACCCAGCAATCCCACTGCTGGGCATATACACCGAGGAAACCAGAATTGAAAGAGCCACGTGTACCCCAATGTTCATCGCTGCATTGTTTACAATAGCCAGGACATGGAAGCAATCTAGATGCCCATCAACTGACGAATGGATAAGAAAGCTGTGGTACATATACACAATGGAATATTACTCAGCATTAAAAAAAAAATTCATTTGAAGCAATTCTACTCAGATGGACGAAACTGGAGCCCATTATCCAGAGTGAAGTAAGCCAGAAGCAAAAACAATACAGTATATTAACGCATATATATGGAATTTAGAAAGACGGTAACGAGAACCCAACATGCGAGACAGCAAAAGGAACGCAGATGTATAGAATAGACTCATGGACTTTGTGGATGAGGGTAAGGGTGGGATGATATGGGAGAAGGGCATTGAAACAAGTTAATTATCATATGTCTAATCAATCGCCAGCCCAGGATTGATGCTCGGTGCTGGTGCAGCGAGATAGGAGGAGGGAGGGGGGTTCTGGAGGGGAAGCATATGTAAACCCATGGTGATATCATGACATTGTATGGCAAAAACTATAAAAAAGAAATAAATAAAAATAAAATAAAAAAATAAAAAAAAGAAATAGTTCCCGAGATGACTTGAGTTTAAATCCTAAGTTTTTATACTTATGTATGTAAATGAATAGAAAATTTCCTGAAAGGACTCAGAGGGATTACTTCTGAAAAGGAGAACAGATTAACCAGCACATGTTTGGAGGTAGACTTCACTTGGTATTTCTGTACTGGGCATTTTACAACGGGTATACACTCATGTGTGTTAATTTTCAAAAATTTAAAAAGAAAGAAATTTTACTTAAATTATTTCTGGTTTACACAATGATCACTTATGGAAGGAATGCTGGTCTAGGAGTCAAGCGATCTGCTAAAACCAAGCTGTGTCATGTAACCTAAGAGATTCTCTATTTACTTATTTGTAAAATAGAGTGGTTGGATTACATTATCTCTCTGATTCTACAGTTCTTCCAGGTAAATGGGAAGAAAGCCAATTTGAACTAGAGGAAGTCTAAATTAAATGATAGCTTTGCAAGTATCATTTTCTAACATTAAGGTAAATCAAGTGTCTCCAAGTCATTCTTGTCATTTTGATCAAGACTCCAGGAGTCTTGCTCACAAACTAAAAGAGCCAGCTTGTGTATGTGTGTGCTCAGTTGTGTCTGACTCTTTGCAACCCCATGGACTGAAGCCTGCTGGGCTCCTTTGTCCGTGGAATTTTCCAGGCAAGAATACTGGAGTGGATTGCCATTTCCTCCACCAGGGAATCTTCCCAACCCAGGGATTGAACCGTGTCTCTTGCATCTCCAGCACTGACAGGCAGATTCTTAACCTCTAGCACCACCTGTGGGGAGCCCCAAGAGTGCTGTACTGTAGGGCTGATCTGGTATTTCTTCTGGAGGCTCACAATGCACCAAATATAGCATGTCTAGAGCTACAATGAACTCAGTTCATTTCCAAGGCAAACCATTCAAAGTCACAGAAATCCAAGTCTATGTCCAAACCAGTAATGCTGAAGAAACTGAAGTTGAACAGTTCTATGAAGATCTACAAGACCTCCTAGAACTAACACACAAAAAAGATGTCCTCTTTTTTATAGGGGACTGGAATGCAAAAGTAGGAATTCAAGAGATACCTGGAGTAACAGGAAACTTTGGCCTTGGAGTATAAAACAAAGCAGGTCAAAGGCTAACAGTTTTACCAAGAGAACGCACTGGTCATAGCAAACACCATCTTCCAACAACACAAGAGAAGACTCTACACATGGACATCACCAGATGGTCAACACCAAAATCAGACTGCTTATATTCTTTGCAGCCAAAGATGAAGAAGCTCTATACAGTCAGCAAAAACAAGACCTGGAGCTGACTGTGGCTCAGATCACGAACTCCTTATTGCCAAACTCAGACTTAAATTGAAGAAAGTAGGGAAAACCACTAGACCATTCAGGTATGACCTACATTAAATCCCTTACGATTATACAGTGGAAGTGAGAAATAGATTTAAGGGACTAGATCTGATAGAGTGCCTGAAGCACTATGGACGGAGGTTCGTGACATGTACAAGAGGCTGGGATTAAGACCATCCCCAAGAAAAAGAAATGCTAAAAGGCAAAATGGTTGTCTGAGGAGGCCTTACAAACAGTGGAGAAAAGAAGAGAAGCGAAAAGGAAAGATACACCCATTTGGATGCAGAGTTCCAAAGAATAACAAGAAGAGATAAGAAAGCCTTCCTCAGTGATCAATGCAAAGAAAGAGAGGAAAACAATAGAATGGGAAAGACTAGTGATCTCTTCAAGAAAATTAGAGATACCAAGAGAACATTTCTCGCAAAGATGGGCTCAATAAAGGACAGAAATGGTATGGACCTAACAGAAGCAGAAGAGATTAAGAAGAAGTGGCAAGAATACACAGAAGAACTATACAAAAAAGATCTTCACAACCCACATAACCACAACGATGTGTGATCACTCACCTAGAGCCAGACATACTGGAATGCAAAGCCAAGTGGGCCTTAGGAAGCATCACTACGAACAAAGCTAATGGAGGTGATGGAATTCCAGTTGAGCTCTTTCAAATCCGAAAGATAATGCTATGAAAGTGCTGCACTCAATATGCCAGCAAATTTGGAAAACTCAGCAGTGCCCACAGGACTGGAAAAAGGTAATGCCAGAGAATGCCAGAGAATGCTCAAACTACTGCACAATTGCACTCATCTCACACACTAGGAAAGTAATGCTCAAAATTCTCCAAGCCAGTTTTCAACAGTACGTGAACCATGAACTTCCAGATATTTAAGCTGGATTTAGAAAAGGCAGAGGAACCAGAGATCAAATTGCCAACATCAGTTTGATCACTGAAAAAGCAAGATAGTTCCAGAAAAACATCTACTTCTGTTTTATTGACTACACCAAAGCCTTTGACTATGTGGATCACAACAAACTGTGGAAAATTCTTCAGGAGATGGGAACACCAGACCACCATACCTGCTTCCTGAGCAATCTGTATGCAGGTCAAGAAGCAACAGTTAGAACTGGACATGGAACAACAGACTGGTTCCAAATTGGAAAAGGAGTACATCAACGCTGTATATTCCCACCTTGCTTATTTAACTTATAAAGAGAATACATCATGTGAAATGCCAGGCTGGATGAAGCAGAAGCTGGAATCAAGATTGCCAGAAGAAATATCAATAACCTCAGATATGCAGATGACACCACCCTTATGGCAGAAAGCAAAGGAACTAAAGAGTCTCTTGATGAAAGTGAAAGAGAATGTAAAAGTTGGCTTAAAACTCAACATTCAGAAAACTAGTATCATGGCATCCAGTCCCATCACTTCATGGCAAACAGATGGGGAAACAATGGAAACAGTAACAGACTTTATTTTTGGGGACTCCAAAATCATTACAGATGGTGACTGCAGCCATGAGATTAAAAGACGCTTGCTCTTTGTAAGAAAAGCTATGACCAACCTAGACACCATACTAAAAAGCAGAGACATTATTTTGCCAACAAATGTTCATCTACTCAAAGCTATGGTTTTTCTAGTAGTCATGTATGGATGTGAGAGTTGGACTATAAAGAAAGATGAGTGCCAAAGAATTGATGTTTTTGAACTGTGGTGTTGGAGAAGACTTTTGAGTGTCTCTTGGACTACAAGGAGATCCAATCAGTCAATGCTAAAGGAAATCAGTCCTGAATATTCATTGGAAGGACTGATGTTGAGGCTGAAATTCCAATACTTTGGCCACCTGATGTGAAGAAATGACTCATTTGAAAAGACCCTGATGCTGGGAAAGATTGAAGGTTGGAGGAGAAGGGGACGACAGAGGATGAAATGGTTAGATGGCATCATTGACTCAATGGACATGAGTTTGAGCAAGGTTGAGAGTTGGTGATGGACAGCAAAGCCTGGTGTGCTGTAGTCCATGGGGTCGCAGAGTTGCACACAACTGAGTGACTGAACTGAACTGACAGCTAAAATGGATGGATGTGTTTTTATCATTTCTTCAAGGCTGCTGAAATGAATTCCATGTTTTGTCTCATTTTTTTTAGCTGTTATTTTAAAAGTTAATTCTCTCATGTTGCATGAACAGAACAGCTAGGGTATTGTGGTTTTACACTCTCTTTCTGCATGTTGGCTGAGATGGAAAGCTACTGTCTGGAGTGTACCAGGTTCAAAGGCACAAGAGAAAGACCACATGCAAGTGGCAAGTTAGTGCACATTCTAAAAGTACAGCAAATAATAACTAGGGAAACTTGTGAGAGATCTTTGTAATTCCCTTCCCACTGCAGGGGAGTATTCTAATTTATAAGAAGAACTGTTAGGTTTTTCTGGATTTGCTTGTGTTCTGCTCATGCTATCATCCTGTTCAGGAGAGGGCAGCCTGGGTATCTGGCTTTACTACTAGCCAGGAAAGAGACTGAGTTTTTAGCTCCAGGTCTTAGGGAGGGGTTGAGGGTAAAGAAGTCTGTGCCAGGAAGTCAGCTTAAGGAAGCAGAGACCATGATGGAGCTGAGAGCAGATTCATGCAAGTGTTCAGAAAACTGAGGTACAAGGCAGTGGGGACAAGTAAAGAGCCTCAGGAAACTTTTAGGTGAAACAAGGGGTTGGTGTTTCAGTCCTGACCAAAAGCAAACTAAAATTATTTATAAAAGAAGGGTGGTTTAGGGAAGATATTTAGGGCCATGGCAGAGGATGAGCTGGTTAGATAGTATTACTGACTCAATGGACATTAATTTGAGCAAACTCCGGGAAAGAGTGGAGGACAGAGGAGCCTGGCATGCTGCAGTCCATGGGGTCGCAAAGAGTCAGACATGACTTGGCAACTGAACAACATTCCCTGTACTCTGCCCACAGCCTCTATCATTCCCATCCCCTAGCCAGAGGTGACACTCTTAAGGGTCTCTTAAGGGCTTTGGTATTAGTCCCTGGAGGCCATCCCCTATGCCTGAGGTTCCAACTGAACCAGAAGGTGACCTGGAAGGACATGAGTGTTCATAGTGGCCAAGATGTCTGCTTACTGAGCAGAAATGCACCACTATCGAGCACAATGGATGCTATTAAAAATACACCTAAAACTCTCCCTGTTAAGTTTTGTTATGGGATGGTCCAATACTCTCTCACCTCAGTATTGTTTATATTTCCTAACAGACTAGTAAACTGTAGATAATATGGAAATGAGCTTTTATATCATTCTTTTCTGTATAATTATAATCCTACAAAATGGAATTCTATTTTTCCTACATTTAGAAATAGGTCTCATGAAATATCCTCATAGTTTTCTATATGTTTCTTTTTTAATAGGACACTTTCTTCATATCACAGCTTTTGCATTTGCTTGATAATATAGTATGGTAACAGTATTTCCTGTATTTCTTTTTTCAGGGACAAATGTGAAATTAATGTGATTTTTTTAACATTAAAGCAAATCTACTATGCATTTGCATTTGATCTTGAGTTTAAAATGAAGCCTGTACTTATGCAAAAAGCAATAGGAATGCCTAGATTTTAATAAAAATAGTAAAAAAAAAACAAGAGAGAGAGAGAATTAAAAGATGAGATGGGAATTCAATCTCCTCAATTTAAAATCTCTTAGCTTGAATCCCTCATTAGAAAGGCTTCATAGAGACAAGCTTTAAGCATTCTCAATAATTAAACATGAATGTGTGATCTATGTTAAAACATGGCCCTAAGGCTATCTATGCTTAATATACAACATGGTGTTTGACTCCCTCTTGTTAGCTTATTAACTCTGTCCTCCAGTGAAATGCGTTTGTGTATCTAATTGCTCTATATCTGCACTACGCACCATATTCAAAAAATGCTTCTTCCCATAAACTGTGAAGTATTCTCTGATAAGCCACAGGGAACTTATACTATATTGTAACATGTCCTTACCAATTAATACTGCTACTGACTTTGTTTATGAGGACTGAATTATTCATCAGAAACTTCAGATCCTGTCACTCACTGCAAGCTAAGACTTTAGAGATGTTAGAACATCAACAGGATAGCGAGAAAGAAACAAGACAGATCTTACTTAGAATCAAGCAATCACCTCATTTTAAGGGCATTTTACTCTTAAGCCCCATCGTTTCTGAACATGAAAGTATATTCATGAACACCCCCAAGAGTACACAAATTAAGCTCCAATTCTGTGAGGCAGAGAAAAACACTACTTTGGGAGTCAGAAGATGAGGGTTACAGTTAGTTTTACTTTTGTCGTTAACTAGAATTGTGACCTTTGGCAAGGCCCTTTACCTCTCTGGGACTGTTTCTACAAATTATAAAATAAGCGCTTGGATTAGTAGAGGGTTAAGATTTTAATTATAAAATTAATTAGGACTCTTTAATATTTGTTTATAAAGTGCAGAGATAATAGCTGGTCTTTTGACGCATGTGAGAAATACAAAAAGTAAAAAAATTTTTTTTTGGAAATACACAGGTTAGATTCTAATCCTACCCATACCTGTAGAGCCTTTTGGTGCTTTCTGTCAGGTTTGATATGTGAAATTTTGATCACTTAAAAAAACTGCTGCAGTTTGTGGTTAGAACAATTATCTGCTGGAAGGGTTAAGCAGAAGTAAATGAGACAAGACACATCTCATCTCATTTCACATATGCTAAACACAGTGGTTGGTGCCTGGTACAACAAAAGAACTTAAAATCACCACCCATTTGGGATGTCTTTGAACTAATCAGTCATTTAGGCAATACTTTTTAACGTTATTTTTCACTTTGTGTTAAAAATAGAATTAACCATAATTAAAATGCTCTGCATGAGAAGTCTTATAGCTAAATTTTATATAGGAATGCCCTCAAACACAACAGTTCTCACTAAAACCAAATGCATCATAATTCTTCCCTTGGCTTTCTAGCCTCATTCTAAACAGGAGTGGGTGGTGATTATTTTAGCACCTGGGTCATGGACTGGGTCTTGACTAGTTTTCAGTTATACTGAAGAATTCTGCTTTCCTTTCATTTTTAAGAAGAATGACCAAGTTAAAGGGAACTAAGCCTAGCTTTCACAGGATTTCTTCTCCTCTTTAGTAAGTTCCTTAGTTCCTTCAGTTCTGGCTGCTGAGTTATTAGCAGGGAGGTTATAAAGGGGGATGGTTGAAAGGTGACTGAAGACAGATGTTAAATTTGAGGATTTTCTTACTTTCCAGGTTGCACAATTTAGGATCTTAGAAGGCCGGCAGTAATAGTCTACTCCTGTAGGACTGAAGTGAGTTAATGCATAGCCCTCAACTTATCAAGGGGGAAAGGAGGGAGTATATGGGACTATGTGTGACAGTGTGTGCGTGTGTGTCAGATGAGTCAATCAAATGCTGACCAGGTCCCCTTAACCTTACTTCAGCACCCTGGCTAATGGAGGAGCTGGCTTACACTCCGCCTGTCCAGGAAAAGACAAATAAACTGTACTCACATCCTCAAAAAATAATAAATATATATATTCATATACAGTTGACAATGAAGATATGATTTTAATGAAGATACGAGGAAAAAGAAGAAGGAATTGGAGGAAGCTGAAAACAATGAAGGTAAAATATTATTTTGGACTTTTTGAGAGAATATTTGATTTTCTTGCATGAGGGGAATTATGTAAATCTGAAGAGCAGTAATACCATAACCCCACCAGAGCATATTACTTTATGTCATAGTGAAATACATGTCTAAGAGCTGTCCAATGGGTGTTATTTTTGAAAAAGCTGTCATTTACAGAAAGAAGGCAGGAACTGGCAAAATACTGCCCTCTTCAATATACTGACTCCATATAGAACTGAATATTTTATACCCTGAATGGAGATACAAGGAAAGAATTCAGAAATCACTCCACAGATTTGAAAGTTTCAAGGCTATAAATTGTTATTTTCAAATAAGGGTTACTTAATAAAATGTAACCCTGGTAAATAACAGCTGGTGCTGGATTTCCCATCCCATGCCACCACATATACATCTGCCCGAAGACACAGGGTGTAATATGGGATTTGTCATTTCACTTTTCACAAAGTGCTAAATCGGAACAGAATTACATTTTTTCATACAGCATTTAATGCAACTATATTAAACATTTAGTCTCCTATTAATATAAACAGTTAAGAGCCTAGCAGATGATACTGTATTTCACAAAAACAAGAATAAGTTAAGATCGAGACACAAAGTATGCGCTCTTAAGTCACTAGAAAGCACTTGACCATCATAATTAAGGTGGCTGAAGCTTTCCAATCTAATTACAAATCAGGAGTCATATAAGAAATTGCTTTATTAGAAAAAAATGTAGTGTACATGTGACTAATTTCTATCATTGATACACCTCTTGGCTATTTTATAATTAAAATCTGATATAGGGTTTAAACTTCTTCAGAAGTTAGTGGCATTTCTTCCTATTCTGATATGTGGCTTAGGGAAGGAGCTATCTTCATGTGATAGGCACCCTTTATTCCTTTTCATAACTACAATGAACCAATCAGTAGCTTAGCACTGGCACAAAACATAGAGGGAATTACCTAGGTAGTGCTTTCTGGGTAAGACTTCACACTTCTAACCCGACTCCGGCAAAGGTATGTCACTGATACAGTTTTAAATCCACTATTATCACTCAAGTTCCACATTATTATTACCTAGTAGTAATTAAATTAATGTGATCGTCTGTAACATCACAAAACCTCTGAATGAAGTTTCTCTCTTCTCCTTTTGCTTTCTTTTTCCTGTGCAATTCCAAGCAAATGTGCAGTAGGCAGTGTTGATTTCCAGTCTCCGTTTAAATTCTTTCAAGTCTGTGCTATTAAACTGAGACAACCACATCAAGATACAGTCTGTCATAGGATTCCCTGAAGCACAAAATGAGAAGGAGACTGAGCAAACACGACCCGGGAAGGCACCAGTTGAACCAAGACAACTCTGTAAGACAAAAACATGCACTTGTAAGCATTCACGTGTCACCAGCAGAATGCCACGGTATGCTGGCTGCAACCTGCTTGCTTTGCATTCAGAAGCACTTAAAATAAGCACTTATAATAAATGTGCCCTGGGGCGCCTGAAAACCGGCCTTCAATAAACAGTGACGAATTTGGAGTCTAAGTGATGTATGTAATGTTACAGCGCTTTCCTGTGGGTATTTTTAATCAGTATTGTTTATGACTTTTCATCAGTTTAATCCACCTTGGCTTCAGTGGCAAGACAAAACAAAATAAAATCTTACTTCAAAGGAAAAAAAAATCAATAACCTTTAAATGTTAGTTTGTTAATTATGTATAAAGTGCCCTCTATCACCATCACTCTTTTCCTTGTTTTAAAATATCTGATGGATTAGACAGACAAAATCACCTAAATCTTAAGATATAACTTTTGTATTCTGGGGGAAAGACATACCTCTCAGCAAAAAATCATATAGTAATCACAGTAAAACATATTTATATATATATATATGTATATATAAAATAAGTAAAATGTTATAAAATGAATCCTAATTCCACCCTGTGAGATACTACTGAGAATACTTTGGCTTCTAGTCTTTTTTTCCTACCAACAGAATGGTTATGTATGATGCCAATTACCAGAAAATTGACAGGAATCATCTAAACGGGCAATTCAAATAATGTTGTTTTTGATTTAATGGAATTGAGAATGTGCTTCTTCAAAAATGCTCATTCATGAATTCAGAACTCTCCGACAGGCCAATCTTGGGTCTCTTACCAAAACACACGTGCTGCCCCGTCCACTGTGCTGTCTCTGGCTGCTTCCTCTGGCTCCAGAGGCCCTGGAGCCACATATCTGTTCAGCTTCCTTCTATCCCAACCCCTCTGTCAGTCAGTTCTGAGGTTTTGGTTGTAGAAATCAGCAGTTTCTTGACACAAAGAATCTGGTGGTGGTGATGGTGGTGGAGGGTGGGTGGGGTAGATAACTTCCCTAGTTTAATATCCATTTAGCAATTTCAATTAAGGAAAAAACCCCAAAAATGAAGGAAATGTGTTTCCTTGTACATTTTTTCCTTTGGGCACTGCTATACATTTTATATTTTCCCTCTCTGCTTCTACAGAATGCTAGTACTGCCTTAATCTTCAAAAATCATCCAAAAGATTTCTCTGCTGCTGCTTTAGATTAATCCATAATTCATATGGCCAAAAGAGCAATTTATGCTCAGGAATGGAAAGCAGAAAACCAACCGGTAAGAAAAAGTGCTGTAACACTTTTTTTCCCCTGGAATATGTTCACAAAAGCAGCCTCCCTAACCTCTCCATTTCTGCACTGTAAAAGTCAGACATGCTATTCTACAGCACGCAACAGAGATGTGTATTTCAATGGTAATTTTTACACAAAGCTGGTTTCTGTCCTTTACTCGGATTGACTATAATCTAAACACTCAGAAAGGCTGTGATCTTTGGGATCTTGTCTTTATTCTAATATTCCCTGAAATGGCACACCCAGCATTTTCTGCTTTTATATTAACCAGATAGCCTCTGGATTTCTGACAATTTTAACAGGCAAAAAGAAGCAGCGAAAAAATAAGAGAAAAAAAGCAGCAAAATAGAGATAACAGCATAGCATTTATACGAAAAGTGAGCATTTCTGACGTTAAGGTCAAATTTACAATTTGCTTAAAGCAGTAGCTTAGGAGGTACAGCACTTGACAAGAAATCTACATTAAGGACATTTTCTAAACCTTAGAGACTGTGTTTTATGGGAGCTAGAGTAACACACGAGTAACAATGATCAACTTGTCCTGGCTCTCCTTAAACTAGAAATTTGTCAAATATTGCCAAAGCAGACCTTTATTTCATCAGCATTGTAAAACGATTCCTTCTACCTAGGTTTAGATGAAATTTCTAAAAGTAACTCGAAATTGCCCTTCAGTGTCATGGTTTGTTGATTGATGTTCACTACTGCACACACCTCTCACCAAAAAGCCAAGTCCACTCTACAGTGAGTTCATCTGGCTCACCCAACTACCAGTGTTCTGAGAAATTATTATTTAGAGAGAAGGTGGTCAGGGAGGAAAAATTCTGCATTTTCCACTGAAAACCATTCCCATACACCACAGCTAAAGTGGCTCTGATGTACAGGAAATGGCTCTGCTTAAAAGTTCAACTTGACTTGGCAGGAGTGAAGTGGACTGTGGTTCTCTGAAGTCCAGGGTCATACGACATGATTAAACCAACAGAGTCCTTATCCGTCGAAACTGTCTTTGTATCTTTTAAAGTGAGCACGCTTTTCCAACATTCCTTCCCTTTGCCTTTCACTAGAGAGCAAATAAATCCCTACTCCAAGGCTTGTGATTTGCTTCAGCATTTCTGCTGGTTCTTGACCATCTCCTTGCTGCAGCCTGAACACTCTGTCAATTTACAAATTTACAGCGAGACATGTGCCACGTTTCAGGGCTCTGCACCAAATGTTGAAGCTCTGTGGGGACTGAACTAATTAGGGTGAACCATCCCACTTGTCACCTCATCTTTCCCTGCAGTGATGGAACACTTTCAGTTTCTACCACCTTCAACTTATTTGTCTGATTCCAAATAACTTGGAATAACACACTTTCCAAAACCAGCCTTCTACTTACTTTGTTGATTTAGCCAAAACTATGGTGATTTAACAAAACTGTCTCCACTATATCTCAAGAGAACCAGCTGACACCATGATTTTACAGTGTAATACTCCCTTCACTCCACGTTAATTACCCAATAGCTTTGATTGTCACATGGTGTTATTTTTATTCTTAGATGTAAAATTACTTCTCACCAGTATACATACACTTGTTGAACCTGTTCTCCTGGTAACCACCAGGCAATACCACCCCGCTCAGCACACAATGCAGCCTCAAATTCATTTCAAAATGAAAGACTGAGTTTAAAGCTTTTAATGCTTTTAGCCAAAACCTGTTGCAGAGCTTCTAGAACAACAACAAAACCCAGACAATACAAACTACAGAACAAGCTACAAACTATAAAAATAGAACATTAGAATACATTTTAGAGCATATAAAGAATATAACAGCATTCTCAAACGGATTTTGTATGTGAAGTCATTAGGATAAAACATCACTGTGCTATGTGAAATAACTCACTGAGATTTGCAAAGCAAATATTATAGAAAGCAACTCAGTTTTGCAAATACGATTATATTAAGGAGCAAGTAACTTTTTTTTGAAAGTGACCCTGAAAAACCCAAGTCAGACAAACTCTAAGAAATCTTTGACAGGGTCCCAGGTTCCCAAAGCAGAATCAACACAGGACAGGGGAAACTCTGTGACCTAGGGTCCCACTTAAGTCAAGTGGCATTGGTATAGAAGCCCGTGTGACATCCATCATCCATGACGGCAACGGCCATAATCTGCAGGCAAATCAGTACTCGAGCCTATCTTGCCAGGCAAGGCACTCTGATGTGGTCATTTTGGGTTAGTCGATATGGCTCTGAAAAGCCACATCTGATGTAGTCATCTACCAGATAGCACGTGGTGGGGAAACAAAAACTCCGGTCAGGAAGTTCAGTACTGTCTTGAGAAATGATTTAAAAAAACCACCGATCTTTATGATGATTAAAAATCAGACCCTCCGATCATGTAACTAACAGCTGAATTCTGACATATAACTAACTTCTGGATAAGTTTTTCAAACTTAAAATGACTAAATTATGACATTCAAACACTGGTTCTAATGGAAGGGAATTTATCATATACAACATTTAGCATACCACATTATGGAACTAAAAGTTTAGGAAATAATTTTACATAATTTTTTTTTCAGATTTGTCATTTCTGTATCATCACATCTAGGCTATAAGGCGTGTTGAATTTTGCTGTGGGACTTCTGGGGCGGAGATCAATACTAATCATAAGGGAAAGAATATCAACAGAGTTTTCATATTTCTAATAACTTTTTAGTCTTAGAAAGTTGTGGGGTATGGGTTTGTGTGTATTCTTTACACACACTGAAAAATAAGCATATAAAAAACATTAAAAAAAAAAACCCAGAAGCCTAGATGTTTAAATTCCTACCATCACCAGAAGGAAAAAAAAATTATCCACAAGGAAAAAAAATTATCCAGAAAGAAAAAAAAAAATTTAATGAGTGCCAGTCATGCCTTGGTCAAAGCTCTTTCACAATGATTTTCTCACTGACTCTAAAATGTTGAAACATATTGAGATTTTTTTTTTGTCCTGAAAATCATCCTGTTTGATTACTTTTTATTTAAAGTTTTATTTTTCACAGTAGTCATGGAGTTTAGGCAGAAACCTTTAATGTCCATCTATACAGGAGAAGAAAATGGCACCCCACTCCAGTACTCTTGCCTGGAAAATCCGACAGACAGAGGAGCCTGGTAGACTGCAGTCCATGGGGTCGCTGGGAGTTGGATGCAACTGAGCAACTTCACTTTCACTTTTCACTTTCATGCATCGGAGAAGGAAATGGCAACCCACTCCAGTATTCTTGCCTGGAGAATCCCAGGGACGGGGGAGCCTGGTGGGCTGCCATCCATGGGGTCACACAGAGTCGGACACGACTGAAGCGACTTGGCATACAGATATGTCAGAGAAGGCAATGGCACCCCACTCCAGTCCTCTTGCCTGGAAAACCCCATGGATGGAGGAGCCTGGTAGGCTGAAGTCCATGAGGTCGCGAAGAGTTGGACACGACTGAGCAACTTCACTTTCACTTTTCACTTTCATGCATTGGAGAAGGAAATGGCAACCCACTCCAGTGTTCTTGCCTGGAGGATCCCAGGGACGGGGGAGCCTGGTGGGCTGCCGTCTATGGGGTTGCACAGGGTCAGACACGACTGAAGCGACTTAGGAGCAGCAGCAGCATACAGATATGTGTAAGAACATATGATCAGAAACCAACCCAAAAGAGGGAAGTGTTTTTCCCCCAGCTAGATAAACCCTCGATCCTATCAGTGAGATAGGAATTAACAGAAATGGTGCTGTTTCTAACACTGCCTGTGACAAAGAAACACAAATGTCTGCTTCCATCTGGTCAGCAAGAACCTGCAAGAGGAGTGAGCACTGACTGACATACAGATGCCTGTCTCTGTTGAACAAATTGGAAGCTGCACATGCAGGAACCAGGAGAGTGGCAGAGACTCTGCTGGCTGAGTGCAATGGTAGGAATGCACTGGCCTCCTCCACAGTCAGACAGCACAGGAGTGGTTCCTGCCCAAACTGACCAATAAATACATGTCTGTTATATTCTACAGGCCACGTGCAAGAGGTCTGTTAAGGGTAACATGATCTGGCATCTACTGTTGATGTTTTTAAATGCTGGGAAGACAAGGCAATTTCCATTCTATAGGAGAAACTGTGCATCCTCAGCCAGGCTGCAAGGACCACTCAGCCCACCTGTGTCTGTGAGCTGGAAAACCATTTCTAAAGGCGACAGCCATCTCTGTCAACTGTGGCACTACTGAAGTGGGTTAAAGTTGATTACGTAATAACCGTTAGATGATTCCATTTAGAAAACTAACTGGAGGCAAAGACTTTACCCTGACACCTGGTGACGGCATTTCCCCTAATGGAGACACACGTTTCCAGGAGGACAGTGAAGAGTGGTCTGACTTTATTAAGATCACTCTCCTTCGAAAATGTTACTGTCTTTCATAGGACAAACCAAATGGAAATCAGGTTTAGTGAAAATTTCTCTTCCTGAATTACTGATCGACAGAAATGATCTAGTTTATTGTTAATTTTATTAAGAAATTAACATAGCATTTGGATGCTCTTTGCTGTGAGGTGAAAGTGCTCTGCCAAAAGCTGTCTGAAGCTCAAGGAGATTCTGTTTCATCAGCTTTTAAAGTTTTAAAAATTTATTTTCGAGTCAAGGATGTTATTGTTGCTATTATTTCAATTACAAGCCTGTGAGGATTCCTGAGAACAATTAGGTTTCTTGAAGTGTCACATTTCAGAGCATTTCTTATATTTGAGTCCTATAAATTAGATTTTTACATGTACAAATTACTCATATTTACTGGTATCTGATAAGTAGTTAAGAAAACAGCAACCAGAAAAAAAAAAAGGTGGTAATATTCATTTGTTTAAGATGAAATAAAATGGGACAGAAACCTAGTAAAAATTAATAAAAGACTTATATTTACACCTCACAAGTACAAAATAAAAAATAAGAAGTATAGAAGTATAAAATAAGTATGAATCTTTAACATGTGAAAAAGAAGCCTAGATAATTGGGCCCTGATTTTCTAAACCAGCGAGACAAAATCTGGACTACAGAAAAGACAGTATCAAAGAAGGCCAAGCAACTGCAAAGCAGTCACTACAAAGCTGCCGACTCCAGCACCATGGGGTCTGCCTCCAACATGCCCAGTGAGCTTTGCAGCTCACTGCAAAGCTCAAAAGCTATTTCATTCTCTCCTTAGGCCCTTTCTCCACTGTCTTCCCACAAGCTCATCATAGATGAACTGGCTTCTAAGCAGAAAAGTTGGTGACATCAAGAAGGAACTCTCCTAGAGCAATATGCCTGGCAGACATGACTGCTTCTAAGGCATGTACACTGCCTTCTCTCTACCTCCTTCGGTCCAAGGCAAACTCCTCCACGTGGGTTGAGGACCCTAATCCTTTCTTTTGTGAGGACCTCCCTCTTCTTCAAAGGTATACCCCTGGATTCTAACTTTAACCTTCTTTGCACATAATACCTGCACTGACCAATTCGGCAGCCACATGTAGCAATTAAATGTAAATTTAAATTAATCAACTTGAAATAAAATGAAAAACCCAGGTTGGTAGCTGCATTAGCTTCGTGGGGTTAGTGACTACTGTGTTGACAGCACAGACAAAAAGCAGAGATCTGTAATCATAAAATGTTCACTGGACAAGCTGTCCTATACACTGGATCTGCTCTTTGAGTGACCTCTCATTATCCATAAAGCTTTAAACTACATATATATCCCTGACCTTAATTTCGACTTTATGTTAAGACAGTAGAGTCAAAGTATTTTTTTTTTAAAGCAAGATATCAGTGGTTCTCAATGAGAAACAGCATGTTAGAATTACCTGGAGGGTTAGGTAGAAATGCTGGGCCCCTGTCCAAGTTAATTAAATCAGAAAGTCCAGGTGTGTGCGAGGGGTTAGGGTACATTACATTAGGCTAGGATGCATTTCAAGAAAAGCAACTGAAGATATCTTCTTCTACTGGCACATGAAAGCTCAAATAAAGTGATTTGCCTTAGAACTCATCACATAATTCTCTATACATTAGCATCACAAACCTCTCTCTTAATGGACACATTTAAATAGTAAATGAAAAGTCAAATTTCTTACCTGTGTGATAAAATGTGAGAAAAAACAAAAGCACTCCCATGAACATATTACTTAAAAAAGTGACAACTCCACAAGTAATTCCTTCTGGAACTGGGTAGACAGTTTCCACAAAAAGCTCAAAAAATATAGGTATACTGCTATTCAGGAACACTCCCAGGAGAATACAGGACGCGTACAGTGTCACTAAAATAAAAATCACAAACATTTCAGTTTCACAGGAGTGGCAGTGAGTCATATCAGATGGATTTTCTGGTGTCTCTTTCATGAGTATTCACTCTGGAATTTTACCTCGTCTCAGTGGCAGTTGATGAAGTTGGACAAAGCTTCACACATCTGTCAGCTCTTCGCTCAGGTTTTGGGAAGTAAATAGGAAAAGGTTTTATGGCTGGATGATTACCAGTTTATTTGCTTTATCTTTTTGGTGGATTACTCCAAAGCACAAAAACAATTCTAACTGTTACAATTTAAAGGGTTCTTCCCCCTGAGTCACACTCCTGGCATATCAAGGGACAGACAAATATACCAACTTCACACAAAGTCTAGACTCATTCTATAATCTTAAAGAAAACTTAAAATCTAAGAAAAGATGTAAGCAACATTAATTATTATTGAAAATTACATATTTTAAGACTGTTTAATAACAGCCTTCAAGCACAAAATAAAAGCTATCTACTATGTAATTCCCAGAGAAACACTAAAATAGAAATAGTCCTCAATTTTAGAATGAGTTTCAGGTCAAGAGTTTTTTTGAAAATACATGACTTTTTTAGAACATAGAAAAAAAATTTCACCTAGAAATGTATAATTAATAGTGGCTGGGAGCCAAGATTAGCCTATAAATAGCCTGTGAACTCAATCTACAGTGAAAATTTTGAACAAGGCCACTGCTCTTATTCTTAGAAGAATGGTTAGAGAAATGTGCCCCACTCCAAATAATTGTATTAATGCTACCGTCTGCATGCAAATCTTCAGTAATATTAGTTTGAAGGTGAATACAGAATCAATGGGCTTTCTTGGTAGCTGGTTGGTGAAGAATCTGCCTGCAGTGCAGTAGACCTGGGTTCGATCCCTGGGTTGAGAAGATCCCCTGGAGAAGGAAATGGCAACCCCCTCCAGCACTCTTGCCTGGAAAATCCTATGGGCTACAGTCCACAGTGTCCCAAGAGTCAGAAACGACTTGGCGACTAAACCACAGAATCAATGAGGAAAGAAAGATATCCTATTTAGAAACCTAAAACATCTCCCATTAGACTAATAAGTATATCATGTCCACTGATGATAGTAAGTAGCAATTAGTTTAATCTTAAAGTTACCAGGAAAATATTTTTAATAAAAATATTGGTTAAGAAAATAATTTCTATTGAGGAACAGAAGAAAGTGAGGGAATTACTCTAAATCTGTTATGTATTACTCATAGAACTAATATCAAATAATCAGAATTTATCATACTCAATTGCAATCATTAATAATCCCTAACATTATTAGAGAAGTTAGAGAAAAAAAAAACTGCATCACTGTCCCCTAACAGCATTTCTCTAATTAATCTCAACTCACACTTCCTCCTCCAATTACACTGGCCATTCAGGACTATAAGATATTTTGCACATTCTACTATCACAAATAGTTGGTTATTACTTTGACTTTCTTTGATTAGAAAACATATGGAAATAGAGGACAAAAGGATGATGGTGAAGAAAGGACACACTGCTGGCTAAAGTGATGACCAGATTAGACACAGGATTAAATGGGAAGTATCTAATAGATACAATAAACATATTTAAAACGTAACGCAACTTTCAAGGGTTTCTTAAAACCCAACACTGCACGCTTATTGTATGTTTGCTGGACACAGATCACACCGATCAGCAACACATTCTCCTTACACATCACTCATTAGTGTACATTAGGAAATCTAGAGATGGAATATCACTGGTAGCTTTATAGAAGTGTATTCTATTTAAAAAATACTTTATACTAATTTATGGTAAGTCATGGTAATCAGAGCAGAGGCTACTACTGACCCCAAAACAGATAAGACTAGATGGTAAAGATGATAAAACATTGAGTATAGCACAGAGAACTATATTCAATATCCTATGATAAACCATAATGGAAAAGAAGATTAAAAAAAGAATGTATATATATTTATAACTGAATCACTTTGCTTTACAGCAGAAATTAACACAACACTGTAAATAAACTAAACTTCAATAAAAAATAAATAAATACAATGATAAAACACTGAAATAAGTGATAAGAAAAAGCAAACGCTTAAGAACTGAATGCTACTTCTAGAAAGAGTTCATAAACCACTAATGGGATTAGCAGTTTTTAGAAAATATGTTTAAAAATAATCCCTTTGACATTTATATTTCTGAAGGAAATACACCCTCACATGTAATTTGTAATCAGGAAAATTAAAGTGTGATAACTGAAAAGTAATCATAGTCTATACATAATAAAATAATTGCATGTTGGAAAAGAAAGAATGATAAGGTAAGAATGAGGACACACTGAAAGGGGACTGTCAGTATGTAGTCTTAAAAAGAGATTTGAATAAAAATGGCTAACAAACACATGAAA